>JAAGEH010000286.1:5090288-5245714 GCA_011751065.1 Lasiurus cinereus | reverse complement strand
CCTTTCAGCATTTCATATAATACTGGTTTGGTGTTGATGAACTCCTTTAGCTTTTTCTTATCTATGAAGCTCTTTATCTGACCTTCCTTTCTGAATGATAGCTTTGCTGGGTAGAGAAATCTTGGTTGTAGGTTCTTGCAATTCATCACTTTGAATATTTCTTGCCACTCCCATCTGGCCTGCATAGTTTCTGTTGAGAAATCAGCTGACAATCGGATTGGTGCTGCCTTGGAGTTAATTAACTGTTTTTCTCTTGCTTTTGAGATAGCTTTTGATATTCTCTCTTTGTCTTTTGCTCTTGGTATTTTAATTATGATGTGTCTTGGTGTGGTCCTATTTGGATTCCTTTTGATTGGGGTTCTGTGTGCTTCCTGGACTTGTAAGTCTATTTCTTTCACCAGGTGGGAGAATTTTTCAGTTATTATTTCTTTAAATAGGTTTTCAGTATCTTGCTTCTGGCACTGCCATAATTCTGATGTTGGTACGCTTGAAATTGTCCCAGAGGCTTCTTATGCTATCTTCCAATTTTTGGATTCCTTTTCTTTTTGCTTTTCCAGTTGAGCGTTTTCTGCTTCTTTGCATTTCAAGTCTTTGACTCGATTCTTGTGTTCCTCTAGTCTGCTGTTAGGTTTCTGTATAATATTTTTTTATTTCAGTCAGTGTATGTTTAATTTTTAGTTGGTTCTTTTTCATCTCTAACTGGTCCTTTTTCATCTCCTCTTGGGTCTTGCTAAATTTATCCATCTTTTCTAGGAAATTCTTGAAAAACCTTATAGCCATGGTTTTAAACTCTATATGCAGTCATTTGTTTTCCTCCATTTCTTTCATTTGTGATCTGTTCCTTTGTCTTTACATTTTCGCTGCTTCCCTGAGTTAGTAGAGTAGCTTTGTGTACTAGATGTCCTATATAGCCCAGTAGCTCCACCTCCCCAGTTACCTGAGGTGAACTCTCTAGGTGCATCCCTTTGTGGACTGTGTCTATAGCCTTGTTGTAGTTAAGTCTTGATTGTTGTTAGCAACACTGGGGGGAACTGACATCCAAGCCAATTGGTTGTGAGGATCAGCTGTGTCTATGCCAGGAGAACTTCTGTGCTGGAGTCAGCCTTATAATATAAGACTTGCAAGATTGCAAAAGCCTCTGTGTTCAGCTTGAATGAGGTGGAGTCTACATGGCAGCCCCTGAGTCTCAGTGTCCCTTGGCAATCCCTGCCAATTCTCTGTGTGCACTTATGCTCTCGTGCCTCCAGACCTCTGCCTTTTGCTGCTCCCCTAAGTTTTCGTGCCCTCCTCCCTTTTCACAACAATCCAGACTCCCCCCATAGGAGTCTCGCCCAGAATTGGGATTCAGTGCAGTTTGAACTGGTTCAGTGCAGTTGGGAGTTTCCATCTTCCTCCCACTAAGCCAGCCAGGCACTCTGCCACCCATCCTCTCTTTGTGCATGTCTCCCTACCTCAGTTTTTTGCCACTCCTCTGAGTCTCCGTGAGCCCCTCTCTTTCCTTCTAGTTGTAGAATTTCCACTCAGCCATCTTTCCTGTGGTTCTGGATGATGTCCATTCTGTCTTTTAGTTTTAGTTTTGAAATTGTTGTGTAAGGCAGCAGCCTAGGTATTCACCTATGACAGTATCTTGGTTTCTCCCCAGAAGCTAGATTTGAGTAGCAGAAATAATGGGAAGAGTGTTCCTAGCTAAAGAAATAGAATCAGCAAAGACTTGGAAATCTGAATAAGTATGTTGCCTTTGGTGAAACTGATGTATAGACCATATGTGGGAGAAAGTGAGAAATGGGGCTTTTAAAAATATAGTACATAGATCATCCATGCCTTAAATTTTCTACTGAAGTGTTTGGCTTTATTATTTTAATCCTCACTCAAAGAGGATATTTATTTTTTCCATTACTTTTAGAGAGAGTGGAAGGGAAGGGGGAATGAAGAGAGAGAAAGAGAGAGAGAGGGAAAGGGGGGAGGGAGGGAGGGAGAGAGAGAGAGAGAGAGAGAGAGAGAGAGAGAGAGAGAGAGAGAGGTTGAATGGCTGCCTCCTGAAGGCATCACACCCCAGATAGGGATCAAACCTGCAAATCCAGAACCTGCCCTTCACCTGGAATTGTACCCTCAGTCCTCAGATCTGATGATTAAAGGTGGGTTGGGATCTTTTTCCATGTGCCTCATATACCTGTTTTCAACAAATTGTGATTTGGAGGAGGGTATGAAATCAACCTTCTTAGAGCCTATATCTTTAACTGTAAAAGAGCATTAAATAACCTTTAAAGTTCCTCTTAACTTATGAAACTTTGTGAGTCTGCGAGGTTAGTATGTGGTTGTATATAAAAGACTTCAAAGTTCATAGTTTAGTGGTTTTCAAAAATCTATTCCATGCCTTGGCCAGTATGGCACTGTTGTTTGAGCATCATCCTGTGCACTGAAAGGTTGCTGGTTTGATTCCTGGTCAGTGCACATACCCAGTTGCAGTTTGATCCCTGGTAGTAGGGGGCATTCAGGAGGCACCCTAATCAATGTTATACTCTTGAATCAATGTTTCTCTCTTCCTCTCTCTAATAATTATTGCTATTATCATTATAATAAGAAAAACAATCTTTAAAAGAACATCTATTCCTGGAGGCTACTTTCTTCCTCTCATGAAATCATACCCACAATTTGAGCTGCTTCTGCTAATGAGGATCCATGAGCTTATTGACCAGACGACCCCTCTCATATTGTCTCTGATGAAAACAAAAGAGAGGGAATGAAATTGGTTTACCAGGAAGACTGACGGACTCAGGTTTGGACATGACTATATTAAAGGGACCGCAGGGTTTGTTCTTTAATCAGATGCACAATACAGGATTAACTGTTAGGACTGCATCTCTTCACTGCACAGTCTGCCATGAGTAGGTGGCACTAAAGCTGGAGACCAAGAACAGCAACTCCTTGTATTCTGAATTTAAATAAGTTGAAGATAGTAGTAGAAAAGAGAAGAAATTTTTACAGAAGAAAATTGGAAAAGCATGAAGGAGTCTGAATCCATTGGCAGGGAATATAAAAAGCTCAGTTCTGCTGTGAATTTAGAGATCCTATAGAAAGGTCATTTTGCTCCCTCCCTTAGGTATTGGGGAAACATATAAAGGGGTCAGAGGTTAAATTCACTCAATTCTATTAGCGAGCATAGCTTTGTAGACATAACCCATGTTGATAAAAAATAATTTTACATTGCTTTATTTATATTACAGAATACTACTATGCTTTACAAGAGAGTCCCAGACAAACGTTAAAATGTCAGATCAAGGAAAGACGAACTATGATGGATTGTCCGTAGATTCTTGATGTTCTCCCTGAGCTTATTCTGTAATGACTTTGATAGCTCCCACATACAGAAATATACAATTTTGAAACCTAACCAATTCACTAGGCTTGTCTTAAATTAAAAAATAGTTAATAGTTTGTGTAAGTTTAGCCATTCTATTTTTTTCAAATGCATTATTAAAATAATGATACAATTTTTGCTTCCAGAGTTATCAGTATTGGGGATATTTGTTTTACATCTGCATTACTCTAAAAAAGATTTAGGATAGTCAAAGATACATGCCATAAATCAAGATAACATAAATTAGAATCAAATGAAAAAGAAAAAGCTTCAACAGCAGGTCAGGACCTAAATTAGAATCAGAAATAAAACTAATGCATAAATGTATTTATATTCTAAGCTTTCTAGCATCCATTTATATAAATTCTAAGGCTATAAGATCTTAACAAAGCAGTTTTTCTCTGCAAGAAATAGGTCTATTTTTTATTTATTTTCATAGCACAAAATCTATCCAGTTAGCAGCTCTCTGCTGTCTAGATTTAATCCAGAGGCAGACTTTTACAGTATCTGAGTAAATGGATGTGCTACAAACCTTCAGGCTCCACTTGCTCTCTAGCTAAGCTTGTGATAGATGCTGGGTAGCAAGCATGCTTTAGTAGGAGATTGTTTGTTGGAGGGAACAGATATCCATGTACATTTGGTACCAGAAAAGGATGTAAGGATGTAGAGATACAGAAAGGATTCCCATAATTGAAATATGAAAAATAAAGAAGAGGTGGCATTTGTTGGAAATATACCTGGGAACTTCAGAGAAACAAAGCCTCTCTCTCTCTCTCTCTCTCTTCCTCTTCCTCTCTCTCTCTCTTTACCTCTATCTCTGCCTCTACCTCTGTCTTTATCTCTATCTCTATCTCTATCTCTATCTCTATCTCTATCTCTATCTCTATCTCTCTCTCCTGCTATCTACACCTCTCTCTCACTTTGTGTCTGCAGTTTCATTCTCTCTAGAAAGGTTTTGCCACCATAGCCCAAAGCAGCCACTCCAGCCCTAAGAATGAACAACCCATCACCAACAAATAATATATGTCACTCACTTGAATTTGCCAAGTTCAAATTTCTGGGTAAGGAATTTGACCCTGCTCTTCTTAAATGGCCTTTGAATGCTCTATGTCCTTTGGCCCAAAAAGTGTGGCTAAAAGTGTGTGGACATATGCCGATCTTAGGTATGACACTTCAACATTAAAGGTAGAAGTGAGGGGAGGTTCCAAAAGTGACCAGAGCATCACTCCAATATGTTAAAAGATACAAGGCATGTTACTGAGGTAGCTACATGTCTTACAAAACAGCCCATTGCTTAGTTAAGCAGGATGTCTTATAGACAGGGCAGGTTGGTCCAAACTAATCTAGAATAGTCTCTTGGAGGGAAGAAGAGAGACACTGAGTACACTTTCCATCATCTATCTCATCTTAGTGAAAGTTAGTCTCATAGAGCATGTTACCCCACACTGCCAAGTCATGTTACCCAGGTGCTTGCTGTAAGTCAGATCCTATGCTTAGCAACTTAATTTAAGCCCGAAAGCAGAGGGAGTAGTCTAAGTAAGTTCAAACTAGCACACATTTTTATCTTAACTCATTCCTTACCACATTTGTTCAACTGGACCCCCTTTTCATTGTCTAGTAATGTAAAGAGAGAGTGCTTTGTATCTGAGGGAATTTGTTGTGGTCTTCACTCATCTTAGCTCTTTGCTGTACTTTCTCCCTGTATTAAGTGGGTGAATTATAGGGGTGGTTTGGGAGAAGATGGCATTCACTTTTTTTTTCTCCTTCCTCATCCTCTTTTCCTTGGTCAGACCAAAAACCAGGAAAATTTGCTCATTTTGTAACATGTACAACTAACCTTTCTATCTGTTGAAACATTTAAAAATAAAGTGGTCTATTATGTTATCAGTGGTCTCAAAATTAGGGCATGGTGTAACATGAGCTGGTGTAACAGAGTGCAAAATGATATTAGAATTTCTACTTTATATTTTTCTTTAATCTTTTTAAACATTGATTATTTGTGTATGTTTTTAATTGTATATATCGCAGTAGTACAGAAATGTAAGGCATACTTCAGAAATAAATATACATGTGTAAGGACACATGCTTAAATTATTTTTTCTAGATTGTGTTCATGATGTGCAGTTTGGAGCTTGCTGGTATTGAGGTCTCAATGAATGGGCATTATGGTTATTATATCTACAGGAAGATGAACAGTACCCATTTTGGGCCAGTGGCCAATTCTGATTCTAACTTCCTCATAAGGACCTGGTCCCATAGCCCATTATGTTCTTCAGCACATTAAGCTTTCAAACCACTCACCCCTTTATTTAAATATTTATTTAGTATGAGACATGAGGAGACAGACTGGATAACGGTAATTTATTTATGTATTTAACTTTGAATTGGAAAGTTTGAAATAACAAGTACATAATCACCACAGGGTGAGCACTAGCGGATGCTTATCACCAACTTATAGAGTTCCTTGGGATCCTTGTGAAAACTGAAGTTTTTGAATAGGGAACCAGAAAAGTGGTTATCTGTTCCTTGTAATTACTCCATTAGATAATGCATACGTCCTGCTCTGGAATATATCATATAGCTCCTCCACACATATTACAATTCCCAATATACATGGTGGGGCAAAGGTAGGTTTACAGTGGTGAGTACATGAAACATAGAGTTTATTCTTACATTTATTATTTATTTGTGTATTTTTTCCCATACAAGCAACTTTAAACCCACTTTTGTCCCATCCTGTATGTATATTGTCATCAATTGTTGAATTGGGTGAGGATGAAGATCAAAGAGGACTTAAGGATGATTCTCAGTGGTTAGTAGGGAATGGTGAGTAAGAGCTTGGAGGGCATGGAAGGAAGGGAAGGGCACTGATAATTAGGTGATTACTTTCTACAGTGGTTCTGCTTCTCCAATAGAACCATAACTTACAAATACAGTGTTGCAAAACTAGGGTTGCTTTATAGTACATAAGAGTATTAACTTTTTTTCACCACTATTTTGATTTATATATCAGCTCTCATCTCTTTTACTCTATGGTTAGGCTTACATTTTTTATAGATTGAAATAATTATACTCTTAGTATTCCTTTTACTTTTTAGTATTTCTAAGACTTATTTCTAAAGAAATATTTTTATAATTAAATACACATACATTAATTTTGTTTTACATTTTATTTGCATTCAATATCAAATTTTTGTGTATGCATGCATGCATAGTAGAGATGGTATGACTTGTATGAATGCATTCTTCATCCTTAAAATATAAGTGAGACAACCTTTGTGATAGTCTGAATCTTTAAATAATGTCCCATTGCCTATTTTATTGAATTAGTTTCCATTCAATAGTGTTTATTAAATTCCAACAATATGTCCAGATTTATGAATTTCTATGAGGGATTCAGAAGAAATACACAATACCACTCCTGCTCTCATGAATCTATTACTTTTCTTTTTATGTTTAATATGCATTTTCAATTTTTACATAATTTTAAGTTTACAGAAAAGTTGATAGTTTAGTACCAAGATATTTTTTCACTGAGTCATTTGAGAATAAGTGACCAACACAATGCTCTATCATCCATGAACCCTTTATTTTGTATCTTTTAAAAAATATACTTTTTGATTGATTTCAGGGAAGAAGGAGGAGATCGAAATAGAAACATCAGTGATGAGAAGGAATTATTGATTGACTGCCTCCTGCATGCTTCGCACTGGGATTGTAGCCCACAACATTGCATGTGCCCAGAAGAAGAATCGAACTGCGACCTCCTGGTTCACAGGTTGACCTTCAACCACTGAGCCATGCTGGTCGGTTTATTTTATATCTTTTTAAATGCCTTCTATATAATCACACTATAATCATTAAAATCAATAATTAACATTGATACTTCACACCCACTTTATTTCCAAATCTCACTCAACTTTTACCAATTATCCCAATACTGTAATGGTTATTATAGCAACATGATTTATTTCAGAATACAGCTGTCCTTAGCGGTAATGTCTCTTTAAGTGTCCTTCAACCTGGAAAAGTTCCTCAGTCTTCCCTGACTCTTGACCTTAGCAGTTCTGAAGAGTATAGGTCAACTATTTTGTGGAATGCTCCTCTATTGGGCTTATCTACGTTTCCTTGTGGTGACACATATTACAGAGGCAAGTGATGCTGTGCTCCTTTCACTGCATCCTGTCACATGGCCCATGATTTTGATTTGCCCCATTACTGATGATGTTCACTTTGATTGCTTTGATCAACAGATGTCTCCACTGCATAGTTCTTCTTTCCTCTTTGTTATTAGCGAGTATTCATTGTGTGTGTGTGTGTGTGTGTGTGTGTGTGTGTGTGTGTGAGAGAGAGAGAGAGAGAGAGAGAGAGAGAGAGAGAGAGAGAAAGAGAGAGAGAGAGAGGTGAGGTGAGGATTACTTTAAAACTGTGTCCCCTTCCTCATTAAACTTTCAAGTTATTCATTCATTTATTTATGTAAGATGAACTAAGCTATTTTATTTAATGATTTATAATCTGTTGCTCTCATGATTTATTTTAATGTTCAAATTATCCCAGATTTGGCCAATGATATCTCTTTCAAGCTGGCTTTTGTATTCTTTTCATATTTCCTCTCATTCTTTGAACCTTCTTTAAAAAACTTTTGACATAAATCAAACATTCCAGGTTAATTTTATACATTCTCTCCCCAGCCCTGGAACCGCCACTTCTTCAAAAACCCAGTATTGGGGAACGATGCTTAGAAAGCAAGTTCTGGAAACTGAGTGAGCTCATTACTTTTGGGGTGTTGCTGCTCTTAGAGGATAAGACTAGGATTACATGTGTGTACACACATTCATGTGCATATATTTACATCTCCATTTATCTGTCATCTCTTGGCTCTGTTTATATTTGTCTATAGTGAGATTATGAGGTTACACCGATACCTCAGATTCCTTCCCAACACTATAAAGTTCATTCTGTTTTCAACATTTCCATCTTTCTTCTCTGACAATGAGTAACTTAGCTCCCATTATTTTTAATATAGGTGCTTTTTTCTTTTATCAGTCCCCCTATGTGTTACTACTCTCTTCCCATTGCAGCTGCCACACTGTGACACTAAGCTTCAGGGTCTCCCATTTTCATGGACCCCTATGAATGCTGTGAGTTTCTGGGGATTCTAGCATGTTCTTGATTGAGGGGCGGGAAGAGGAGCCAAGTTATAATCAGGACAATTTTTCATGTCAACATTTTTGGTTAATTGGTTGAAGAAATCTCAGAAGAAAACAACCTGAACCTCCAAGTCTCCTATTATTTGTTGAGATTTTTTTCCCCATTCTAAATAAATATTTATTTTTATCAAATGGTTCTTTAACAAAAATTTTATATTCCTTTTCTTAAAACAGGATCCTCTAAATTGAATAAAGTTTAAGCACCCCAAATTATGAAGTGACCTGTCTTGCTATATATATTTATATGCATGGGCTGACCTAATGCCCATAGTTAACCTTTGAGGCAAGCATTGTGATTGATAAATGAAATCAGTGAACCTCTGACAACCTAGGTCATTTGCTCAAAATCTCACAGCTTGGAATTTGAAACCAGCTTTTCTAATGTCAAGCCCACTGCTCTATCTAATAGATCACACTCCCTCATGGAATATAACCTTGATGTAATGGTGGCTAGAGGTTGAAGAGCTACTTCTTTACCGAATGGGCAGTTTTTAGATGCTTGTTGAAGTGTGAGTGGCAAAATGTCTTTGTTTTTTTTTTCTCTACTGTGACTGACTAGTTTAGGTCTAAAAGCAGGGAGTGCCTACCAAGTATACAGATTATTGCAGAGCAAGCATGTCAAACTCGAGGCTCGTGGGCCCAGAATTTGACATGCTTGTTGTAGATATTAAAGTAGAACTTGACAAACTGCAGCCCACAAACCAAACCTGGTCTGCCAACTGTTTTTTTGTTTTGTTTTGTTTTTTCTTATCTCTTCCTGTCTTTGCTCACCTTGCAAGTTAAGCTAAGAATGACTTTTACCACTTTTAACACTTTTAAAAAAAATTAAAAGTAACATTTTGTGACAAGAAAAGAATTACAAGAATTTTTTTATTTCAATGTCCATTAATAAAGAATTATTGGGACATAGATATGTTCATGCATTTATATACTGCTTTGTATAACACAGAATTGAATAGTTGCAATAGAACACATTGCCCACAAAACCTAAAATGTAATTACTATTTGGCCCTTTCCCAGAAAAGTTTGCTGATCCCTGCGCTAGACACACACACACACACACACACACACACACACACACACATACACATTTGAGACTTGGCTCCCCAACCTACCATTGTATGATTGTGAGCATTTGATCTAAGTCTCTAAGTCTTCTTTTCCTCAGCTTAAGTGGGGATAACAAGTATACCCACTTTAATGGGTTATTAGAAGAATTTAGCATAAGATGCCCTCTTAAATGTTAGTGTTACAAATATATGGATGCTGAAAAATTACATTTCTTTATTTGTCTAAGTGGCCCAGCTCCCACATATCAGGATTGGCAGAGAAACGTGCCTCAGTCACTTTAGTGGTTTGCTTCCACCTCCCTCGGGATCATACAAATACTTCAAGAGCATTTTTAAAGAGGTTTCTGGTAGGTGATCCCTGTATCTCCTTGATCAAGCCCTCATGGCCTATCCAAGGCAGGGAGCTTTGCTCCTGATCCCCCCATTGCACAAAAGGTCATTGAACCTTCAGCACAGCTCCTATACCTGAGGCCCCAGGCATCATAGCACTATTCTCTCCCAAGGTTTGGCTACCTCTGGGGCACTGTATCGAAATAGAGTGCAGGTGACAGCCTTTATCGAGTTACTCTTCCCAGGCTCCTCTATGCAGCTCCTTCCTTAGATCAGCCATTTCCTTCTTTTACAATCCATGAGGCCTCCTTCCTCTCTGACAGTTCAGTTCTCCATCTCCACCAGTCCCTAATTCCAGGAATCCCATGCACCGATGCCTCCAAGGCCATGCAGGTGAAAAGGTTGAGTGTGAGACAATAGGTTGGGATGGGGACTGTGGCAAACTTGCCCCTGCTAACAGCAGTAACAGCTCCTCAGATCCCAGGATGGGTGCCCCTTAGATCCAGTGTCTCACTTGTTCAAGGGAAGCTGTAATTCTGGACACTTACATGAAAATTCCCATCCTAATATATAAAAGAGCTAGGTGCCATCACAAGGGAACTGACAACCAGTACTCTCCCCCTCCCCCTCCACCCAAGCCATTCCCTATGAGGGGGCGTGGTGGTGGGCAGGGCTGGGGGCTGTTGAGCCTTGGCAGCAGCCCAGAGCTTAGTGGAGCAGTCACTGGTGACAGCAAATTTTGCAGAGCAGTCGTGGGGCAGGGGAGTTTTGTCAAGCAGTGGCGGGGGGGGGGGGTGTCGTAGAGCAGTGGCAGGATGACAGGGAGCCTCCTGGAAGCAGTCGAGGGGCGGCGAGCATCACGGAGTGTCCCAGGGCAGGGAGCTTCACGTAGTGTCGCAGGGTGGCAGAGGCCAGCAACGGAGGCCAGGCCAGGCCCAGGGACCCTCACCACGCATGGTTTTGTGCGGAATGGGCCTCTAGTTTAAAATAATACATTGTTGAGAAAAACAGTCTGGAGGCTGAGTCCTGCCTAAAGGTAGCAAAATAACCCTAGCTTTCCTAAAATTAAATACATGAATACAGCTTCTTGCTCCTCTGGAAGTGGTGAGATCCAAACCTAGCTACCTTCTTGGAAGAAAAAAGGAAAAAAAAAAGCCTTTTCTGCTCTCAGAAACCAAAGAAATAAGATACTGTTAACTTCTCGACCAACATTATTTAGCATATTGTCATTAATTATTATTATTTTCCATTAAAATAAAACATTGTATACCTAGCACATAGCACTCATTAAATGTACATTATTACTACTACTATTACTACTACTACTGTCCTCTCCCCCCTATTTTGGAATATGTTAAAAGGATGACAATCGCAGCAGGACACCAGGACCGTCTGTGTGTGTGTGTGTGTGTGTGTGAGAGAGAGAGAGAGAGAGAGAGAGAGAGAGAGAGAGAGAGAGAGAGAGAGAGAGAGAGACCTCCTGTGTGTTGCGGGGCGGAGCAGGGGGCTGGCTGGGACAGACACCGGGCAGAGATCCAGTTCCCGCCGCCCAGAGGCTGCAGGTTGACAGCGTTGCTGCCACCTGCCGCCCAGTTCACCAAACTGTCACTGCTCACAGCCGCACCCGCAGCGGAGGGCGGAGGGCGTCTTGACGGGCCGCCCTTTTGGACTGAAAATCCATCTTCTCCCCAAACATGCACACTGAGGGCTGGCTCCTCCACTGCTCGTCCCCCGAGGGGCCCAACGACGCTGCCTCTTAGATTCCTCCTGACTTGGCAACAGGGGAGGGAGACTAGGGGGAGAGCCTGTGGGGGTGGGTGGGGAGGAGCAGGAAGAGCTGACCTAGGGGCCAGGACTGAGGCAGCCAGCCGGAACCCCTGGGAGGCGCGAGGCTGCGGGACCCAGTGGGCTCGCCCTGCTTTGCCCCTTTCCCTTCCCAAATCAGAGGCAGCATGAATCACTCCTTTGTTTCTGGAAGAAATTATCTGTACTAGCCCGAGGCGGAATTCACCCCTCCCGCACTCCTCAGGAATCGCTTGCTTATTCGCTGCGCCCAGCCGTGCAGCCTGGGACGCGGGCAGAATCCTTAGGCGGCTGTCAGCGGCGGTGATGGGTGACACGCGTGAGCAGCCTTCCAGCCCCCTCCCAAGCACTCCAGGGGGTGCATTAACGGCGTGGCTCGCCCGCCGCTGGGTGCCTCTGCTGCCCCCTCGTGGCGGCTGCGAGCATCGCAGCAGCACCCGCTCCAGCGCCTACAGGCAACCCTCCCAGGTCACTTCTGGATGTTTTTCAGGGGAGCATTTTTTAGAGCTTCGTTCAACTGCTGGGGATAGGAAATGTGCTTCCCAGGTTAATTAATAATAAATGAGAAGGAGTGTGTGTGTGTGTGTGTGTGTGTGTGTGTGTGTGTGTGTGTGTGTATGTGAGAGAGAGAGAGAGAGAGAGAGAGAGAGAGAGAGAGAGAGAGAGACTATAAGAGCATGTTTGTGACAGGATAATGGAGAGGAGAGAAAGGAATAGGAAAATGAAGAAAATTAAGAAACAAAGAGGAAAAGAGACAGTGATGAGGGAATAGAGTGACAGCAAAAAATTCAGGAATTGGGAAAAAAGGCAGGGAGCAACAGTTTGATGGGAAAAGGGAGGGACTCGTGCTTGAAAGAGAAGGGGAGGATTTGACATCCACGAGAGGTACAGTTTCATTTTGGTGAAGTGAAGCTTGTGAACATTTCAATATACTGTACCTCTCTCCTGTTTTGCATTCTATTTGTTTGGCAGCTGCCAGAAATGAGTTTCTATTTTTCTATTTTATTTTAATATTCTCATGTCTCCCACATCACTAGATCATTAGAAGCAGAAACAATTATGCCATACATTCCCTGTGACTGACAGAGCCCAGGTGCATGTGGGTTTATTAACTCCCGCCTTGCCCAGCCGCCATCAGCCACATCTGCTTTTGTTATCTGATCCAGGTTGTACGCTGGCGCTCTCTCTCCACTGACCTCTGTGGGCTAGCTTGTCCTTTGGGAAATAGACCATAGCTGCTCAGAATTCAAATGTATGTAGCAAACACCCTAACAAAGACTTCTGCCAACCACTCATCAACAAACAAAACGAAGCCCAACAGCAACAAACAGCCTCAAAAATGGGTCCTTTTGAATCACATCTGCAACTCCTAATCTAATCCCTTTCATCTTCCCTAGAAGAACAAAAGAAGGAGTGAGATTTTGCAAGGTCTATGCTAGCTATGATTTGGTATATACAAACAGTGAAAAGGTTGAAAGAGATTTTCCATTTCTCAGTCTCAGTTATTATTTTGCCAACATTCCCCAATCCTGTTCCAGATCTGGGGGATGCGGGTCACATTTAGAAAACCTGGACAGGGTGATAAAAACTGTTTTGGCAGGAGATAAATCAATGCATATGGGTGTGGGCAGTAATGCCCAAGCTCATTTACCACAACAAATGGTTTCATGAAAATGTTTTGGTCAATACAGCTTATTTTGCCATATGAAGAGTGGTTGCCTATTGCAAATTGAATGCAGGGGGATGCGATATTCAGAGTCATTCGTTCAGACGGAGTGCTCTGGGGAGTGGCCATCCTTGGTGCTTGACCCTTATTCTAGGACATGCCTGGGATATTCCAGGGATGCAGCTTGGTGATACTAGTAAACCGTTTCTCATTGTGGCTTATGGATTAGGAAGAAAAATAATGCATGGGCCCTCAAATTACAAAAGCTTTTGGTAATATGGTTATCGTCAAATGTACAGAGTTATTCTTGTCTCAATAAGTTGTTATGAAGTTAAAAAGTGGGCATATATGTGGACATACTTTGCAAAGTCAGAAGATGCTCCTCAGACCTAAGGCAGGACAATGCTGGGGGGAATAATCATGTTTGGCACAGGTTTTTCCAGAACCAGTCAACATTGTAGCTTCAGATCATTAATTAATTGCACAATTATTCCTCTAACATTCAAACATTGATATTTTGTTTTCTTGGCTTCTTTTTTACTCCTTTCATATATCTTGCTGTTGAATCTATTTAGTGCCTTTTTTTTATGTTCCTCCATCAGGGTATCTGCCAAGGAACCCAGGCTTTAATTGGGTTTCGTTGAAGTGGTGATAAGGCTGGTCTACAGTTGGGGTCAAGGCGTGCCACTCAGTCCATGCTCAGCTGCTTTGCCTTAAAGAGAGCTCATCACAAAGAAGTCAGATGAATCTGTGGCTCTGCCTGTGATGGAGTGGGGGTAGGAACCACACTATATTTTTCTATTGATAGAAATTGATTAAAATGTAATACTATGCATATATGTATATATATATATATATATTTGTATATGTGTATGAAATCTCACAGTACATACATTAACTCCCTCTCTCACACAAACACATCTTTTAATTTTTTCATACACACACACAAACACAACTAGTGTTTCTTACTCCACATACAAGATTTACCATTTATAAGTCTGAGTGGTTTGCCTTCCAATTTGGAATACGAACAAAAATGCATGTCCCTATAGTCACTGTCACCCTAGGGTTGAAAAGCAAGGACATTTAACAAAACCTTCCTAATGGATCAATGAACTTGCTCTCTGTATGAGTCTGCTGAGATTGCCATAACAAAATACCACAGACATGGTGGCTTAATCAATAGAAATTTATTTTCTTAAAGTTCTGGAGCCCAGAAGTCCAAGATCATGCTGCCAATAGTGCTGGTTTCTCCCAAGGCCTCACTCCTGAGCTTGCAGATGGCTACCTTCTTGCTGTGTCCTCACACGGCCTCTTCTTGGTTTACATGCATCCCTGATATCTCTTCTTCTTAAAAAGATACTAGGGGCCCAGTGCACGAATTCGTACACCCTGAAAGGAACTGTGGGTCATGAGGCTGCAGTGGGCACAGTGGCAGGTCTTGGCCCAACCTCCATGCCCCCACCCCACCCTCCCACCACAACCCCCAGTCCCCTCTCTGCCGAAGCCCTGCTCCTGCCACCACCACTCCCACATGCTGATGGTGCTGTTCCACTTGCATTCGCTGATGGCACAGAGTGATTGGGGCCGGTATCAGCAGTGGGTGCAAGCAGTGGCTGCTGCTCAGATCACCCTCAGGAGCAGGGAGAAGTGGAAAATCCCTCAGGGGTGATTGGGGCTGGCAGCTGCCACTCACACCTGCTAACAGCGTTGGGTGCAAGTGGTGGCTTCAGCTGCAGGTATAAGAGGAGCTGGTGCTGGCAGTGGTGTGAGAGGTGGTTGCTGCTGATCACTCCTCAGGAGCAGGGGGAGATGGAGAAGCCCTGAGGGGTGATGCAAGCTGGAAGTCACTGCTTGCACCCACTGATGGCACCAAGCAATTGGGGCCAGTGCAAGGCACTGGCAGTGGGTGTGAGCAGTGGCTCTGGGGTAGGCAGCAGTAGGTGCAAGCAGGACCAGTGCCAGCAGCAGGTGCAAGTGCTGGGTGGGACCACAGCATGCAGGAGCAAAGAATTTTCAGTAACCACCAGAGGCTCGGCCTGAGGACAGCAACCAGCACCCCGCCTTAGTCTGAGGCCCCCACTCACCTGTTCCACCATCCCACCACGGCCGATGCCCACCATGTTCCATGCTCTGCCACCTGCTGCTGATTCCTGCCATGGTCTGTGCATGCCCCCTGGTGGTCAGTGCACATCATAGCAACCAGTTGTATGTTCGGTTGTTTGATTGTTCCATCAGTCTGTCTATTTGCATATTAGGATTTTATATGTATAGATAAGTCCGATTGGATTAGAGCCCCAACCTTATGACTTCATTTAACCTTAATTATCTCTTTAAAGTCCTTATCTCCAAACAGTGACATTCTAAGGCACATTGGGGAGTTCAAGCTTCAACTACGAATTTGAGGAGACACAATTTAGCCCATAACCCTCTTCAAGCATATTCACATGGACTACTGAAATGAGCAACTAGGAGTCCTCTTCCAGATTCCATAGGGAGAGAGTCTGTAGTGGAAGCCATACACTGTTAGACCCAGGAGCTGGGGTCCCAATATCCAGCTGGCTGTATGGCCTTGAGCCAAACAGTTAATTACTGGGGTTCAGTTTCTCTATCCATGAAACACACACTGATAGTGTTTTGCCAATGATTATTACTGCATTTACTATTACTATTTGGTGCCCTAGAGTAATTACATAAAGTGGTTCTGTGAAATGATATGTGCTGCTTCCATATATAGTACAGTAAACCCTCCATTTCTCGGACCTCAATTTAACGGACTTCAGATTTAACGGATTTAATTTCCTATCCACATGTCATATGTGGAAACTAATAACATGTTAATTTAAAAAGGCTTTCAACTAAGATTTGCTTAAAATTAAATTAACAGGTTATTTTTTTCTCATTAGTAATTCACTATTTTTGACAAATTTTAGCAAATAGGCCATATGTTGGAAAAGTGCTTGTAATTTTGCAGACATAAATAAATATTACATATCTACAAATGTAGTCTACACATTTAAATCCAAGAGTCACTTCTTGCAGACAATGTTAGGTGAATGATTAGCACGTGATCACGCTGCGTTGCTTGGTAATTAGTTCTATTGACCTGTGGCATGACTTTCTGCAGCAGTTTTAACACTTGCCAGTTAATGTTTCCCCACCCGATAAGCCACGCCCCAGCTGTGTGCATTTGTTTCCTGGCGGTGACTGGTGAATGAATACTTTTATTAGACCTATTCAGTATTAATTTAAAATTACAGTAATGCACACAGAAAATGTTTCTGTGAAATTAAATTTTTCATACATACTTAATTTTAATTGCACAAATGTGCCTACTTAAGTAAAAATAAGTAAACTAATTTGTCAATTTTTCAACATACGGATTTGGAAAACCTACTTTATTATATAGAGACTTTCAGCTTTAGCAGATACTCCCTTGCCTGAATTAGTCCATTATATCAAGGTTTTGTTGAAATTTAAAAGTCATAGGAGGAAGTGGGACATACTACATGATAAAGGGTTCCGAAAAGCTGCCGCTTTTCATTCACAAAGCCTAGTTACAGCCCCATCTTTTGGTGACCTCAGTTCCACCTGGGCCCAGCTATAGGCTTGCATAGTAGTTTGGTCCAATTGCAGGACCTTGAAAGGGTCATTAAAGTACCTTACTTGCATCATAAAAGGGTTGATTTATAAATGATCTTTGATAAATGCCTGATTTTTGCAGCCAAACTTAATTAAACTCCTGAGGACTGAGGATGGGAGCTTGCTCTCGAGGAGCAAGTGAATGATTAAGCCTGGTGCCTGGTCCACACTACCTCTCCTCAGAAAGATTTGTGAATGAACAAACCAAATGAATGAGCCCATAGCATAGTACAGTAATTGGCATCTGTGTATTCACACCTCTCAGGTTTTTCCCACTACTCAGGCTGAGCAAATTGTTATGTCTTGAAAACCAACTTTTCATTGGCAGCTGCCACACCCCTCTGCATGAGCTTCCTTTTTAGACTGAATTTTGCACCCTGTCATCTAATGGTAATTTTCTGTGGTCAAATTCCAAGCTACTGATAATCATTAGCTCTCCATCTTTCACATCACACATGACAATCTTGACTTAGTTCCATTGTAATTTATATGATCATATTTTAGGGTGTATTTATTTCAAAAAGGCTAATGTATTTTGCAAGTGTGATATATACAGGCAGTTTTAAGTGGGACTAAATGCAGCAATTAATGCTAATGAGTCTGCTGTTAGCACTTCATATTCTTGGTGTTATAATCCTGCTTCACTGAATGGAGCCTCAGTTTGTTCAACAGATGCCGACTTTAATGGCCACATTCTTTTCCCATGGGTAAGTTTGCTTTAGTTAAATGTACCATTAAAAATAACCATTTAACATGTTAATGAAAACAGTGACTGTGTCCACCAGGAATTTTTGTTTTAATCTGTGCTGTATTACTTCTTATTTTCAAAAGCACTTTGGGAAGGTGAGGAGCCTATTGCCTATGTAGGGTGCTTTAAAGAGGAAAAATAAAGTTCAACTTTTTCCAGTTATAATCTGGTATGTATAGGCAAGAGACAGAAAGAGGGACTCACTGGGAAAGCCAATATGACTTCTGTTCATAATGGATTGTAGGCCTGTGTTAACACTAACTACACTTTGAAAGTCTCACTCTCTTGTATTTCCATCTCTTGTTCCTTCTCAAAATTTCTTTTTTCCCCTTTTTAAAACAATTTCTTATTGCTGAAAGTACTAGATATGTCCCCTCTTTCCCCCCATTGACCTCCTCCAACCCACCCCTAGTCCCCACCCCTTGTCCCCAGGCCTTCAGCACCCTATTGTCTGTGTCCATGGGTTATGCATATAGGTCTTTGGTTGATTATCTCCCACTTACCTACCTTCCCCTGCCTTCCCTCTGAGATTCCGCACTCTGTTCCTCTGTTCCATGCTTCCATGTCTCTAGATCCATGCTGTTCATCAGTTTATTTTGTTACTTAGATCTCACGTATGAATGTGATACTTACCTTTCTCTGATGGACTTATTTCACTTAGCATGATACTCTCCAGGTCCCACCATGCTGTCTCAAAGGGTAAGAGATTTTTCTTTTTAACTGCTACATAGTATTTCATAGTATAAAGATACCACAGCATTTTTATCCACTCATCTACTGATGGGCACTTCGGCTGTGTTCAGATCTTAGTTATTGTAAATTGTGCTGCTGTGAACATAGAGGTGCATACCTTTTTTCTGATTGGTGCTTTGGATTTCTTAGGATATATTTCTATAAATAGGATCACTTGGTCAAATGGAAATTCCATATCTAATTTTTTGAGGAAACTTCAGACTGTTTTCCATAATGGCTGCACCAGTCTGCATTCTCACCAGTAGTGTACTGGGTTCCCTTTCTACACATCCTTTCCAGCACTTGTCATTTGTTGATGTGTTGATGGTAGTAGCTATTCTGACAGATGCCTTCTTGCATTACTTTAGGATGTGAGCAGAATTGGGTAATTGGGATCCTTCTAGAATAACAAGAAGTCTGGTTTGGGTCGGAATCATTAATTTATGGCTGATTAATTTAGGTTCCAAGAGTGAACAAGTGGTCAATTCCAATAAACTGAGCCAGTTACTACATTTTTGTTGGAGATCTGAGGGTCTGCCACTTCATAAGATGTGTCCAGCTAATGTGATCCTTTCCTTTGAAAAGTCCAGTCTGATACCAACAGTGGCCTTATTTCTGTCTATAAGCTCCAGGAAGTTTACAGGCAGTTCAGAGTATACAAGAAAGAAGGGCTAATGTAGATGAACTAGTTTGTCAGATTTACTCATGGTAAATCAGGAATTAAGCTGTGGAGATGCATGTTTTCAGCATCAGGTATTAAGGTCGTGGGAATTCATTTGGTTAAATGTCTTGTAAAAACCTCAATTTCTATAGTTTAAGTGGGTCACACTTCCTCATTTTATATGGTTCTATAGTCATATTTCCTTTATGGCTAGCTGACTTTTAACAGACATAAATCCTACTCCAAAATATGTCCATTATTATATTGTCTGGTGGCCTTATATTTTAGCATTAAAAATTCCCTAAGAGCCAAAACCGGTTTGGATCAGTGGATAGAGCATCGGCCTGCGGACTGAGAGGTCCTGGGTTCAATTCCGGTCAAGGGCATGTATCCTGGTTGCGGCACATCCCCAGCACGGGGTATGTGGGAGGCGACTGATCGATGTCTCTCTCTCATCGATGTTTCTAACTTTCTGTCCCTCTCCCTTCCTCTCTGTAAAAAATCAATAAAATATATTTTTAAAAAAATTCCCTAAGATTCTGCAGGCACATCTATTTCCAAGAATCCCCTTACCTGTGCAAAGAATCACATATTGAAGCCTATCATTCAATCACTTGTAGAGGAATAAGACATTTACATTTAGCAAATTAAAAGAACCACAAATTGGGGAACATACCTGAGTAGCAATAAAAAAATTCAACCAATGATAATCCGTTGAATACCGTTGTAAGTACGCAAAACACAGTTTATTCTTGTATTAGTATTTATTATTGTATTATTTTTCACACGAAACAACTGTAAGCCTATTTTTGCCCTCCCCTGTATTTACTATATGTTGAGCATTAATCTAGACACTAGGATGTATAAGACAGATAAAAATCCCTACACTCATAGAGTTCATGATCATTGTATGCATGTGTATGTGTGCATGCCCATACAGATAAAAAAGAAATCTGTGATAAAAGTTCACAATATGTAAGAGGAGGTTAAAGCCTGTGGCAGTTTTGTTCTGTGATCAATTGGCTAAGCTGAAATCATGTCTCCCAGAGGCTCTTTCCTTGTGTGGGTCCTGATTAACATTGTCCAAAAATGGAATTTACACAAAGTTGGGAAATTGGAAGTGAAACAGCATACTGTCTGAGGATCATTATGGTTACATGGTGTGAGAAGCAGACAGAAAATTGTGCCCTGCTTTTCTCTCATCTGTGTCCATCTCTTCTTACCAACATCTACCCTGCTGACCAACCTACAGCAACCTCAAGTTGACCAACAGAGCAGAAGGAAGAGCCTTCTGTTAACTTCTCCACTGGCTCTCCCATGCCACCCTGCTCCAGCTAGACACATATTCTCCAGTAAATTCCTGCTTTTCCATCTGAGACAGTAGTGCCTTAGCAGGGCTGATCTTCCAGTTCCCTTTGCAGATCCTTACTTCCTCAGCTTCTCTCTCAATTGTCTTATTTCCATAATACACCATATTTCATATTTTTTTTAAAAAAGCTTGGTTTGGAATTTTTTCACTAGCAAATGGAGTTTGTAAAACAAAGAATTAACAGATATGGAGGGTAAGTTCTGTATCTTTCCATATTGTATCACTAGTCACCCCCTGAGACAGGGTCTTCAGGTTTTAAAATGTGGCTGCCAGGTGAGTGAGGGGGAGGTAGAGGGTAAGGTAGAGGAATGTCTATATCTTGGGACAGCCCATATGTATTTAATGAGTATGACTCATACCTCCTCTTGACTCATTTCTTTCTGGGAAGGTCTACATAACGCTTCAGGCCTGGCTAAGTCTGTTCAGAGCAGTATAGATGGTCTGGGCTGGGGAAGAGCTAAGTTGGAAGTGGTTGGCCAGACCTGGGAAGCATGTTTATGAAGATCACAAGAATGAAAAAACTTGGCTCTTTCCATTAGAAGTTAGAATCACAGACTCACCTTCTACCCAGTTCTCATATGCTGTTTTTGGACATACTTTTAAATAGATGGACCTAAGAAAAAAGGGGGTACACTAGAAGGAATTTCTTCTGAGGCACCAATGATGACAAAGCCTCAATGTGGTATCAATTTTCAAACCCTGAAGCTTCTGTGGCTTAAAGAAAATAAAATCTTAAGCCAGCTGAGGACAATGCTATTAGAGACTCCAGGTGATTTTTTATAAGATTGGCAACAAGGAATCTTATATATAATAAAAGGCTAATATGCAAATGATCATCACACCCTCACAGATAACAACCAATCAGCAGGAGGCTGCGTGTGCAGCAGGCGTGTACAGGTGGATAGGGTAGCATGTGTGGCAAGGTGTGTGTGGGTGGGTGGGGTGGCATGTGTGACTGGTCACCAGGAGATGCATGGAGCACCGCTCAGTCCCTCCCCCATCCTTGTTCCCATGGGCAGCAGTGGCAGCTCCCTCCTGGCTCTCGTAGGAAGCAGCAGTTTTCTTCCACCTCTTATAGTGCCAGCAGATTGCTCCCACCTCCCTCCTGTGGAAGCAGTGGGCGGCTTACTGCTCGTGATTTCATGCACTGGACCACTAATATATAATAAAGATTTTGGCTAACCTTTGTCCCTGGAAGGTAACCTCTAGGTCCTTGAAAATTTTCAGTATAGCTATTCCCCACCTATGATAGTTCAACTTAAGATTTTGAGAAAGTGATATGCATTCAGTAGAAACCGTACTTCAAATTTGAATCTTTTTCTGGTTTAGAAACATGCATTACAATATTCTTTCATGATTCTGGGCAGGGGCAGTGAGCCATAGCTCCCAGTCAGTCACATGGTCATGAGGGAAAACAACGGATATTCTATAGTTCACTCTGTTGCCAACATTTTTCAGATATTATGTTTTGTGTTTTTGCATTCCCATCCTGTCTATAAAACACCCATCTGTGTCTCCTGCTTTTGGTGAGAAGAGAAAAGTAATTATTCTTGAGATGAAATTCAAGATAATCACCCAACTGTGGACCAATGTAAATGTTCTGACATGTTTACTGTAGGCTAGGCTAAGCTATGATGTTTGGTAGGTTAGGTATATTAAAATGCATTTTTTGACTTATGATACTTTCAATTTCTTATGGAATGGGTTTATCCAGTGGTAACCCCATCATAAGTGGAAGAGCATCTGTATAAAGAGTTTCTTTGATATTCATGTTGGTTCTCCTTGGGCCACACCTGATAGTGGATTCTAATGAGGTGACTAGTGGTGGCCCAAAGATAGTTATATGTTAAGCAGATGACTCATTATGAGATCTGCCATGTCAGAAAGACCAGTCACTTAGTTAAAGTAGTGGAGCTTTGAGTCATGTGATAGTGATACCAGATTGAAATCCTGGCATGGGAGGAAGACTGAAGATTGAACCCAACTGTGAAATCAATGATTCAATCAATCATGCCTAAGTATTGAAACTCCAATATAAACTCCAGGCACCAAAACCTGGGACACATTCTGTGTTCTGTCACATATCAGTTTGTTGAGAGCATAATGTGTCCTATTGCCCCAGGGAGAAGGCAGTGGAAACTGCACATTGAGGATTCTCAGACTTAGCACTATGTGTCTCTCCCTTTGGCTGGTTCTGATCTGCATCCTTTTTCTATAGCAAAATTTTAATCATACTAGTAAGTACAATACTTTTCCTGAGTTCTGTGAGTCATTCAAGAAATTATTAAATAATAAATCAGGGTGGCTTGAGGACCCTGAATTAGTCATGTTGATGTGAGGGCTGTCCTGTTTGAACACTGGGTATCTTTTTTTTAATCCTTACCCAAGGATATTTTTGCCATTTATTTTTCAACTAGAGGCTCAATACATGAAGATTCATGCAAGAATGGGTGTTCCCTTTGCCTGGCTGTTGGCACTACCTTTGCTCCAGCTCGGAGCTGCCTTTCCACCTTCCCACACTGCCCAGAGGTCTGGAGTGGCTAGGGCAGTGCGGAATGCCTGCATCTGCAAATTAATCCACCATCTTTGTTGGGTTAATTTGCATACTCACTCCTGATTGGCTGTTGAGTGTCATGAAGGTACAGTCTATTTGCATCTTACTCTTTTATTAGTGTAGATAAAATGGGAGAGAGAGAGAGAGAGAGGCATCAATGTGAGAGAGACACATCAATTGGCTGCCTTTCACATTCACTCCAACAGAGGCTGAGGTTGAATCTCTAACTCAGGCAGTACCCTTGATCTGGAATTGAATCTGAGGCACTTTAGTGCTGGGGATGATCCTCTAATCACTGAGAATACCAGCCAGATGAGCACTGGGTCTTTAACCTTGAATTTTGCAAACTCATTGAAGTAGAGCATTTTCAGAGTTCTATATAAAATTCAAATTTGGGAAGATTGGGTTCTCAATGCTGTCTCTTTAAATCAGAGGAGATCAGGAGTTTTGCTTCTGAGACACTGTTTATTACTGAGGCTGGTCATGTGTGCTCACTTCCCCACCCTCTCCCTTTCTGACCTGGTTTGGCTCCTAATATTCAAACTTCAGACCCTCTCAATCACTTCTGTTGCACGATTGGATTGTGTATTGCTTATTTCTCATATTCTTTTGTAATTCCTGTCTGTCTTGTACAGTGCTATAGGGATTCTATGCAGAGTCCAGAAACATTTTGTGAGGAAGGTAATTCCAGCAAGAATATAAAACAATTTTTTTTCATAATTAGAAAAAAACAGGTGGCTTTGGAAGCTAGTACTATCAGGTAGGATCCTATGAAAACTAACCCTTAAAGATAACCCCTAGTGGAGACTTAAAGAAAGAGTATGACCCTAATATATTTTTTGGTATGTCTTAAATTCTAAAATTCAAGAACTTCTTTATTCTTTATCTGTGGCCTCCCAATGATAATTTGTGCTTATTTCTTATAATCCTTTAAGGGAGAAAAAGAAATTTTTTCATATAATCTTTTTTCTTAGATGAAGACAATTGTTGCAAATATTAGATTCCCTTCTGTGAGAGAAAAGAGACATTGATAGAGAGCCTTTGAGTGATTCTTCAGTATTCTGACCATCCTTTGCTCACAGAATTTTCATTATTCTCAGCTCCATTCCCAGTTTTTTTCATGAAAACTTCTAAGAAGTAGTGCGGTCAACCACAGATCACTGACTCAGGCCAATGAAGACACATCTCTTTTTCATGTTTATTTCATTTTGTTTTAAGATCACAGAAGAGCAGAGCATTCATACGTGTAAAGTAACAGAAGAGAAAAACAGAATTTAAATACATTGAAAAAAGAAAAGAGAAAAGCTTTTTTTAATTTTAATTTTTTTTTTTTACACACACTGCGCTTTTTATGTTCCTTCACAGAGCTAGTATCCAGGGGAGGGGAAACTCACCCAATAAACAAAAATTAAAAATCTTGAACAACCAAAATAACAAAAACAAAACAAAACAAAAAAACACAATAAACAACAAAAAAATGGCCATGTGTTTATATCAAGGAAAGATCTGTTTATGTCTACAGGGCTGAAAAAAGGAATATATTTATATATTTATATATATTTATATGTATATAACACTGTTAATAAGGAGAATTCTAACCAAGAGCAGGATTTATACACCATTCAGTACAGCAGTGAGGAGGAAGGGGTGAAGCACTAGGGGTGGCGGGAGGGAGTTGGAGGTTTTCTCCCATGCTTCTCTCCCCCTGTAATTTCCTGCCTTCTACCTCCCCCCACTCCCAGTAAATACTTGGGCTGTAGAGCTTGGCCGTCATTCACCAGGATGAACCATTGACATTCTCTGGTGAAGAGCAAAGACTTGGGGGAGTGGGTTCAAAAAGGCCCCAGATAGCTTAGAATTAGTTCCACGTGCCAGGAAGCTAGCAGTTCCAGGTGTTTTCATTTGCAAGATGCAGATATGAACTCTGTGCCTGGCTTTACCTAGAGAGGGCTTGTGCAGAGAATAATGCAGCTGCAGGAGCAGATGCAGGAGCAGATCCAGGAGCACCACTCAGAGAGAGAGGCACCTCTGAAATACTCATGGCAATGGGGAACTGTCCCGAGGGCAGGCTATTCCCCCATTCAAGGAGAGCTCTGGATGGACCTAGGTAATTGCGTTTCCTTAGCTACATAAAGTGATAGTAATGCTGGGAAGTTTTATGTAATTCCTGCTCTTCAGTGTACAGGAGACTCTGACTCTTTCTGTTTTTTTTTTTTTTTTTAGGCAATGCATAGAAAGCTTCCATTAGACAGATGCTGAATTGAGCTTCTGGGATAGTGTGGGGCTATGCTTTGATGGGTCAAGACAAGTGGGCATGTGCTCAATCCATCCAGAACATGGCAAAAGGAAGTAATTCTTTATTCACTACCGAAGAAACCATCCTTTCTGCTTACTCTCTTCTCAGAGAATTTCACTTCAGTTTTGGTTTTTGGCCCTCACAACAACTCTCAAAAATTCATCTCTGTAACCTCCTAAAAAGTGTTTATTTTTAACTTTTCTTTAGATGGTATCAACTTGCACTTTCTGAAAATGAGGTTTGTTTTCTTTCCATCTACTTGCTTTACTTCATAGCCTGTAATTCAAGTTTAGGGAAATTTATGACATACAAAATTTCTTCCCAAACAAAATATATTATCTTGCTCATTTCTCACAAAACTGTCTTTTGAACCACATGCTTACAGTCATCAGCACAAGCAAAGTATTTTCAAGGACATACATTGACCACAGGGAGGCACTTGGCTCAGGATGAGAGAAAACTGATGTTTCCTTCCCTATGCACAACTTCCTCACTTGTGACGTGCATAATACCCAATCTGGTTGTTTTCCTTCCCGTGAAAGGTTATTACAATATAATTCAACAGTTAGATTTTATGATAAATAAGGAAACATCTCTAGCTATTTCAGTGCCTTCGGTTTTGTCTGAATATGTCTCTTTTCAACATTGCTAAGAAGTTTTGATCAGAAGAGAATTACAGAACCAGGCCATGAATCCTATCTACATTCTAGGAAGATTTGACTTTAGAAATGGAGTTGTTAGAATGATGGTTCTGAGAAGAGAAGATAGTCCAGAGATCAAACTAGGGATGACAAATAGCTGCTTGGAAAGACTCACTGGGCACAGCACTACAAAAGCATTACATTCTTATTCAGAATCTGAGAGCTTAGAGTTGACAGAGGTTCTAGAGATGTCATGAAAATTCCTCACTTTCAGAAAGAGAAAACCAAGAATTAGGAAGGTTAAATTACTTGCTCAGGATCACATAGCTTGTTTGTGGCCAGATCCAGGGCTTGAACCCAATTCTCCTGATTCCCATCCTAGTACACTTCCCACCTCACTTTAGAGTTGTCATGTATCTTGAGTCAAGGAGTGTATTTTAAACATATTATTAATTTGACCTAAATTTCTTTTTATAACAGTCCTTTCAGAAAACTTATGTGGTCCTTGAAGTAATCTCTTCTATGAATCTTTGTTGTTTAGAGTTTAGAAAAAGTTTAGATGTTTGTTAAACATATCAGACATTTCAAAAACTCTTAAGAGAATGTTTCTGAGAGAGAAACGCCCAATTAAAAATGATTTTGTCCTCTTTTGCCAGATTCAGAATAGATATGTAGAAATATAGGTCTGCTGGATTAAGTAAAATTAGTTATTTCGTAGCATGATTTAGCAAGATATTTCTCAAAGGTCTAACCCAGTGGTCGGCAAACTCATTAGTCAACAGAGTGGCAAACCGTGGCTCCTCAGCTGTGGTTTGCAGACCATTGGTCTAACCTATTTCTTATATTCCACAATTTCTTAAGATTAAGATGACAAAGAAGTTTTCCAAATTTCTTTGATGGATGGAAATGAAAACAGAGTAATATTTTCTTCATCAAGGTGTAGGTGACTTCGTTGGAGCTATTTCAATAAGATGTCTTAGATGGTAAGTAAGAAGTATCAAGAAAACATTTGGGAGTTGATGCATTGGACATATATGAGCTCTTAGAACTCTTTCCTCACTATCTCATAATTTCCTTTGCTTTGGAGTCAGGTGAGAAAACTATGGAAACAGTTGGGAGAAACTCCCCTTTGGTCCTGAAGGAACAAAGAGGTGGCTTCCTGTGACATTAGCAGGATAGGAACCCCTAACAGTTCCTGTGGGTCTGCTTCCTTTGCTGGGGCAACCTCGAGTTTGGGCCTTTAGTCATACTCCTTCCCATTCTGACTTGTGAAATGCTTTGGTTTTAATTTATTTATATCTTTTTTTTTTAATTCATAGGTTAAACTGAATTTGAGCCCTGCCTGAATATTGAAGTTTACATAGTTTTTATTATGTACACAAACTAGTGATTTACATTGATTTACACTTGATTGGTGCCCAATTTATTAATCAGCACACAGTATGTAAATAAGCTGAAAGGAAATCAAGATTTTAAAGTAAGTTTTCCATAATATTCATAAACATTTGCACTGGTGTAGTATCAAATCTAAACCTAATGTTAACACCAGCTTCCTGGCCAGGGGTAAAATAATGAGCATTGCTGGGCGAAAAATTCTTTCTTGAATTTCAGTCTGCCACATACGAATCAGAGCTACATACAAATGAGAATGGTCTGCCTCTGTTTCACTAGTATGCACACATAAATGTAAACTTCGTTTTGCATTTTAGGGAGACATATACAGATATTATGCCAACCATGGTGGGGAATTTACATCACTGGGGCAAAAGCAGTCTTTGGAGGAGAAATATTTTAAATACCTAGGAAAGAGGAGGCTTTCTAAACTGATTTGCATTTCTTAAATCGGGCTCTTATCTCACTATTTTATGACATATTTAACAATAGTCCCAAAATAAAAGTAGTTTTTATGGGTCAGGTAATTGCATTATAATTTTATTTCTATAAAAATGATAGTTATGGAGAACCCAGACTATACCTAAACTAAAATGTCATGAAGAGAAAAATAAGGCCATGGTTAATCCCATGGAACATGGTTTGTGAGCAAATTGCTTTGAAACAATTAATAACAAATTGAAAAAAAATGGGGCTCCATGACTTTCTAAATGAATCATAGCTCTTTTTTTTAAAGCCAAATTCAGTACTTTTCTTCCTTTTAAGTTTAAATCGTTATTCTAGAGTCTACTAATACACATACAATTGTAAGTATAGCATCTATAAAGATAAGATTAAACGGAATACATACACACATATATTATTTTTCCACAAATAATTCAAGGCCTGCAAAAAACAAAATAGAAATTCTGGGAGATAAACCAATAGAAACAGTCAAACTACAACCAATCTGGGGATGGAAACTGTGACTCTGAAATTGTTTATAAGCTAACAAGTCAGTAGGTGATAATTCAGATGCAATTTCATGCTGAGGAGTTTAGTTTTTGTGTGCAAAGGAGGTAAATCCATTTTTGGAGGAGAAACAGATTTTTGTTTCTGTCCTCCAAGAACATGAAAATCACGAGTACTTTTACAAGGTCTCTATGAATAGCCCCAGTTGTCTAAATATATAGTTTTTTAAAAATGCCCATGACAAGGGTGAAGTCTGTCTGACTTGGAAGAGAAGGCAAAGGTAAATGGGATGATTATTTCCAACAGAAAACTTGATGCCTTTCCCATCAGCCTCGGTTCTTTTAGGGTATAGGGATATTATGTGTCAAACAAGTAAGACAAAAACCTTCTGATGAACAATTGTCCAGAGGATGTATTTCTGCAGTTGTAAAACCTAGACTTAGTTCTTATTCTTCAGGATGTGCCCTGGGTCAAGGGTATTTCTGCCTTTTTAACAGGAAATAAAATCTAAGGATTTTGTTTTATGAATGGTGAGGTTCATTTTGCATACAAAGAACATTAAACCTATTAGCCATTCAGATTAATTGCTGCATTTCACTCCTCTCAGAGTATTGATATTAACAAGTTGTTTATTTTTTGTTTAGGGTTTAAGCTTTGATTACCAATGGACAAGATCCTTGAGGGGATTTTATAGCAATATGATAAGCTGATGAACTAAATTTCAAAAGTCCTATGTTCAAACTCAATTTCTTGGTGGTAGTCTGCTGGCTCCTATTTTTTTTTCCTGATTTTTCTCCAAGCTGTAGTCTGCATTCTTTATACCTATGAGATTTCTGGGGTCACAGTTTGCTATGAAACAGGACTCAGGATGAATTTTTTAAATCCCTAGCTCTTGCCAGAAATATATGCAAACACCACAATATCCAGTATATGTTTAATTATGTTTAATATATGGTTCATATTAAAACTCAGGAACAAATGGTGCCGACATGGCAAAGACATTCCTTTCAATGGAATATCTCCTTCCATAAAACCAAGACATTGTCTTTAGGATAGGGTGGGGACGAAAAGAAATCTAGGTGTATTTTTAAAATCTGTGACATGCCACTGGGATGTCAGTTCCTGAAACTGACACTAAACTGAATTAAGTCCTGATACTTTTCTTATATATCTTTAAATTAGCATGTACTTCTGTGAAGCTTCCACTTAAGGATATGGCTGGTTCTTTATATGTATGGGGAACATTCACCAAGAATGATAAACTTTTAATCCTGTATTAAGAAGACCAAAGCGTAGAGAAACCTCTGATTGTCAGTAAGGTGATGCTACATAGGAACATAGCAACCTCCCCTGTATTTTAGTAGATACTGTCCTATAGCATGATTTGCCACACTCTCACAGATCCCTAAGCCCAATTTGTTCTTCAATTTTATGTCTAAACTGCAAAATCATAAAAGAAGGTTGGTGAAAAACTTCTAAAATAGAATAAAATCTCTCAGAAAAGATGAAAAATACTGCTTATCAAGGCAATTGTTATGTTCATAGACTCATCACAAAAAGCCTTCAATTAATAAAAACTATTAAGAAAAATTTTCCTTCCTTCTTCTCTTCCTTCCTTCCCTTCTCCCTTCTTCCTTCCTTCCTTCCTTCCTTCCTTCCTTCCTTCCTTCCTTCCTTTCCTTATTTCCTTTCTTCCTCTCTTCTTTTGTTGATTTGCAGTTCTAAAGTTTCCTGTTTTATATCACATGATAGCTGTTTTTTAGATTTCAAAACTTGGTGAGGTACCATATCTGGCTCTGCTAAAGTACTGTCAATTATAACCTCAATAATAATCCTCTGCCCTTTTGTAAACTCAGTCACTTCCAATGTCACCTATATGGTTGGTTTCCTGACAAAGCTATCTACACACATAGAGCCAGCTCTCTCCACAAGGTCTTTCCTAAAAAAATCCTTCTGATGTTGTAATGATGCCAAGCTCTGTGTTAATCATACAACTTTTGTGTAAATTATTACAAGTTTCCCAGCTCTTTTGGTTAAGACACTAACTCTCATTTCAGTGTTAATGGCAAGATGATGCTTGTAGATGTGGACTTAAAACAGCATATTTCCCCACTGTATCTTTTCCAGGAGACTAGAAGCCAAAAGTGAGCAGGGAAATTGGAATATAATTCCATTCCTAGTGGCCTGGCCTAGGATAAAGATGAACTACTGTGACCAATGTTGTTGCAGACACCATCAGTGGAACAGGAGTGACATAATGTGGGCAACCAAATAAAGTCTTAGCCTAGAAAACCAGGACAAAAGTCTGCAAAGGAGCACAGGAGTTGATTTCTTTTTGTTATGGTCAATGCATTGAATTGAGTTCTTTCAGCATCTCTACAATTTGAATAAGGATCTGAGCCCCTGCTCACTTTTTTTTGCTTCACTTACTCTCACATATTCTGTCTGAAATAGGAAACATTCTCTGCTCAGGGGAATCTATGGGTGAATGCAGTGTTATTTGAAGATTAGGGAGGGAGCAAAACAGGCTTGCTTAAGATCTCCAGATGGCTCCTCCTCTTGCATTGGGAGTTAACACTGGGAGACCTTCCTATATCTGGGGATTTACTCAGCACATGCTTCTCACCCTGCAGCAGAGCAGGACCCAACCTGCAACAAGCCAGCAAATCTATGAATCCCTCAGACTCATGGAACAAGAGTAAAAATCAGAAACTTTCTCCCCTAGATCATCTCATCCACATCACTGATTTTCTCTACTGTTTGCTCACCCCATCACTAGTAGGCACTTTCATTGACAGTGATATTCTGAGTGACTCCTGACTGGGTTCTGATGATTGGACTAGGAGAAAGATGATGTTCTGCCCATAGGAAGGGCACAGCATGGTGTGAACACACACCGATGTCCTGTGACAACCATGGATGGGGAAGGGCCCTGCTCCTGGCCTTCTTCCCACCCTCCCTCCAGCAATGTGTCACAGCTGCGTCTCACAATTACAAATGCAGGACAGTATCTACAGCACAAAGTCTATGTACACATGAACCATTCCCTTGGCATGCTTGAGACACACACACACACACACACACACACACACACACACACTCACGGGAAAGCGAGAGACGCGAGCACGCACGCACAGCAGATAAAATTAAAATGGCACTTCCTAGCATTTGAGGCATGACTAGTGCTCAGGATGGTGGGAGTGAGGAGAAGTGTGTGTGGGGAGGAGATAAAAAAGGGGATATCTGGGATGAAAGTGGGGAGCTAGAACACACTGGAGTGGGAAGAGATGTTCTTAGAATTTGGTGATAGTGGAGGCAGAATGCCAGAGAAAGGCTCAACACAGTACTCTGCTTGGATTCCACTGATAGTCTCAAATGGTTACGAGTCAGCTCAAATGAAAACAGAGGAAAAAGTTGATGGCAATATACACACAAAGGCAAGACCTTGTTTCTTTTCCCCTCACGATGAAAAAAGATGAAGGAAGGATCAAGTATGTGGGGGAGTTAATATCCATTCGGTACTTCTTCACTTGTCCTAGTTTTACACCTGGATGTCCTTAACATGAGGGGTCTTCACACAGCATATATCTGCTTAGACATACACATATCCTAATAGAAGTTTTCCCACCCTGAATCATACTCAAATGGTTATTGATGGACTTGAAAATTGTTTTAAATGTTGTATTTTCTTCTTCCTTTTCTTACTTCCCCCTTTATTGATAAACACACAAAGTTGTGAAATAAAGTCTCCCCCCGTCTCATTCTCTCTCTCTGTATCCTGTGTGACGCATATTTTGTGTGTTTTTTTAAATTATTTTAAAATTTTTATTCTATTAACATTTGCTGAGAAGGCAGAGCAGAGATGCTGCCAGCAGCCACAGTGGTACGGCCAGACTGATGGATCCATTTATTCCTCTCACCGACCCAGGTCCTGCAGAGCAAAAGAGAGAGGGAGAGAAAAGAGAATGTTACATCTGGTCCACTCTGTGTTAGAGCTGACTGCTGTCCCATCAGAAGTGAGGCAGGTTTGGTAGGCACCAGTGCCTCCAAGTCAGTGCGCTTATGTATAGCTCAACGAAGTCTCACATTCCTTCCTTAATCCTTCTGCTTGAATAATAAGTACCTTAGGAATTATCATTGGTTCAAACATCTCTAGATACAAAATGCTTTCATCAGAGAATGTCCTAAACTAGCTATCCCTGACATGTCTGAGGCCTCTCCTCACCCAGCCTCTTCTTGCATGCTGTGCTCGGCATGGCAGCCAAAGCCGAAACTCATTAAGATTCCAACCATTGGAGAAGATCCTTCTACAGCCAGACACGGGCTCCTCCAGCTGATTTATCACAGCATCTCCATCAATAAAACATGGAACCAATCTGTGACTCTCTTGTTTCTCATGGGGGAAGCAGTAATTATTTATTGGTTACAGGGAGGAGAGCTCTTTCCAAGTAATATTTAATGACTGATGACACTTGAGCTTCAAGGTGCAAAATAAGTCAACTCATTGTAGTATTTTAAGAGGCAGAAGGGGATTATCTGGTCCTAACTCTAACTTTGACAGTTTAAAATCAAAAGTAAAGACAACAGCAAAAACAGAAAACAATAAAAAAACACGACTTAGGGAAGTTAAAAGGCAGGTCCAAACTAGAAACAAGACTAAAACTTGAAGTTGCCTAGAATTCAACGTGGAGTAGCAGTCTGTGTTCTGCCCACTGCCACCCTGGTTTTCCCCATGTAGATAGGATTTGGGTGTGTATGTGTGGCTATAGATCCAAGAGGGAGATGGATTGGAAAGGAAAGTGGAGAAGCGATGTATGTGTTGATAGAAAGAGGAGGATTGGGGCAGAAAATGTTGCTCTGAAGAGCTTGTCTCCTATGCTTTGCTTGTCCACTCTTTCCTCTTGTGTGGTTCTTCTGTAAAGATCCATTTAAAAAAGAAAATACTAGTATTTTTCACAAGCAAGACTTTAAGATTGAAGACTGTATGTTTAGATCAGCGGTTCTCAACCTGTGGTTCGCGACCCCTTTGGGGGTCCAAAGAACCTTTCACAGGGGTCGCCTAAGACCATCGGAAAATGCAGATATTTACATCACGATGCATAACAGTAGCAAAATTTTATGGTTGGGGGTCACCACCACATGAGAGACTGTATGCAAGGGTCGAGGCCTTAGGAAGGTTGAGAACCACTGGTTTACATAATGACATTCAAAAGAGAGATTGGTGTGACTATAATCACAGGTCACTTTGAAGTTTTGAGGCACATATGTAGATGAATCAGTGTAAATGAGTGTATATGTGAGTGTGTGTTTAAACTTATGATGGTTCAAGTGCAATGAAGCGTCTCTGGTATGTGAATGTTGTTAAAATTGTCAACAAACATACCAGATTAGATTTAAAATTACAGGGAAAGTGTTGAATTCAAAAACATTATTCTATTCTATGCTTTTTAAAAAAAGTGATAACAGCAACAATAACCAAACAAGTCTAGTAGACAATTAGGTAGCTCTTACTGCAAGGTACTGTTATAAATGCTTTAAAATACAAGCAGTCTACCATGCTGTGAGGCAGGTACTCTAATGAGCCCAGTGAGATAACAGGCAGAGAGAGATGAAACCTGTTGCACACATTTACATAGCTAGCAAGCTGGGGTTTTTACCTAGGCAGCTGGCTCCAGTCTTTGCCTGTCACTACTACACAAGTTATCCAGCAAAGAGGTGCCAATGAGTTTCTTGGCCAACATTTGGCAAATGAAATTTGTCTTTGTTTAAAACAATAATCAGAACAAAAAACATGAAGACATCCATCGTCTTTTTTTAAAAAGTGATTTCAATAGAATATTTAGACTAAAGTGGCATCTTTTAAATATTAAAATATTACTTATTATAAAATATGAATATATAAAAACTTTGAACAACATAGTTATAGTATAAAATGAGCTTTATTATATGTAAAGATATGAAACTGCAGATTAAAATTTTAAATATTTAATCAATCAATCTTTTAATTTTCTGAATGGCTATAGGATCATATTAATACAAAGGCACTTTAGCTACCTTTAGGTTCATGTCTTTCTTGAGGAGTTAAGGTTCAAGAAGATCATGTTTCTTGCATGAAGCACCTAATTAAGAATCGTGATTAAAATTCAGGTGTTCTGAACCTTACCCACCCTCTACCTGTCTCCTCCCTATCTGGCCCTGTGATATCTTTAAGCTCTCTTAATGGCAGCTCCCAGGGTTTCTGGACTGATGGGTATTTTAGCTCCTCTATATGTTGTAGGTGGCATGAGCTCAGTGGCACATTTGTTTGAATTAATGTGTCAGTGAAGCAGAGAAACACTACATACAAACTTATACAATTCCTGGTTAAACAAATTTGATATAGGGAGCTGTGAAATAGAAAGACTCAAATTCTGCCTATTTCCTTAACTTTATTTTTAGTGCTGGTACAGACTAGATTATCATAAGGTCCTGGGAAATCTAAAAAGCCTAGTCTCACCATTTTTTTTGAAGGGCAGTAAATATTTGAGAAAGCAAAAATTCCATCATTGAAATATAGACATATATGACCCTAAATAAACATGTTTAATATAACATTTTGCTAATCATGTACATACATAGATACTACAGAAGAATATATTTTATATGCACATTCATATATAAATACATATGATATATACTTGGCCTTTTCATACACATATTTGAGAATAAACTGTCACTTTCACATGATATTCTATGTTATATTAAGGGAATCCCATTATTTAACTATTAATTATATTTAATTTTATCCTTAATAAAATTATAACATAGTTGAAGAGAGCTTTGTAGATCTGTCAATTATTATTTTTAAGTGCTCTCAGATAGCTATTTGATGCACTTATATGACTTGCTCTTTTCACAATTGGTTTTGAGAATAAATAAACAGACTTGAAAAATGTGAAGGTAAATGGGATACAGTTGGATAATCATCACAAGGGGGCGTGCAATTATAGATATGTATATATGACTGTGTAGGAGAGTACTTCAGTTAATGGCCATTTTGGGAAAATAACCAGCTAAATCATTAATTAGGTTTTAGTTCATAGTTATGAAATTTCTGCTTATTTGTGGAAATGCAAATGGTAAAACTTATTTCCCACACCAGATGGCCAGGCTTAGCAAGTATTTTCCTATACAGACAGATAGAATGAAAGGAAGAGTCTGCAAACATGAATTAGCCTGAAGAATAGATGGGCAAATAGAACCACAATTCAAAAATTGCTACACACTTATCACATAACAGACAAATATCATATCTTGATCTTCAGTCACATTCTATATGTGTGTATGTATAGGTGTATGCACATGCTTACATGTGTGGTATCTAGTAGATATTCAACAAACTGTAGCAGAATCATTTATTGCTACTAACTATAAATATCTGGATTACAGAAAGGCACAAAATACCCAAAATCAAAGGGTTAGTTTGTGAATTGGTCAAGGCTTTCAATGTTTGATCCAGAGGGGCAAAATTTAGCTGCAGCGAGATTGAAAATCTTGAGTCAACTCACCAAGTCTAGGTTCTCAACCCCAGGACAGCATGTTAAATGAGATTGTGTCAAGGTGAATGCTGAATTACACTTTGCCATCATAATGCTTAAAAAGAGAATGTGTGACTCAGGGCAAGATTGATACAACATCCTGAAATCGAAGAATGTGAGTATTTTTTGCAAAGTGCATATACTACAAACCTGATGCAGAAAGCTGAGCCAATTGACCATTCTTTCAGTAAAATTCACAAGAAAGAATAGGTGACTTTTCAACACCTTCTTTAAAGCACACACTCTTAGTGAAACATTGTGATTCAAATTTGGACCAGACATTTCTGTTAATCTCCTGGGTAGTGAGGGCTCATTTCAAAGACTGGGAACTAGATGTATTCAACATAATCATTAGTCATACCCTCATTGATTGTTGGGCAAGCCTTTCATCCTCTAATCATAATTTTATTCCTGTACATAGTTCAGCCATACAAGAAAAGAGGGAAGGCCAGACAAGTTTAAGTTTGAATTACTCTTTATAATTATTAAGGGCTGACTGAGTGAATGAAAATAAGACAAAAACTTAAAAATATAGTTAACATTTATTAAGCAAGAGAAAAAAAATAATCTCCCAAATCTCTCTTAAATATTATTCAGATAGGCACATAGGGGCCTGGGAAGCCATGTTAAATTAAAGGAAGCCTGAAAAGTCTGACTTTGGAGCCATCTGCTGTCCATATTCAACCAGTTCAGCTTCCTCTGGCTAAATAAATTGAGAGTAGAACAGGATATTTGATGCTTTCCTTGAGCACTGTGTCTTAGAATTAAATTTAGGCTCCTCCTAAATACTTCTTTATGCATTATCTCCCCTCTCTATAAAGTGAGTTTTTGGTAGGGTTTCACAGGAAAGATGTATTACATCTTTTCCATAAAAACAACATAAAATATTTTGCCATGCAAAATCCTAAAATGTTAGGCTAATATTTAGAATTCCTTTAGGTAGCACTAGGAATTTATCTCAATTGTCTCTGGAAACACACACACACACACACACACACACACACACACACACACACCCTATGCCTTATTTTTCCATTCACACCAAAGTCCTGAGGTATCCTACTTAAGATTCAACTTTAATAGATAATCATGGTGCTGAGGAGAGAAGGACTGAAGAAGTTTAGATCTTCTTGTCCCCAAATGATATTGATTCTATTTATATATTTCTATTTGCCTCCTTCCTGCTGCTTTCTGTGGGGACTAGCTAGAGCTGATATAAACAAAATGCTGGCCCTTTCCTGAATAAACAATGAAGTGTCCATCATCTCTGTGGTTCTTGGTCACTGGTGGGGTCTAAATCCCACAAGAATCATTTTTCACTATTGATAATTATGTTGGTTGTTTCATCTTCTTTAAGGTTCAGAGAAGAAGACATCTTCATAGGAAACAATTATCAATCCAAGTGAGTGGCCATGAGGACTTAAGGAGGATGGTGTTTGGCCACAAAAGTTCCCCTGTGGCTCTGGTATAGAGATTTCTGTTGGACTTGTAAAGAAATAATTGATAATTGTTTGCAGTTTAGGGTCCATTTTTTGAAGCTTTAACCTGACTGCACTATTGTTGCAGGGAGAAGTATGTGAATTATGTGCCACATGGCTGATGGAAATACATGGGGCAGTTGGAGGGCAATTCCTAGGAGGCCTCAGCAACCCTGGTGTACTATAGCAGGGTGAGCGTAGATGATGACCTGGAGAATGCTGAGGCAGGAGGGAGTATTAAATTCTCATTTTAGGAGCCAATGCTCTAATTTTCTTGAATAGCCAACAAGTAACAGTAAAGTCAGTTCTATGTAATTGGGCAGTGAACATTTCCAAAAGTATAGTTTTTTTTGCAAGAATTAACCATGGGCACTTAAGATGAGGAAAGTGGGGGAGGGATAAGCTGTTCAGTTCTAGACATTCAAAAGTGAATAACTAAAGCAATCGAATAGACATGGGTAGCAGGGTTTTTTTGTAAAAGAGAAAGTTGCAATTTTGGAATAAATAGTGTCAAATGTGTTATGGAAGTTATTTCACAAACTGTTGAGATGAAATAAACTCCAGTATATAAGACTGTAACACACGCTATGAAATTTTAATTTTAATTTTAACATGTAGAAGGTAATTAGAAATAAGAACCATACCTTTTTGCTTGAAGTGCACGGTCGTGCCAATTTCTAAAAAAGAAACATTTAGCAAAACAAAAACAGATAAAAAAATTTTACCAATTGAGAATAAACACCAAAGTAACCTGGTACTCTCCACTGAAAGGAAAATGAGAGGAAAGGTGGAAAAGCATTCTAGTAGAATCATATATTGATAGAGATGGAAAGAAAGGTATGTGGAAAGAGATTGGTTGGTTGGAACAAATGTGCATTTGGAGGTGGCAAAATCAATTTATAACTACAAATACTTGGTGTCACATGTTATTTGTGTAGACAAGTACAAGCACTCTGAGTATGGCATGAAGATGAACTCTTGACTACAATTTAGTGAAATGATAGAATATGTCTGGCTCCCAACACCATCCTACCATTTTGCCCCTGGTTGGCTCCACTCTTTCTTTTCACTTAAAATGCTAAATGTGTTCCAACTTTAAAACTTTTGTACCTGCTGGGTCATCTGCTTGAGATGCTCTTTCCCCAGATCTCTGAGATTTCTGAAAAACTGTTTTAGTTACCAGTTCAGTTGCCCTGTTAGTTTCTATTCTTTTACTCTGATTTATTAATATCAATAGCATTTAGCATTACTTGGCATCATGTTATACATTTACTTAGTTGTGTAGAGGGTTTATGTTCTCCATTAGATACTCCATTAGATATCTTCTCCATTAGATACTTCTATAATAATAGAAGTGTAATATGCTAATAGAACCAGACAGCCACGACCTTCTGCACAAAGTTGCAGTGGTTGGGGCTGAGGTAGAAGTGGTTAAGGATGATCAGGCAGGCAGGTGAGTGGTTAAGGGCAATGAGGCAGGCAGGCAGAGGCAGTCAAGGGCAATCAGTAAGGCAGGCGAGCAGTTGGGGGTATCAGGAAGGCAGATGAGTTGTTAGGGTCTATCAGGCAAGCAGGCGAGTAGTTAAGGGTGGTGATGCAGACAGGCAGAGTGGTTAGGGGTGATCAGGAAAGCAGGCGAGTGGTTAGGAGCCTGTGGTCCCAGATTGCAACAGGGTGCAGGCTGGACTGAGGGACCCCCCCACCCCATGCACAAATTGTGTGTGTGTGTGTGTGTGTGTGTGTGTGTGTGTGTGTGTGTGTAATTTTGTCAACCATTGTATCCATAGTGCCTAAATTAGAGATTAGAGCCTGGCATGCAGTACGTATTCAATACATATTTGTTAAATGTATAAATAAATCCCAGAATTGTTGAAGCTAAAATAGGTCAAATACTTGTATTTCCTTTTAAGTTGCTTTATCATGCAAACCACAATACTTTAAGATTTATGCTTGTAGATGTCAGTATGAAAACTTTCCATAGAATACCATTCGGAATCTCAGGATCAACTGAATGGTTGGTCAAATACAGAAGCCCAAACCATAGCTGCAGAATATGATTTTTTTTTTTCTTCTTGAAGACCAGGACATAGCCTTGTGTCCCTGAATAATATGCTTTCTCTAAGGAAGTACATTGACTGGATTCTGAAGACAAAGAAAGCCTTTGAATTGGACATTGTCCTGTTTGAAACTTCTAGGATAAACACCCACATTTTAAGCAGGGCACCCATACCTCTGCTCCCTCTCCTCTCCAGCCTCATCAATGTTCATCTTCTGTGCAATCCAGACCATGAGCCTGCCTTAATTTCTCTGTCCTAGGGCTGATGGCCCAATAATATTTCTACTAGAAATTCTATTCATCCTTCAGAATTCAGTTATAACTTCCAGAGGGAAGATAGTCTCTTTGGTAAAACTCCTTATATTTCTGCTCTCCTTCGTAACATTCATCTCAATTTTAAGTACATGTATCTGAAGTTCTGATTAACACTTATCTTCACTATGGGCTGTGGGTGTTGTGGAAGCAGGGGCTGTGTTTGTTACGTTCCCTATTGGAGCATAGCTAGTACAGGAAGGCACTCTGAATGCTCACTGGGCCACAACAGAAGATCTGGAATAACTGAAATATGAGAAAAATAAATATGCCAAGCGCCTTCCTAACAGATGATCTGAGACTGTTAAAATAACCGAGAACCTGAGTAGCCATTGATAAATCCTCTTCCTCGTGGATTTTTCATTTGTCTATCCAAAGAAACTCATATGGCTATAAGAAGAGCACAATTGTCCTAGTGTCTGAAGTCTTAACAATGTTCGGCTGTAATTCAGCATTAGCAAAACTAGTGTCAGCCAGGCTATTCTTAAGAGCAAGCTGTGACTACACATGGAAACAGTTCTTTTAGACTGGTCAGATATGGGTTGGATGTGGAGGCCCAGTGTGAATGCTCTACTGTATCACCATTCCTGGTGGACCTCCAGGTGCTCTCCTCAAGATGCTCGGTCATCAGCACCTGTTCTTAGTCCTCAAAGAGCTAATCCATTACCTGCAGAAGTATTGGAGGTCTTCTGCATGAATGCCCAGAGGATGGAGGGAGAATTCTGTTCCTTTCTGAGCAGAAGTTTGTAATGCACCACAGACATGAAGCCAGTTTCCATCAAGATATGAAACACTGATCTCCACCTGTTGATCTCACTGATCATCTGCCCACTGATATTTTAACTGTATATTAAACACACCACCACTTGTGTTTTTATTTTCAAAATACCTTCTCTGACTACTATTCCTGGAAATCCACATATTGCCTTAAAAATTGTTGTAAAAGCACTATAAAAATATGTGGCCCAGAGAGGCGAATCAGTTACCCAATGTCATACAGCCTAAGGCAGAGTTGAGTCTGTAATTCAAGGTTTCCAGTTCTCCAGCCAGGACCCTGTCCATTATTCCTCAATACATCCTGGTATTTTTCTGAAATCAAGGCTATGTCTATAGTCTAAACAACTCTAAGGTTATGACTGGGACATTAATATGATTCAGATTTGACTGGGCAGAGTTTGGCTCTGCTCTTATGCAAAGCACAACTTTCCTTCTTTCTTAGGACAAGCTTTTTGATTTACTGTTCCTTAGAACTTGTAAGAAACTCTCAAGGTCACAGAGTGGTGCTCTTTACCCAAAGGAGCTTAATTCCTGATGGTAGCATCTTTATGTAAAGAACACTTGGTTTCCCCTGGTTCATAAGTTTAATTGCAAGCAATTGTTCAGAAACCTGGGTAGATAGGAAGACTAATGGGTTTGCTAGAAAAAAATCACTTAACCTCTCTTTGCCTCAGTATCATCATCTGTAAAATAAGTTTAATTAACATGCTCCTTATAAATTTGTTTTGTCAATTATATAAATTATCATACTATACTTAGAATGCTGCCAGACACATAGTAAGTGCTCAATAAATAGGAATTGTCAGAATTGTGATAAAATACCTTCTACAGAAAAATATCAGTGAAAATTTGGTGGGAAAAGAGAATTAAAAAAATTGAAAAACCTACTGCAACAGTATAGATGAACAAAACATTGAGAGAAGCAAACACACTAAAGTGATAGGGAAGCATACTGGTCAGGAAGCATTTTGATCAGAAATGTACAGGGTTAACCAGTCACTGGCACAGGCTTGGATGGGAGCCCCTATGGTCTAAACAATTTTAAAAAGCTCCTTAAAAGAACGATTTAAAAGTATTGGAAAATGTCATATTCTAAAATCATACAAAATATGCATTTGCTTGAAAACCTTTAATAAGCAAATTAGCTTACAACTTAAATTTTAGGAAGTCCTCCTTATCGCAATGAATGAACTGGTTTGTGAAATTCTAATGATATTAATATTTGGAATTCAATTTGTCTTTAGGAAAAGAGGCTGGAGTGCTTATTTGGTACCATTATTTTCTATTTATCATATTCTGTTGGAAGAGAACATTATTATTTTGAGGAGCAAAATCCTGATTTTTTTTCTTGTGTTTGTCACACGTGTCCACTTTTTGTTTTGCTAAGAAAGAGGTATTTAATCGGGTAACAATTTCTTTCTCACAGAGGAATGCCATAACTGCCACCATAAGAACAGCTGCACACCAGAAGCTGTGGAACTGATTCCTTTTGTGTCTGGCTCTTTGAAAATCTGGTTGTGTGCTGCCATCTTGTGTTAATACTAAGACATAGTCCTAGTATTCTCTAAAAGAACCGCCTATGTCCACCAGGTGGCAGTAATTAGAAAAATAAAAGCAACATTTCTTTTTTCAGTCAGGGAGGACCAAAAGGTTACTTTCCAAAAGAGAGTCTTTTCTATTCTTATAGACAAGAAAAAAAGAAAGATTTTTTTTTTGGTCCTTAACAACTAAAAATTATTATTCTTTTTCTAGTGTAAAGCTATTGAGAAAAACAGCCTTGCCGGGGATATTATTACTGTTGGCATTCCCTAGACATACTCATTTGACTATACCTAAAACATATAATATTTATGTCTTTCAAGGAAAACATCTCTCTACATATCTATCTTGCTTTAGGAAACACAACAAGTAAGTGTGGCAGTGCAGGTCCAAATAATAAAACAAAAAGATAAATCTACTGTAGCTATACAACGGATAAAACTTTGGGGGAGTCTAGTACAGAGAAAGTTCTAGAATTCTCTGGAAGCATTATTAGCAAGCGCCTAGATATTACCTTGTGATGAGAGGGTACAAAGAGGCAATGCGGAAAGTATCAATACTAGAAAAGGGAAGTGCCTTCACAAATTTATGCTAACTTGTTTTTCACTTTTGATTTTCAGAGAGTCTACATCCATCCATGTTAGACAAACCTGCAGCATTAAAAAGAGCTGATTATGTCTTTCTCATGGACATAGACGATGTCCTCCTATTGACTACTATCGTCTCAGCTCAGTATTTCTCTAGCACAGTGTAAATGTCCAATAGATTTGTTGAATAAATATCCAGAGTACATGAATGAATAATGAATCAATGAACTAAAGCCTTGAGAACTTCCCTAGCTGATTCTAGGCAGGGGGAAATTCTAGTCTCCTTTTGGAACCACCATGCCTTAATCCTAAGGCAAAATTCCTGTTGGGAATTCAGCCATTTGAAGAATCACATGGGCCAGGAGGCCCTTTCATCAGTCTCCACATCCTGGAGGTAGAACCTTTTTTGGAGGTTGAGTTTTATTTAAGAATATTCTCATGGCTAACTGAAATCTAAACCTTAGAAAATAAAAATCCAACTTTTATTTATTTATTTATTTTTTGTTGAGAGGCTAGAAGATTTATCCCCTCTCTTACCTTTAATATCCTATTAAGTGGTATGGTTAGCTCTCTCTTTTTCTCTCTTTCAATGAAAGTGAGTATTGTGAAGATGAGAGGTGCTTCCTTAGTGACTCTGGAATATATAGTTTGATAACTCCTTATTACTTGAGAGAATTTTCACATCCATGTTTATGAACAATTTTGGCATTTGCCTGCATGGCATTTTAACTGGGAGAGGAGATGAGGGCACAACAATCCCATAAAAAGAATAATTGATTTTTCAGTGCTTTGACTCTTGATAGTTTCCTTCCAGTCCTCTGCTTATATGCATTAATTCCTGCCCACATGTAGGATATGCAGAGTTTGGGGGTTCATACTGTTTGCATAGTTTTTTCTAATTCCAGGGTGTATACTTGAACATAAATAGATTTTTTTTTTACCTCCCACAGCCATTTGAACAAGGAAACATTCTCCCTTCTGCACACAGCTCTTTCCAGAAGGCCAGTCTTCTAAATAGGCTTTAAAAATGACATATTAAAGAACTAAAATAATTAATGGCATTTTTTTTTCTGGGCAAGAATTAGTAAGAGTTCCTGTTCAGGGGAGAGGGAAGGTTACATTCAACAGGTACTGTATACTCCAGCTGCCTGGAAAGAGTGAGAGGAGGGTGGGGTTGAAATCATGAAATTCAATCAAAGAAACAAAGAAGATGCCACTGCTGCTGCTTCCTCCCGCACCACTGCCAAGGCCTGCAGTGTAACATTTGTAAGATCCTCCACAGAATTTTTAGTTTTTGTGCTCTGACTCTCTTGTTTTCTTTTTTTGCCAAGGTTTTGAAAAATAAAACCTTTATTATTACAGTGGCTTAAAATGGGGACATTTTTATTAATTCAGTTTTCAAAGCCACACTTTGCAAGTTATTAATTTCTTTCTCAAAGGTTTTTTTACTATACTCAGAGACTTTAGGGATTAGCAATTTCTATTTACTTGTATAATAATAATTATTATTGTTTTTTCTTTTGATATAGAAAAGGATATGCCTGTGATTTCTGTTTGGATTGTCAGAGTTTTTTATTTTCTACATGCACTATATTCATGTTGTATAAACTCTAATGCCTAATATTTCTAGAGTCATGTGCTCTGAGAATCACAGTAATCATTCTAGGTCTAGCTCAGGGAGAAAAAGCCAAAATAAAGTAATAGGTCTAAACTTCAATCTCAGTTATTCCTGCTTGTGTGTGTTCATAGATGGACCACTGTGCTAACTACTGAGAGAATTTGTCTACTTGGTTTGGAAAATGAAGAAGACTTAGCATGTCATCAATGCTGAAAACTAAAGTTGGCCTCCCTTAGCTAGATTTGGGTCAAAATCTAGTTACACTTTACTTTCAAATACTTATACGGGCTTTTGTATTATAGTTGACTTCAGATGTTTGATGCTATTTTGCGGGGGTGTCAGGAACATAAATGATTGACCAGGATATTGGTCACCTTGGACATATAATGGTAACTCCTTGTTGAATGAGTGAATAAATCCAAACCAAAACTAATGCTGAAATAATTTCTCCTTATATAATGTAAGTAAAATATATGAAAATCACTCCTTATTCTCATTATTAGTAGGCCAACTCTCTACAAACCAAATGTCCTGTCCTGAAGAGAAATAGGAAAAAATTAAGTAAAAAGTTATTTCATTAAGATAAAAGACAAATTTACAAATGTAAAAATATTAATACATAAATTCAGAGAGAGCACGTAGGAGCTCCCACACTTGATAGCAGGATTCTAACCATAAATCCTGCAGGTGACACAAGGCAAATCTTTCGTGAGTCTAAATAAATCTCCTGAAAAAGTAAGTCAGGTTTAATTTAGGACCTGGAATTGCTGAGAGTGTGCCTGTCACTGAGGGGAGAACCCTGGACCAGGAGGGGAGCGGCTGCTGTGCCAGCCTCAGCCATGGCCTTGAAGAAGTCACAGAAACATGACCAGCCCGAGAGAGGGCAGAACATAGAGGACAGTTTAGATGTTTTCACTTGAATGTTTTATAGTACACTGGCAGCTCCCACATTCAGACAAAGCATTTGTTTATATCACATCAATGGCGTTTTTCTCTGAAGGAAGGAGATTATGTATGATTTTTATTTTCTTATTTATCGATTCATAAATTTTCAAGTTCTTCCTTAATGGAAACACATAATACTATTATCAGAATAGAAAACTATTTATAAAGACAAATCAAGGCTTTAAAAATACCCTCTATGTCTGGGGGAAGGTAATAATCAGTTTCTGATTATTTGGCTTTGGGTTGACATTACAAGAAGATGGAATTTCTCCCCAACACCCCTGCTGAACACCCCCTAACTTTTTAGTTGGCTGGTATCATATAGTAAAACCAAGAGAAGCTAAGGTAGGTGAGGTCATATCAGCATGAAATAGGATGCAGTAAAAAATGTGTCATATAGGTTTATGAGGTCCTTCTAACTGTAGGCTTAATGCAAGTGCCCTGTAGAGGTGCATGGTTTGACTTTAATAGTCTGGGCTTTGCTCAGTGGCAATATGCACTGTCTCAGAAGGTACAGTCTCACCAACATAAAAAGAGGGCTTCATCAAGTCTTTTACCTAAGTCAGCTTTCTCAGATCCTGCAGGCTTCTCATTTACCCTTAGAGGTTTAATTTTTAATAATCAGTGAATTAGAATGTTAGAAAATGCTTGAGGTTAAGTTTAATAAAGTGGTTTCCCTGTGCCATTTCACCTAAAATCTGTGTAAGGTTAGATAAACTCCAGAAGTAACCTCATTTGAATCAAGTGTCAGGTAAGATATTAGGGTCAGATATGCATTTTCTGTCTTAAAGAAACAAGTTTTGCCCTCTTGTGCAGAATATACCCATTGCATTTGTGGATACTATCCTGTCCTCTATCCCTTGTTAGAATTGATGACCAGTCACCTCCAAATTCAATGAGATTGAGAATTACCTCACAACCCTAAGTTTACTGCAATATAGATTTTATTTTTTTTGTGTTTAAAAACATACATTTTACAGCCTTTCATGACTACATTCATTTTACTTGCTAACAAGGATTAAAGGAATAGGTTTGGGAAGGTCTCTAGAGATTTTCATCCTTCCTGGTTTTCTTCTTTTTTCTATGTCTCTGAGGAAGGAGCTTATATGTGATCTTCAAATTCATTTAAAAATACATTTTAGATTTACATTCCAAGGGATTCAAGACTATCTTTAATCCATTTAAAGTATATTTTTATTTTGTGTATTTCAAAATAAAAGAACATTCAAATACCTTGAAACGAAGTACCTGGCCTATGGAATTTGAATGCAGAGATAACAAGTGAATTTATGAGATTTCCTGGGGTTTTAAGGCTCTTGGAAATAAGAAGATAAGGGATTAAAAATGGTGGGATGAGCCTAGTTACCCTCAGACTTGCATACATGGCACTAACTGCAGACTGGGTAAAGGCAGATCTGCTGTGGACCCCCATCGAGCGCCAGGTGGTTTATCTATGACTCCAAACATAACATTACAGCCAGGTTCCGGGGAAGCTCCTGGGAAACACTGAAGGGTCCTTACAATGGGGTCATCCCATAAAATAAAATAAAAACCTATCATTCAGCCTCCATATTGAAAAGCTGGAAGTTCTCTGTAGAGATTCTGCCAGATCGTGGGCTCTCAGTATTCAGAAAACTCACCCTGGATAGTGCCTGCTACCATATAATGTGAGCATTGGTACATGTCTGTATAGGTCATCTTTCTTGCCCGAAGAGTAACAGATGGAAATGCTGATACCCTTTCTTTTAACTTCATTGCCTTGCCTTTTCCCCCCTTTTTAAAACAGTCCAGATACAAATGAAGAGAAGTAATAAGTTCTTAGGGCAAAAAATATTTTTTTTTCAGATTTCTAAAATTAATTAGATTTAATATTGTTTGTCTTGGATTTTAGACCTTTGTATGTACTAGAATGTTCGGCCTTTCTTTTCCATCTCTTCTTCTACCTTTTAATTTCACTTTCACCTGGAAGCCTTCTAACCCATCTAGGCTCCGCTAAGGTGCCCCTGTTCTGTGCTCCCCAAACACCACACAGGTGGTGTAAACTCAGCCAAGCATTTTGTGATTGTTTACCACCTGCTGCCCACCTGTAAGCTCTATTAGCACAGAGGCTATGTCTGGCTCATTTGCCACAGTCCTCCTGAGACTCAGCTCTGAGCTTGGCTATAGAAAGTACTAGGATAGTTGTGTGTGTGTGTGTGTGTGTGTGTGTGTGTGTGTGTGGGTGTGTGTTTAAGTGAATGAATGGTGTAATCAAGATCACTATCAAATAAACTTAACCTGAGCCAGAAGCTAATTTTTCATTGCCCATCAAGAATGAAGGATCTTTCTTGTGTTCCTAATTATGAGATGTCATAAGGTAAAGAAAATGTAAAGTCTAAAAGAAACTATACAAAGAAAAAGCAAGTGGAGAGTACCTAAGTGCAGAAAAGAAGTCTTAACTATTTACTGAATGACTTAGAGCAGCAGGGTTGATCCTCTAAGGAAGAGCAACCTCCAATATTATTCCATCTTTTTCAGCTCTGCAGCACTGAGCAGCTTTCAATGATGAACTTACCTGCGTTCTGGAACTCCAGGGCAAATCTCGAACATTACTCTCTAACTTGCTGTTCAACAAAGAGAAGTGCAAGCTACTGCTTGGTTTCTTTTATTTAAGCTACTTCTGCTCTCCAAACAGCCCCTGCTTCCCAAGTCATACAAAGTCATATGTATACTTTCCAACATAGAACATGGCTGGGAATGCTTGAAGCTGTGTGGACTGAAGAGGATGGGATGGCACGCAGAATGGACACTCAGCCAAGGCATAGTTACCTCCTACTGCTGATTTTTTTTTAAGTTTGTTTTGTTTTGTTTTGTTTTGTTTTGTGTTTTGTATTTATTGATGCTAGAGAGGAAGGGAAAGGGATAGAGAGAAACATCAATGTTGAGAGTGAATCATTGATTGGCTGCCTCTTGAAGGCCCCACACTGGGGCTCCAGCCTGCAACCCAACCATGTGCCCTTGGCCAGAATCAAACCTGGGACCCTTTAGTCCGTGTGCTGGTGCTCCATTCACTGAGCCAAACCAGCTAGGGCTGCTGCTTTTTAAAATCACAACATGCTGTGGTTGCTCCCAAACAATGTCCTTTTAAGCTGGTAAAAATGTCATATTGAAACAGCAAGGTTTAGATAAGTGGTTAAGTGAGAATCTCTGCTATGAGGAATAGGGCAAATAAAGTAGAAAGGATGGACAGCTATGATTTACAATAAACATACCCTATTAGTGGTGTTTAAATATACACATGTGTTACAGAGAAGGGGTAAGTGTTTTCTTTTACAATCAGCATGGTGATAAGCAAAACAGCACAGTAATCTATGGTGGTGCTTGGCTATCTATGGTCCAATTAGAAAGCATGATAAATGACTTGTAGAGTCTCTCTCTGCACCCACTGATTTATGGTGTATGTAAGCTGACAATTCTTAGTGGAGTCTTAGTGAGTGGTTTGCTTACTCCCATCATGCATCTGGGTCCATATGAGCACCTTAAATTGGAATTTCAAACTCACATGCCCTGCTGTGTGACTAAGGTGGGACCACGTAAGCTGATTTTCCCCCACGCAAAGGCTCCTTTGGTTTAATACCGACAAATGACTTGTGATGATGAAAGACCATTGTGAGGACAGAGTGAGTGCACAAGGCAAGCTGTTACTAAGGTTAATTTGTGTCTTGCCTCTTCAGAAGCAGATGTTTCCTCTAAACAAAGGGGATAATGGCTTTGTGGTACCTGTATGACTGACAACTAGTGTTTAGATGTGAATACTAATACTACCAAAACTTTTCCTTGTTTTTTTTTTTTTTGGATGTCAAAGAAAAGGTATACATGTAAATGCAAAGTGAATATGGTGGAAAATGTGGAGAAAAAGAAAATCAAGAAATACAAATGAGGAATAAGAGTTTCAAGTGAAAAAAAAGAAAAAGAAAAGCAAGGGGAACACTAAAATTTAAGTTTATACTTTTGTCAACTATGATATGACATTTATCAGGGGCTGAGGCTGTGTTGATGACATAATTTTTGGAAGACTATGTGCTATTTTTTTTTCTTTTTGATTCTAACTAGCCCCACTTCCCTTAAGGACTCCTGCTCCACACAGTGTCTCTGAACCTAGAGCAAAGGTCTTATAGAAAGGACCTCTTTTCTGGCTATACCCACCAATGCCCCTCAAATAGACTGTTTCCCTCCTGCTAAATAGCTTACAGATGAAAAGACAAGGCAAGTTCTAATGGAGCTTCACTCTAAAGTTCAGAGGGACCTACACCAGCTTTTTCTGTCCATTCAAGAGCCTGGTCTTCTCACCCTTTGGTGCAGCATGCCAACATTTTTTCTGCTACAAATCTCATTGAGCTCTTCTTAGGGAATGTTATTCCTTTTAATTAAAAAGACAAGACTGTCAATTACTTAAACTTAATCCCCAAATGTAATTGTTACTTTGAGAGATTTTTCCCCTATAAAGCTCATAGAAGAGAAATATTTCCATCAAATTAAAATTTAGTGTGAGCTTGAGTTTCCAAAAATATATTCATTTTCAAATCCCAGTTGGCGCTAGAAATCTAAATAGCACAGACATCTATAGACAGGGAGATCGCTAGGAAAGGCTGACTGGTTTAGGTAGATCCAGATTAGGGAAATAGCGTAAGGCATTAGGAAAGAATTCCAAGTATAAAAATTCTGCTACTTTTAAATTATGCTGCAGGATTTTTAGCCATTTAGCTTGAAGCTAATATAAGTTCTTAGAGAGGTATCACTTCCAAGCTATTGTTGGACATTGAAACAATGGTATAAGTATATTTCAGATTTTTTCTTGCTAGTAAAATTTTAACAGGGAGAGAACAAGAACTGTCCAGGAAACAAAGCAGAAAGAAGGATAAAGAGATGAGAAGAGGAAGACACAGAAATGGATTCTGTGTCTAAATCACTGGATTGGCGGGTGAAATACTGATTTCAGGTGAAGTATTGGCAAGATTCTCCCACTTCGTTCTCAACCAATAACAAAAATCAGGAGGAAGTCAGACTTGTCCCCAGTAAAAGAGTAAGGTTTCTGGAGGCTAAGTCCTGCAGGTCATAAATACAAGAAGTTCATCAAAAGGTTGGTGGACCTTGAGACTTCAGCAGGGCTGAAGACACATATTATTATTGCCTGTTGGAATAACTGAAAGCATTTCCCCAAACCTAAACATCTGTATATATTATTGCCTGCTACTGAAATAGCCAAAGGCAGTTCCCCCAACCTGACAATGCCTACTGTATACCAAACCTTACCTTTGATATGTACATCTACTTTGCTTTAGGGCAATTTGTGTTAATAAAAAGCTAAGCATCTAGAGATTCAGAGAACTTGGTTACTGAAGCTAGGTCTTCTTTGGCTCCCCAGAATTTCCTCCAAATTTATATTTCATGTCTAGTGTCTTTACTAATTTACTTGCAGTCCTCCTCTACATTCCTGAACTCTTCTATTTGCTGAGAAGCACCCCAGCATCAGGGTAATAAACTTAACTCTTAATTACCTTCATGTGTATTAATCAGGGTCCATGATTTTGCTATAAATTTGTGTTGACATGGTTGCCCAAGTTCTGTTAGTAAAAATAAGGCCCATGATTGCATCAGTTAGTGGGAAAGGATATATATATATATATCCTTTATATATATATACATATATATATATATATATAAAGCATATTGGATTTAAAATATATACATATTTTATATATATATAAATACATATATATATATATATATACACACACATACAGAAATCTTTTCTAAAACATGTTTTATATCTTGGACCAAAAAAAAGAGCAGGTTCTTTAAATTGATGACTAATTAGTCTGATAGGTGGTAATGTGCCTGATGGGCATCCAATGAAGTATATGAGTGTGTGTGTGTGTGTGTGTGTGTACACGTGCGTGAGGAACTGTGCAACTTGCAGGTCCGCTTAAGTGTAGTATCATGCTATTGATGAAGAATAATAATTTTTTTTATTTGGCCTTGGGACACTTCTATACTTAAACCTGCTAGCACTATGGGTATTTCAGATATTCCTAGAATCTGTAACATATCAAAGTATAATGCAGCCACACTGAACTTATATCTGGTTAATATTCAGACAATATTCTATAAGTAAATCTCTAAATATCTGTCCTTTTAAAAAGCATGAGATGTGTATATCTGAATATGATTATTTTAAATCCAATATGCTTGCTTTCTAGGAACTTGAAAGCTTTCTTTAATATATTATTTAAAACATTGCTTTGAGCTAGTAGGCATGGAAAATATAATTTCTTTCCCATTTCACAGTTGGAAAAACTGAATTAAAGAGAACAATGCTAGTAATTATTCATGATTAATAGAGGTTTGTATGTAAATCAGCCAAATAAGTGTGTGAAATTAGATGTGCCTATGCCAGAGAGCTCTCCTTCATATTTTTTTAAAGATGAATGCTTTCATATAAATCTCTGCATGATACATTCTGTGTGTTTGGAAATGGACTTGTAAAGTGTGTGGATATTAAAGTAACTGAGTATTGTGTATTAGAGACACTATAATATATAAAGTATTAGATAAAATTTTTAAATTCATTAGACAAATATGTATCTAATGAACATAATTGCATACATAATGTTTATTTAAATTGTTCTACAGATTTGCATATGTGCCTGGGTGCTATGATGGGTAAACTGGAATTTCGGTGTACTATGATGGTTAAGAAATGTGGGAAAAGGTGCATTTTAGTTTCTTAGGATTGTGGGCATTAATTGAATTAATAGAAGGCTTAGAAGTCTATTGCCACATGAGAAGTCCACTATCAATGTTAGCTATTATTATTACCATTATTAGACAAGATGAATGTGCTATTAAAATAAGGAGTTGAAAAGAGGCATTTTCTCTTTGATAACCCAGGATAATATCATATGTAATATAAATAAAGTCATAGGAATTATACAGTCATCTTCACAGCATGCAATATTTTAGGATTTTCTTTCAGCTCTCTTTCCATCCCATGCAGTCTTATTTTGAGAACTCATTCCCAGGAGTGTCAGGTGAGAGCAGGAGTATCCCCTCCTCCTTTTGTAGATGGAATCTGGCTGTTCTGATGCCAGGCCTGCCCATAACAACATGGCTCTCCCTCAGGAGGAAGTATCCCAGGCAGACTTCAGATTTTTGCAAGCCTGGTTTATAGATCAGATTTTAATTTTTTTTTAAACTTCTGGTTTTTTTTTTTGGGGGGGTCTTCTTTTGTTTTCAGAGAAAGCTTTAGACAACTGTATTAATCATGCAAACCCAGCCATGTGCAATGTGTTTTATCAATGGAAAAACAGGAACTGGATGGCAAGTAGCTGTGAACAAACCCAGTGCCAATGCCTGAACCTGGAAGATAATCTCAACATTTTCCAAACCCACTCACCACACAGGGTTAGTGAATGGAAAGGCTGTTCGCTTGGGATAAATAACCAGATGGCAGACAGACAAGTGAGGTATTCCAGGGTCATTACATTTTCTTTTTTCTTTTTTTTTAAGTTGCAGTGACAGGGGAGGATGGGCTGATTGAGCCCAGAGAGCCCCACACTCCAGGGAATCCTTCACTTGAGGGTGATAAGATAAGAGTGTTTGTCCTTGTTCTTTTCTTTCATGTCCCTTTAACTGTCTGAGGCTGGTTGCTCACCTTGTTTTGAACCTGCAGACCTCCTAAATATGAAGGCCTCTCTAGTTGTTCTTTCATCGTGATGGGCAAGTATTCAGAGACCTCAGGAAATGACTTGAGCCCAACAAATGAGAGAAGTTTCTTCCCTGCCAGGTGGGTTGGAGTAGACTCCTTCCTTCCTCATTTGATTATTCAGTGGGGTTTCTGATATATTCTAGAGTAGTTATGCAAATATATGCCATTCAGAACTCATTTCAGAATAAATAAACTTAAAATTAATGAGAAAAACACCTATCAGGAACAGATCAAGGATTTAGCACTTTTATTTATTTATTTATTTATATATATCTTGTAAATTAGGAGCAGGGAAGCACACTGATTTTTTTGTTTGTTTTTTTGGTTGAATAGAAAAGGACATTTGAAAAATTTCTGATTGGCCACAGACAATACAAATTATTCTTTGGTGTAATTCCAGTATTATCATTATCACTGCAGAAAATCAAGCAATATGATGAAGGAAACCCAGGGGACATACATTTGATTTATTGAGCCTTGTTTTTGTTTAATCACAGCTTGATGGGTTTAAGACTGCATCCCTGCTGTGACTGCTGCTTATCTCCAGTCAGCCTGATGAGCCTCATAGAGTGGGGATGGGAGGGGACACCCTCCAATGGAAGATAGGAACAGTGAAGCCCCTGAAAATACACATGTATTTCTGTTGCAGAGAAGTAGGAGGAAAAGTTCTCTTCTTTTAATGGGAGGACAGCAAAGGACCTTTGGGACTTTCTCCTACTTTCAAAACACAGTAAACAAATTGGTTCAAAATCCTTCAGGCCATTTGCATCAACCAACAGCTTTTAGATTTTTTAACACTTAGGGCTGAAATGTAGGATTCCACATGAATGATGACATATTTAATTAAATGAAGGTGTCTAGTGTCATAACTATGATCATAGCGAGACTGGCACGCTTTTCATAGATATTTCTGTACTTAAATGACAGTAAAAAAAGTTAAGGACTCTAAGATAGTTTTTTTCTTTTCCACTGGGAACCATTTCACATGAGTTGCCATCTTGATTGGAAAGACAAGGAGAAAAGGGATTTGATCTCTAGAAAAATCAAGTCCTTTTAAAGAATAGGGAACTAAAGGGGCCACTATCTTTCCTTCCCAATCTCTCACACCAGCTATCCCAAGTGTTCATGAACAGCTTTTCAATTTCCACCATCAGAAGCTCAAAGTATTAGTAAGATAAACTACATTCTCTAAAACTAATGGATCTACAAAAGCTATCTACAATGTATCTACAACGTAAAATTAAACTAGGGTCATTCTCCAATCAACAATTCAGTTTGTAGGGAAATATCAAATTCAACAAAATCCCATATCTCAATCCTTGATCCAGACTGGTTTTCAATATCCAACAGCTGTCCTTTGTGAATAGTGTCTGGCTTTATTTGTTCAATGTTACATATCTCATAAAGCATGATCAGATAAAATATTTGAGTTCATAGCTGCAGAACTGCTCTCATAAAGGACATCTAGAGTCACATTGACACTGTGCAAAGTTCATCTTGGATGGAGCAGGACCTCTTTGAAAATGCTATCCATTGGGACAAATATGTATATGTGTGTTTGTCACATCAAGATACTTGCAAGATTCCCGTCAAGATACTTGCAAGATGGCAACATGATAAAACGGTGTCAAAATCTGCAACACCAAATGATGAAAGTCTTAAAATAATTGTGGCATGTCAGGAATTAAAAATGCGATATTTTCCATGAATACTATAAGTTTGATGTCAAGTCTAAACAACAGACGCATTTTAACATTCTTATTTTTAGTAATTGGCACAAGAAATGGATTTCATTAATGTTTTGGGGAAAATTTTATTCAACAGCATTCTTCTAAAAATAGTTTGAACACTTCTTAAAATGTAAGAATAACTTCTATTAAGCTGTTTAATTGACCCTTAAAACCTTGTAATCCTCATTTTAAATATATTTAAGTTTATGTATCTATGAATGCATTATTGACACTGAATATCTATTCTGACCTAATTTTTAGTTTGGACAAGTGTTAATGAAACATGATCTGTCTTCAAACTAATAAAACAGCAGCTTTCTACCTTTAATTCTGAGCACACTTCTTTTACATGTATTGGATAATCTTGTTTAATTGGATTTATTTCTTCCACATTAGCCCCCTGCTTGGCCTACTTTCCATTTTTTTTTCCTCAGGTCTTTGAGTGTTATTTGCAAATCACTTTTTGGGAATTTAATTTCAATGGCAGGTTGGTTTCATTTCAGATTTTTTTGTATTGTTTTAATTTCATTTGCCAATTTACCTTTAAACAGCCTTAAGCTAGAAGGTTGGGGCTGCAACTTGCATCTAAATGTGATGTAGGAGCAAAATTTAATTTGAGTGTGTAGAGACTTTTATGACAAGGAATACAAAATGACTACCTTATTTTTTTCATTTGTGCATTCTAAAATGGTTATGTTAAAAAGGAAAAGTCCCTAAATAGGCCAAGATTTAAAGAAAAAGCAATGTCCTTGTAATCTATTTGAGTTCAACCTTAGGCAGTAGATAATTCATTTTTATAAGTAATACTTCAGGTTTGGATTTTATATGCCTCTAAATATGAGGGTGGTCAGTTAAAGGATTAATACTTTTATAAGCTACAGCATTTAATTGGCTGTGTTCCAATTATGTGAGTTTATAATCCTATATAATTAAGAGGTAATATGCAAATTGACCATCACATCTTAACACAAGATGGCCACCCCCAGGTGGTCACAAGATAGACATCACAAGATGGCCAGCAGGGGAGGGCAGTTGTGGATGACTAGGACAGCAGGGGAGGGCAGTTGGTGGCAACCAGCCTGGCAGGAGAGTGACTGAGCCTCCAGGAGAGGGAGGGCAGTTCCAGGAGGACCAGGCCTGCAGGGGAGGGCAGTTAGGGGTGTTTGGGCTGGCAGGAGAGGGCAGTTAGGGTTGACCAAGCTGGCAGGGGGAGAGCAGTGGAGGTGACCAGGCTGGCAGGGGAGGGCAGTTGGGGGCAACTAGGCCTGCAGGGGAGGGCAGTTAGGGACAACAAGACCACCAGGGGAGGACAGTTGAGGGCAATTGGGCCAGCAGGGAAATAATTAGGCATCAATCAGGCTGGCAGGGGAGTGGTTAGGGGGTGATACAGCTGGCAGGCAGAAGCAGTTAGGGGCAATCAGGTAGACAGGCAGGCAGGCAAGTAGTTGGGAGCCAGCAGTCCCGGCTTGTGAGAAGCATGTCCCAGATTGGAGAGGGTGCAGGATAGACTGAGGGAGACCCCTCTCCAGTGCACAATTTTTGAAGAATAATTGAAGAAAATATTGTTTTGTGAGTTTAGTATCATTTTCCCAACTCCTGACCAGTCCAGAGTTTAGTAAGGTGGCAAATCTATATAATATTTATCAACTGGTGTGGGGGCAACTTATTGGCTTCCTTTTATAGATTTAAAAACATGATTTCAATTGTATGTTACTTTTGTGATTGTATTTCCCCCTTTTTTTCACGTTATAGATGATGGAGAATGACCCAGTGATAGAACTACAGTGATAAAAATCATACTGACCTTGAATAGGATAGGGGATTGTGGGTAAAACACGCTCTGAAGGGGAAAAAATAGTAATCAACATGGAGAGTTTATATATAGATATATCTAAATATATTATTCATATTTAGATACTTAGATAATTATAAAACAGATGAATTTCCATGCGTGTAGAATTATATCTCCCATTAAGTATTTGGGAGATATAATTTTTCTACCAACACTGAAATATCAGAAAACTACTAGTAACACTTAAAATTCAAAGCCTTTTCAAAAAAGTTAGCAAGAGGAGGACACAACATCCCATTCTGATAACCCTACATACAGGACCCTACCCTTCACTGGAAAAACCCATTACCAAAATTATAGATTTCCTTGGAGGATTAGGGTTGAGGGTATCTAAATCAGGAGTGATCAAGTTCAGGGTATACATTTTGATCTTGGTTCTGGTTTTTTGAACTCATAACAGATGGAACTATGGTGGCTAACGATGCCTTTTCTCTCCCTGAGCGCTATAGTTCATATCAGCTTTAGCCAAGCATCTGGAAAATTTATTTTGGGAAATACTAATTCAACTTTTCCCTCAGGTTTTTATTTCCAGATTACTGCTATCAGTGCAATAGTAATGCCAAGGTAATATGTTTCTTGGCATGATATGCTTTTATTTTTAGTTTTTTCCTCAATCCCTTCCTCTTGTGGTAATACAATGTCACTGGAAATTTGATCAATCAATCAAATTTTTTTGATGATACATCCTGTTGAGTAATGAGAAGTGCTTTTCTTTTGAACACTTCATTAAAGCTTATGTTTTCCCTCACAGTCTCATCCCTAAGCTACTGAACACAAATTGTACATGCTACAGAGTGCAGGCTTGAAGGTATCCTCTACTTACTTCATCAAAATCCCAGGTTTAACTCTAAGTCCTACTCTGAGGATCTTTCAAGGAGGTAGAATGGTGCATTAGCAATAGGATAGGAAGCATTCCTTGATACCCCAGACCCTGCAGCATAATATAATCAACACACACTTTCCTACAATCCTCCTATCAGCATGGTTAAATAAAGGCTAATGATAAATGAAAATCAACAAAAATCAAAACCATAGAGGGAAAACCATACGTGTGTACACATATTCAAATTTGATTTTCCTGCTACTTTATACCATGAGCTAAGAAAGAGTAGATTTTGCCTGGAATTTGGGCACTCAGTATATCTGGATGCAGAAAACCTGGTCTCCTTGCAGAGTGGGCATTTTTTTTTTTTTTTAGCTTGGCTAAAAGTTGTAGTCTAAATGCCAAAGTTTTCTAAGTGCATTAAGATGGAGCAGGTCAATAACAGTGCAGTGAACAATTGCGTCTTAGTTACACAAGTGTCAAATAGAAAAATGGTTTAAACCTCCACTGGTTATTTGGTGTTACATTTCCAGTTTTGAAAATAAATAGCTAAACTGCTTTCAGCAGTTTATGCAGCAGTTGGAGACCACTGTCCCATATTATATTCTCTTTACTGTATTTTATTTTTATTATTACTTTTATTATTCAGACTGTTTAAATAACTCAGCTTAATATTTTCTCATCACACTGTTCACAGCTAGGTAGCTGCACTCTGCCCTCATTTCCACAAGACTATTTGAATTGTTAAACCATCTCACCTACCCTCCTTTCATAGTCTTTTCAATTGTTTCTCAGCTTGTTTACCATCATCTGAGCTCCACCCTCTTATCATCTTCTTAGTCTTATGATGCCCATTAGTTCTTCTCATTCTCTTAATTTCACCCTATGGACTTATCATTCCTTAGATGCTTCCACTATCATTCTGATGCATTTTAAAGTTTATTCCAGGGTTTGTGGACTCCTGTAAAGTGAAGTAAATGCCACTTATAAAGTGAAAAAAATATTCTCCAATTTGTGATATTCAAAAGTAGGGGAGGACAGGACCCTGGTGCTATGTGCTTTGTCTTTTTGGTTGCTCATACAGGCATAGTTCATTTTATTTCACCTCACTTTGTTACATTCCACAGATGGTGTGCTTTTCACAAATTGAAGGCAAGATCCTCCACCATCAAAAAGATTACAACTCACTTTATTGCAATACTTGCTTTATTACAGTGACTGGAAGGGAACACACAATATCTCTGAGGCATGCCTGTACTTGAGGAGGTCAACCTTGCTTAGCAACTGATTGGGAGGCTTTAGGAACAGAATTCAAATTTTGATCCCAGTATCATATTGTGTAACTCTTAGTAACTCCCTGAACTTTGAGCTTCAGTTTCTTGTCTTCATAATGGAGGTATAGAGTATTATTGGCTGATTCTGCTGGGACACCATGAGAAACAGTTACATGGGCACTATTACTTCACAAGAAAACCCTCTGAATTAAAAGCAAAATGACAAAAGCTAAATGACAAAAGCTGGGGTTGAGGTTTGCATGTATATATAGAGAAGTAATTTATTAGCTCTGATATTATGATATGATTTTCCTTTAATTTCCAATGGGAATTGCAGATGTTCAATGGTCTCTGGATGTCAGCATATTCAATGCCTATTTTTGAAACTAAAACTAGTTTTCCATGTATTTTCTATTGTATCCACAGAGCCATATTAGGTAGTTTACAACCAGTCTTTCAAATTATATGTGAGTAGTGTTCAAATAGCTGCTCAAACTGTTTTATTACGTGGCATTTAGAGTAGTTGGCTAAGAGGCTTTGCTACTTGTTAACTAGCATCATCAAATGTTATATATTTAAACTCTGTGCCCCTAGGATAATAATTTAAAGTGGTTTCTGAAGAAGTGGGAGAGGCCTTCAATTTGAAGGCTTTCTCCTGGGCTGTGTTGCTTAGGTAGTACTTGAGATTTAATCAAGTGTAGGTTTTCAAGTTAATAATCTCTTTTAACATTAAAAAGAAATTTTAAAAACCGCCTACACATTGATGTGGTATGACTTGGTGTGGAATTCTTTGTACTTTTATTCTTGTGTACGCAATAGCCTCAAACTTTTATAAAGTACCAATCCACACATTGATCAGTAACTGTCCTTTAATATGTGGGACTATGCCCCTCAAGGGTCAAATGCTGACCATGAGGCTTATGAAATATCAGTTTGGAATCTCATTGTGCCAAAGAAAAGACAGTGGTCTAACCTATGGATCCAGGCTGGTGGGAGTTAATGGGAATGAAATGTCACAGAAGCAGTGCTTCTGGGTGGGAAGGAATATACTGGTAGTGGAAAGATATTGTTAAGTGAAAAATGGAGAAAGAAATAAGAGGTCTCCTCACCTCTAAACAACACAAGATATATCTGCTAACTATTCTTCACAGACACACATGTAGATAATGTGTTACTTTAGAGCAGGGGTGGGGAATCCGGCCCAAGAAATCATTTGATCTGGCAGTGCCAAACCATTAGGGTTGAGTTAATTAAATATTTGAGTAAATATAGCAGGCTAATTTTTAAGGTGAACATTTCGTATGACCCTTGGATGATGTTATAAATATCCAAATGACTTGTGACAGAGAAAAAGGTTTTCCTAACTCTGGTGTAAGCCTGGATTCTGAAAATAGATTTCATGAATTTAAATCCCAACAGCCTTACTTGGTTGTACTTAGTTAATTAACCTCTTTGTTTAGTGGAGAAATATGACTACCTAATAGGGTTATGCTGATGATCAAATTAAATCATGCATGTTAAGTGTTTTACACATGTGCAGAGTGCCTTGAAAACACCTGATAATCAATGATGACATTAAAATAAGTATACCTCCTCCCTATCTGTTTCTTTAAAAATAACTCAATATAACCAATGAAACAAGATTGAGTTCCTTTGTGGGCGCATCACAGTCATCACTGCAGAAACATGGAACCTATCACACTGCACATGACAATGGAACTATTCATGGCATTGTCAGAAGTCCAAGAATTCACCCAGGTGATGCACATTTCCCATCTGACAAAGACTGAGGAGTTGAATCCTTGCCCATACACATTGTACCAATGGATTAATGTCTTCAGAAAAATTATATAATGGAATTGTTTGCCCAGGATGAAGAAAACTATATAAGGCATTACTTGTATCTATAGAGCAAAGAAGTGTGACTCCTTGCGAAATAGAAAGCTAGAATGTGTGGAGAACAAGACACATGAGAAAGAAATACCTTCATGGGCTAAGGAAAAAGTTATAATAAATGGAATGTATTTTTGTCCTATCATTCCACTATTTTGACCCCTCTTGAGAGTAATATTTGATTATAGAGTGAGGATGTATATGGTGGATCAGTGACCGCAAATTGACATTCTGTAAAAAATCAGTGGAGGTCACTGGGGTGGACACTGAAAATATGCTGATGCACCAATGAAGATGGATAATTGTGAACTCTACAGGGTCTCTGGCTCTGGTTTCTATCTGCTGCTGCCTCTGGCTGGCAACAGCACACCAGCTGCCTCATCTGCTCTGGACTGCTGGGTCAGCAGAGCACCCTGCTGCCCACACTGTGCTCTCTGTCAGGGCAGCCAGCCCTAGCCACAGCTGTCCCTCCCAAGCATTTCTCCCCTCCTGACCCTGTTCTGTGGTAAAGGACCACCAACACTTTCTCCCTTCTTCCCATTAAACCCCTCTACCTATTTTGAATATAAGTGATGGGCAAAGAGTCTATTCACAGACACACTTTTTCTTTTTCTCTTTTCTTTCCCTCCTCTTTCCTACCTCATCTCCCTTCCCTTTCCCTCCCTCCTCTTCCCTCCCTCCTCCTCCCTCTTCTTCCCTCTCCTCCTCTCCTCTCCTCTCCTCTCCTCTCCTCTCCTCTCCTCTTTTCTTCCTCTCTCTCTCTCTCTCTCTCTCTCTCTCTCTCTCTCTCTCTCTCTCTCCCTCTCCACTCTCTCTCCCTCTCTCCCTCTCTCCCTCCCTCCCTCCAGTGTGAAATAGGCTACCATAGAGCTGCATTTCTAAGGATTCAGCTATGGAAACTGTAACCAGACACCTCAGAATCTTGAATGGTGGTGGTGGGGTGGGCATGGTAGAAGTACCATTCCTGTTACATAAGAAGTAGAACTTCTCTTTTAAAATGTTCATACTTAGGCTTTGGGTTCAAGAAATCACTGATTTGGGGCAAACTAAACATCTTCTTTTCACCTTAAAGCATAATGAACTTTTTTAATTCTCCTATTCTGTATTACACCTCCTAACTTTCCCATAAGGTGGGAAATCAATGCAAAACCCAATGCTGATGCCTCTGCTGCCTCTAGATACTCCTAAATTCAGAATTAGTGCCTGTGTGGGCTGTTCTATCAGGTAGTATGGGTCCCCTGGAAGGCAGTGTATCATTTATCACACCACAGTGCACTTACACAAAGGTAATTGAGAGTGACTGCCATGAAATCATGAAGGGAAATATAATTATGACACACTTGTCCAATTCCTTGATTCTCAATTTACAAATAGAAATTATGTAGTATTCTTGACATTTCACTGGCTATTTTCTAATTTTGCTTAATTTAAAAGTCCATTAAGTGGATTTTTGTGAATAAGGTGATGTTATTACGGGGCTTAAGATTACCTTTCATCACTACCAGCAGATTAGCAGTATCTCCATTATCTTTGATCCAGTCCATGCTCTCTTCATCCTCAAGTATGCCATCCTCCATTCCTCCTTCCCCTTCCTCTCTTGTCTATAGCTATCATTACATTTATTAATTGAAATATGTCATTAGTACACTTCTGGGTGGGATAGGAAGAAAAAATACTTTAATGCAAATTTATAGTTGCTCACTTTCTCTGATCTAATTGTCCAATTAGATCAGACAATTTTTCTTTTTCAATCCCTACAAAATCTGTTAAATATATGTTATTCTATTTAACCAGGTCACTCAAGAATTCATCATTGAGCCTGTTTTCCTGCATTTATGGAATTCCTAAAGTCAGAAATGAAACAGGTAACTACATTTCTTAACAAATGTCTTTTCAAGTGTTTTAAGATATTTATGTCTATATCTAAAGTGAAGAACACCAATGTTGGTCTTTGGAGACCAGTAAACAAGGGTATGAATTTTAATTCTAATATTGACATAGATTTTGCATATCTATATCCCTCCAACTCTTACAGACTGAAATCAATGCACGTTATGAATCAGAATAGTTTGTGGTAGTTTTTTTTTCTTATGAGTTGGATTTTGAGCCATTTTGAAATAACTTTAATACCTCATTTCAAGAGAACTCACACTTAAATTGAATTTTCTCCTAAAATTCCTCTTTTTTTTTCTTAAATTCTTCTCTAAACTCTATAAAGTAAGATGGAGACATCTTTCCTGGCCACAGTACCTCTAGATTTTCCAGTTGAACCTGTGTAGGAAAAAAACTTCTAGTGGCTTGGTATTCCAAAATAATAATAGTTAATTATTTTGACTTTCTCCTTTAGTCCAAATAAACTTTCTGTCCCAGCATGTGCTAACATTTTTGTTTGTTTTACTTATTCTGATAAACATTTTCTTATTCCAAATATTACCATCTTCCATAATCTCTTTATACTTCTGTTTTTCAGGGAGCTTATTCTTCTATGCTCAGAGCCACCAGCCAGCAGGGCAGGGGTCAGATACCTGACTGTAATATGTTGCTACAGAGCAAGGCCCCAAGTGAGTTCTCCTACTAGCATCACTAATGTATCATGACTAATCCCTCCTTAGTCTGCCTTTAGGCTCTTCTTTGGTTTTCAGAAATGTTCCTGTCTCTTACCAGTCCATTTGTCTTCTAAAAATACATCAGATAAGCAATGTTTCTTGCTGTCATATAAAATCCTTTCAGCAACCATTCTTCCTCCTTTAAATTTTATATTGTTTTAATCAATAATTCTACTTTTCCTTGCGTTGTTAATAATACACTTTTTCCAGCCTCTCTTCTTCCAGCACCTAATTCATCCTCACTCAAAATTAATCACTTACTCACTTTAATCACTGCCATTTTTATACTGTCATCTGTTTTCTAGGGTGTTACATTATCTTCACTCTTTAAAGAGACCATTACCCAAAAAGTATTTGTTCTCCAAATAAACAATAAACAAACAAGCAAACAAAAACAAGGCAGCTATCCAAAGTAAGCCAAGGAATAGAAAGAAGTTGTTCCACTTGTAAACTTGTCTTATGCAGAGGTATTAAGAAGTTGTATTTTTGTTTCAGTGACTATAGTCTGATTTTTTAAATACTTGTACCTTTGTAGATAAAGACATGATTTTTAAGCTTCCCATGGGATAATTCAACCAACCAGATGCTCCCATATTTGGCCTGTGTTGGCATACTTACTGAAAAGGACTAGGCTGGCATTGGTGACCCCCAGCTTGTTGGCAGCCACGCAGGTATAGTTGCCATAGTGATCCTCAGTGACATTGGTCACTGTCAGCGAGGACTGGCCCTCCGTGCTCTTAATCTCAAGGCCATTGGCACTGTTTATCCTAAGAGTTCAAAACAGAAAAGTAAAAAGAAGCACTGATGAAGACTTAACTGAGTAATTTCTTTTTTGTCACTATATTGGAGGTAAAGAAGAGAAAGGAAATGGTTAAAGTTCTTGTTCCCTGTCATGTCCTCATTTTAATTGTGTAATTCCATATTATCTGAATCAATATCCATCCACAGAGAAGACTCAGGATGGATGAGTTTCATTGGGCCTTCGTTTCTGCTTTAAGTAAGAAATACATGTAGGTGGAAACTACCCACTGGACTACCTGCCTCACTCTATGCATGTAACCCAAGTGCTTTTGTAGCTTCAACTTAAGAATTACAATCCTGAAAGCACTTGATAAAGAGATTTGCAAAAGAAAGAGTCTGAGAGTAGAGGCTATGGAATTACAGTTGGATATGTTTTTGTCATTAGGGCTTCTGGTGCCCCTAGGATCACCTATCAGAGCAGTCAGAGCACAGGAGATTTGGCACATACATACCTGGTGTCATCCCGGTACCACTCAAAGTCAGGGGCAGGCACCGCGGAGGCCTCACATTTGAGAGAAGCTTGTCGCCCTGTGGTGGCTTCGTTGCTCTTGGATTCCGTGATAGTGGGAGGATCTGTAAGAAGGACAGGTACACAGTTTACATGATGATCAGAGAGAACTTCAGAATTTCCATACAAGAAGGAATTAGAAAGGAGAATCTGATTGGAAAGGTGCAGGAAATAAATAGTCTTAGGGCTCCATTTATAAGACTTATGTGATCAGCTGAATGGGACTGAATGAAAATAAGAGATGACTAATGAAGCCAAGACATAGTTTACTTAAATGGGACACTTAACAGGGTTTTATGGAAATAGAATCTAAGATTTTTTTTGCCTTCTTCCAATACACCATCAATTACTTCAACTATAGGCTGTAATATTGCTTTAGTTTTTTATTTTCATAAACTAAGTGGTGATATTAAAGAATTTGTGTTTTTATGTATACTTTGAGCATTTTTAATTTCATAATTATCATCATTGTGATTGTTACAGTTTGCGATGATAAAAAGAAGTCTGATGAAAATAATACAGGGCTAAAGTTCTCCCAACCCAAGCTTAGCCTAATATTTTTTTCAGGAATTCAGAAAAACAAACAGTTAAATATTAAATGATTACTTAACCCTCTTTCTCTTCTATGTTTCCTTATTGCTGTGACCCAGGTAGATTTTTCTTTGATGTGGGAATGTACAATTTAACATTTATCCTGGTGTCAGCCTTCTCCTCTTTCTGGCAGCTGTGCACTGGATTCTGTCGGCTTAGAACTGGCCTACACAACTGTAACAAAACACATCTGACATTCTATTTTCCCATGGTTCTTTTTTAAAAAAAACAAAAAACAAAAAACAACATATATTATTTTCCTTTATTTGTTACCACTTAAATATTTTAAATTCAGTTATTTGAGAGAGAGAAAAGAATCACTTTGTTGTTCCATTTATTTATGCATTCATTGGTTGATGCTTGCATGTGTCCTGACTAAGGATAGAACCCGAACCCTTGGCTTATTGGTATGACACTCTAACCACCTAGCTACCTGGCTAGAGTACTACTACTTAAAAAAAATATTTTTTATTAGTTCCAGGTTTACAGCATAGTGGTTAGACAATCATATCTTTACAAAATGTCCCCTCTGATATTTCCAGTACCCACCTGGTACCATACATAGTTATTCAATATTACTGACTATATATTTTATGCTATACTTTACATCCCCATGACTATTTTGTAACTACCAATTTGTACTTTTCAGTCCCCTCATCATTTTCTTTTCTTTTTTTTATTAAATCTTTATTATTCAGATTATTACATTTGTTTCTCTTTTTTCCCCTCCATAGCACCCCTCCACCCAGCTCCCACCCTTCCCTCTGCCCTTACCTTCCTCCCATTGATCTCATCCATAGGTGTATGATTTTTGTCCAGTCTCTCCCTGTACATCCCTCACCCCTTTCCCCTGAGAATTATCAGTCCACTCCCTTTCTGTGCTCCTGATTCTATTATGTTCACCAGTTTATTCTGTTGATCAAATTTTTAATTCACTTAATTTTTAGATTTACTTGTTGATAGATATGTATTCCTCAATCCTCTCTCCCTGGCAACCATCAGTCCATTCTCTATGAGTGATTCTTTCAAATAATCCTACAGAGGTTGAAGAGGTGTTTATAAATCTACATGGCAGAGTTAGGATGGCAGATGTGAGCTCCTGGCTTAATGATTCTGTGTTTGTGGAGGTTCTGAACCTTTAAGAAAAATGTGATTTTTTGTCCAAAACCTATTTGCCCAAAAATGGCAACCTGACAGCATGTACATGGATAGAACAGAGACCCAAACTATCTGTTTAGACTTTGCAGAGGAAAAAGCTTATTTAAGGAAAATAGTAATGTGATCTCTAGTACATAAAATTCACTTAAATCTCTTCAGTGCCTGGTTCAGCTCATTTATTTCTGTGTTTTTTCTTCATATCCACATACCTTTTTTTCCCAGTTTTATGCCTGGAGAAGACTTTGATTTTAGTTAGAAAAATATATACAAAAGCATCCAGTGAATCTGCAGTTTTCCATTCATTTCATTTTAATATAAGCTTGGATATCTTAAATCATTGTCAGAGATGAGAAGTTAGAGCACATTTGGATAAGCACATCAGCCTGTGTGTAAATGGATGTCTCAGAGTGGGTGGTGGTTGCTGCTTTTGTTGCTTTAGAATTATCTGCTCATTTTTGTACAGGCATAAAAAGGCAACATGATGAGTGGAAAGAACCCTGGGTTGGAAACTAGGAGTTCTGGAATTTAATTTCAACTTGCTTCTGTGGACTTCCCATCACACACTTTATCTTTCTGAGTCTTGGTTTTATTACCAGTATAATGAGGGAACCAAACTTTAATCATCTATAGCACCCTTCCAGCTAGTAAAAAATATCCCAGATCTAGTAAAACTGCTCATTCTTTATAAATGGGCAGTTTGTATCACTATGACCCAAATGTATTTTCAAACCCAAAACTCATTTAACCCTTAAATTTTTAACTTTCAAAATTATAGCTCATTTATCCATTCCATGAGTTAGGAGTCAGGATTAGTAGTTAGAAATGGGAAACACAAGGACTGATTTTGTTTCTTCTCTCAACCAGACTGTAGCCTGGGCAAGAATCTGCTCCAGTTTGAGCTATTTCTTTCTTATTGTTTAAAACAAGAGGTAGTTTAAAATGAGCACCAATAGGTTTCATTTAAGATGTTTTAATTCTCTAATTTATTACATAGATCATTGGAGCACATTAATTCAAAGAATAATGTGACAACAGGGGAGAGTGGTGTTGGGATAGAAGGTATTTGTAGGGACAGGACACCCAATAGAGTTGAAAAAATTGTATTTAAAGTTTGATAAGCTTGAGCTCAAATCTAGGCTCTGTTCCTCATTTCACTTCCTAATTAGAGAGTTTAGTACCTTCTCGAGACTCACATTATTTCAGTTTTCTCATCTATGAAATATTGGAACCAGAGGCAATGGAGATTACTGAAGTATTCCAGAGAATGCCTGCACTTGGTTAGTGATAACGGGGCTGGAAGGAAACGGACAGATTTGAGATTGAGAAGTAAGAAGCTTCATAATTGCTAAGATTAGGTGTGAAGGGTGAGAGGAAGAAAGAGGTGTGTCAAAGTTAACAAAGGTAACAGGCAAGTGAGATAAGATACTTAAAAGAGAAATAAATTATCAGCAATAATACACTGAATGAATATTAGTTTCCTGTCCTCATCTCTTCGCTGTACTGTTAGTTGACTATTGAGCAACACAAGTTTCAACAGTGCGGTTCCACTTATATGTGTATGTGTTTTTTAAATAAATACTAAAAATTGCTTAATTTTCTTTTTTTAATTTTTAAAAATATATCTTTATTGTTCAGTTCATTACAGACGTTCCCCTCCCCCCCATAGCTCCCTTTCACCTGATTCCACATCCTCCACCACATGCCCTTACCCCCGCCACTGTCCTCATCCATAGGTGTTAGATTTTTGTCCAATCTCTTCCTGCACCCCTCAAACCAATGCTGAATGATAGCTTTGCTAGGTAGAGCACTCTTGGGTGTAGGTTCTTGCTATTCATCACTGAATATTTCCTGCCACTCCCTTCTGGCCTGCATAATTTCTGTTGAGAAATTCATTGACAGTCTTATGAGTACTTCCTTCTAGGTAACTAACTGTTTTTTCCTTGCTGCTTTCAAGATTCTCTCTTTGTCTTTTATCCTTGGCATTTTAATTATGATGTGTCTTGGTGTCATCCTCTTTGAATTCCTTTTGTTTGGGGTTCTCTGCGCTTCCTGGACTTGTAAGTCCATTTCTTTCACCAGGTAGGGAAAGTTTTCAGTCATTATTTCTTCAAATAGGTTTTCAGTATCTTGGTCTCTTTCTTCTTCTGGTACCCCCATAATTCTGATGTTGGGATGCTTGAAGTTGTCCCTTATACTATCTTCACAGTTTTGGACTCTTTTTTCTTTTTGTTTTTCTGGTTTGGTGTTTTTTGCTTCCTTATATTTCAGATTTTTTATTTGATTCTTGGGGTCCTCTAGTCTGCTATTGGATTTCTGTATATTATTCTTTATTTCGGACAGTGCATGCTTAATTTCTGACTGGTCCTTTTTCATTTTTTTGACTTTCTCATTAAGATCCTTGAAGGTCTCACTAAGTTTCTCAGAGGTCTCACAAGTTTTTCGGCGGTTTGTAGAAGATTTTTGAGTAACCTTATAAATGTGGTTTTGAACTCTATCTCCAGTCATTTGTTTTCCTCCATTTCTTTCATTTGTGACATGTTTCTTTGTCTCCACATTTTGGCTGCTTCCCTGTGTTGATGGAGTGACTTTGTGTGCTAGTTGTCCTTTAGGGCCCAGTAGCTCTGCCTCCCCAATCACCTGAGGTAGACACTCTTGATGCACCCCTTTGTGGGTTGGGTACACAGTCTTGTTGTCATTAAGCCTTGATTGTTATTGTTACACTGGGAGGAAATGACCTCCAGGCCAATTGACTTTGAGGATTAGCTGTGTCTATTTATGGAAGAACTGCTGTGCTGGACACACTCCTATGGGGCAAGACTTGCTTCTTTGGGGGTTTGGTGCTCACCGAGTCTGCCTCTTGAGTGTGTCACTTATGTATATGAGGAGTTGAAATCCCGTGTCATCTCACACTGACCTTTAGTTACACTGGTTCCTAGATCTCCAAGGAGTGCAAGTCAGCTAGTGTTTGAGGCCACCTAGCAGGAGCTACAGGGAGATTTGTAGATTTCTCCTCTTTGCTTGGAGTTTGGAAGTTTTGGAGTTGTCTGAACCAGTTGCAATTTGTTAGGTTAAGCTGCTAGAGGGCAGGCCATTCATATGCAAAGCCACTGCAGGTTGGTGGGTTTGTAAATTGGGCAGGGCAGGGTCTCAGGGAGTCACTAGGCTAGGGTGTGGCAAACAGTGATGGCTGCCAGTCAGTGCTCTCTGCTACATTCTGTTCAGTGAACTGTGTCCTACGCCCCAGCAGAGTAAACAATGATTCTTGTGCGCACCTCTGTGAGAGAGCCACTCTCCCTTTCCGATCCAATGGCAGACAGTCCAGTTTCTCACTGTATGAGTCTGGGTCCCCAGAATCTTGCCAGAAACTGGAATTCAGAGAGTTGGGAACTATTAACTCCCTCCAAATTGAAAAACAAAACAAAACAAAACAGCGCACACCAGCCCAATTCACACACGTCTCCCTACCTCTGCCTTTCTGAGCCTCTGCACATCCTACCAGGTCTCAATGTGCTTTTTTCTTTCCTTCTAGTTACAGAACTTCCACTCTTCCAGCTTTCCTGTGGTTCTGGGGGATAGTAGTTTTGTCTTTTAGTTGTAGTTTTGGTGTGGTTGTGAGAGGCAGCATATATAAGTGTATACCTTATGCTGCCATCTTGGTTCTCCCATTTTCTTTTCTTTAGCTTCCTTTATTGTAAGAATCCTATCTAATAAAGAGGGAATATGCAAATATGCATCATATCATGACAAAGATGGTGGCATCCACAGCCACAAGATGGCAGTGCCCAGTCCTTTTGCAGAAAATGGGTTGCCTCAAAAGTTGGTTAAGCTTTTGAGGACAAAAAGCATTCAAAATTTTTGAAAAAGGAATTCCAATATTTATAAAAGTTTTGACTAGACAATTTAAAGTTATATCCACTACAACCTTCTATGATTTTGTGGTATTAGAATTCTGAATTCACATAGTGCCACCTGTATTGTATGTAAGCAGATTATTATTTAAAGGAATGACCATTATTATATTAAAAAAACACCTCATAAAACCACACTATTTGTCTGTCAAGATCATTCTCTGATTTTCTTAATGGCTGAAGTTAATGCCCCTAAACCAGCAGTTGGACATCCCCTGAGGAGTCCTAGATTGGAGAGGGTGCAGGCCAGGCTGAGGGACATTCTCACCCCCCACCCCCATGCATTAATTTCATGCACTGGGCCTTTAGTATATTATATAATACCTTCAACATACAAAATATATATTGACTATATTATCAGTAAGACTTGTCAACACTAGGCTATTAGTAGTTAAGTTTTGGAGGAGTCAAAAGTTATAGATGGATTTTTTACTGTGCAAGGGTTGTCATCCCTAACCCCCATATTGTTTAAGGGTCAACTGTATTAGCTTCTTAAGTTGCCAATAACTCCACAGTCTGTAGAATGTTGGCTGAGAAATAATATTTTTAATATATTATTTTTATATATTTATAAAATATTATATATATATACATATATATATACATATATATATATTATTGATTTTTTACAGAGAGAAAGGGAGAGGAATAGAGAGTTAGAAACATTGATGAGAGAGAAACATCAATCAGCTGCCTCCTGCACACCAGCCACCAGGGATGTGCCCACAACCAAGGTACATGCCCTTGACCGGAATCAAACCTGGGACCCTTTAGTCCACAGGCTGATGCTCTATCCACTGAGCCAAACCTATCAGGGTGAGAAATAATCTTGCTCATGATTCTATTGCCTTGCTCAGTTGCTCAAATTGTAAAATGAGTTTTAACCAGTTTGTGAGTTCCGGGAACCACATGATTATAACTGACAAATCCTTAATGATAATTACCACTTTGCTTAAACAGCCCTAAACCTGGGCCAGACTACACATTCATCATTTCCATATTTAGCACTTATAGCTGTAGCACGTCACCATAATAATGCCATGGTGTATGCCTTTGATCCCCCCACTAGAAAACCAGGAATACAGGTTTCAGGTCTGAGTTTTATGGGGGACTTCTTCTTTGCTTTGGGTCCTTCCATGTGACATGGACTTATTTAGTGTACCTCCTCACTCTGGGATCCCGAGGGGGAGAAATGGTTTTTCTGATAGAAAATTTAGGGAGGAACCAAGTAGACTTATTTGGCTCAGCTCTACTCCCTCATGTTTTTGGGACCAAGCTTCTGCCAGGGATTAGAGGTTCTCTTCTGCTTCTTAACACTGAAGTCTTACTGGGGCTCTCTCTTTCCCACTCTCATGTGGGCAAGCCTGCCCTAGTCTAGCACTACCATACTTTGGGAGGTAAGTTAGCCACAGAAGCTACTATCTCTAAGACCCTTGATCTCTAAAAAATGAGGTCAATGGGCCTCCCCTACTACTTCCTATTTCTCACTGTGTTCAGAACCAAAATAGTTAAGCAGTAAACTATTTATTAACTCTTCAGAAATGCCAGCATGGGAAAAGTGGCAGTAAATTGGGGTTGAATAGTATTAACCACATTAATCTTGGGACAGGATGACACCAGTCAATCACAAAGGCCAAACACTTGCTTCTCTCATTGAAAATCTAGGAAGTTTCTCTTTCTAGGGTAAATTCCCAGGTAAAGAATGTATGAAGAGCTCATTGTTTCCAATATTTCTCAAATGACACAATGCTGCAGGTCTATTTGTTCATGGTTTATTGGAGTGAACATTTCAAAATTCATTTGTGATGAATTCTATATAGGTGAGGCTAAGGAAAATTATTACAAATCATATTGTGTCATGCCTATTGTAGTTAAAATAATAGATGTCCTTGCTCAAAATATGGCTATCATAAAAATGTGACTTAATAAAAATGTTGCATGGAGGCCCATAGTTATTTGTTATATGACTTTGGAATAGCTTACAATTGTCAAAAGACTCTTCCAGTTTTTATTACTTCAAAATTCTGGGTTCTGAAAGTATTAATAAGGGCTTTCTTCTTATATTACCAATAACAAGAGTCTTTCAATTAGAATGAACAGGATAGCAATGACAGTGGTCTAGCAAACATAATAGCATTCATTTACTCTTCCTAATATTAAGAATAATAGTTTATGTAATAAAATTATTAATGAGGAATTCAATTTATAAGTATTTACCATATGTCAATACTCTGCTTGGCTTTATATTCTTTCAAATAGGTAGTAGCCATTAGGAGGTACAGATTATTAACCCATTTTATAAATGAGAAGACAGACATACAGAGGGTAGTAATCCATCTTTCTGAAGCCCATGATATGAACCTCTCTGTGCTCCCATTTGAATGAATTCCTTTAGAAAAAATGAATTCCTGCTAATGAACAATATCATTTACAGGAGCATGCTGGTAGCTTAAAGGGTAAATGTAACATTATTCTGCTATTACAGAAACAAAAAATGGTACAACATGTAGTGACATCATGGATATAAACTCTCATTAGGAATCAGGACATGTGAGCTCAATTTCTGCCTGTGCCACTTAGGTTGTCACCTATTGGAGGTGACATGCTGACGTTCTGGAGCCCCTGATCTATTAATGTAGATGATGATACCTGCCTACCTATCTTTCAGGTTTGATGTGGGAAAAACATTTTTGTATATATATGTATATACATATATATATGAGCATGTTTAATGCCTAAAGTGATTACACTTATTGATTACCATTATCACATGGTGTCATGGAAGAAAACAGGACTTTAAAATTAGACCTGGGTCACACTTCCAATTCTACTACTCAGAAATTCTTTGATTTTATAGCAGAAAATGCTTATATTCTGAGTTTTGGTTTTGTCCTCCTGAAATGGGGATGATTTGATTATCACCCAGGGTTAGTGTGCAGAGGTGGGCCAATGGGGTGGAGGCAAAGAATGCAGGCAATAAAATAGACATTATCTGTAGAGAATTTAGAAATAATCATGAAAGTGACTAAATGTTCTCTGTGTTTTTGTTTTTGTTTTTAATCATCATCTTTCAGCAATACTGAACAATGTCAATGATAACATAAATACTCCTCCTCGCTGGGGTAGGCTCCAGCCCACTATGCCTCCTCCTTAGTTGGTCACTGTCACTGATTATTACAGTGATTCATACAAAGTCTTTAGTATAATCTTGGAATTCTCAAAGTATTCATAAACTTAGGTTGTTGTTCACATTGCAAAATTATGAGTAAAAATTATAGTAACTCTGGATTCTTACAGAATATTTCCTCTGAAGATTCCATAATAGATCATAAACACTAGAATGTGTTTTTACTAATACTATACCAAATATAAGAATAAACTAAAAGTTGGCATGCGGAAGTGAAGCTAGAGAAGATAGCCGGTTGGTTCTATATCGAGGAATTATTTTCTTAAATTTCCTCATCAGGTGATTTTTTAATCAATGCACTGAAAAGTCCAGTTAAATGCATATATATTATCAGGAGACAACAGATGTCTCCAGTTCCAACTGTGTATTCCATAGTAGTAAACTCTGCTTCTTCTAAAATAGTGGGCTCTCAAATGTAAAGAGTTGAGCATTGACTTGTGAACCAGGAGGTCACAGAATGATTCCCGGTCAGGGCACATGCCCAAATTGCAGACTTGATCCCCAGTGTTGGACATGCAGGGGGCAGCCAATCAATGATTCTCTCTAATCAGATCTCTCTCTCTCTTTCCCTCTCTCTCCCTCTCTCTCTCTCTCCCTTTCTCTCTGAAAGGCGATATATCACAACAACAAAAGCAAAAGCAAAGCTTGCTTCTCTAGAAAAAATGTAAGGGGAACTTCAGAAATATCAGTGTCTCTGTCTCATACTCCCAGCAACTGTGTTGGATTGGTTATCCCTGGACACCAGGATGGCAGCAGAGCTGAGTTCAAAAAGACACAAGCAGAGGAAAAAAAGTCATGAAGAGTGACAATGTGCACCTTCTGGGAGAGATAGCTATGGGAAGGCAGGAGGTGGGGATATCATCTGGCCATTGGGAGAGGGGAAAACTTCCTGGGGTAGGTTTTGATAAGAATTTCTCCAGGAATAGGAAAGAGTTCACAATAGGAAGAATCTAAATAAAATTAATGTATTTAGACATTTATTCTGTACTAGATATTATCCTCAGTGTATGGGGCACTAGAATGAGACAGACCCATAAGTGGATCTGCTTCTGTAAACTCCAGGACCTCCTGCTATTTAGAAAATAGATTTTATATATCAAATGGCTATGTGCAATGCCACAGACCAACCATGAGCAGTAAGTATCAAGGGAAGTTAAAAAGGAGAGATTGCAGAATCCAGCTTGTGAGCTACTGTAAAGAGGAGAAACTGTTAGTTCTATCTTGTTGACTGCTCTAACTTCTCAGTACCCTGCAACAAATACCTGTTAGCCACTGAGTAAAGGAATCAATAAAATGCTGGTAGAAGATAATTACCATCGCTGGGATTTTTTTTAATACATTGGTACTCAGGATCTGTTTCATTACAATAATCTATTCAGTCATTAGTTATCTGAGCCATCCTGATGTCCTGACCTAATTCCAAACTCTGTGTTTTGAAAAGGAAGAGTGGTCAATTTAAATAATGGGGCATTTTCATAGTAGGCAAGCTTGGATGGAGTAACAAAGTTGATACTAGGTATTTCTCAGTACCACAAATTTTGCTAGCCAGACCTGGTGATGCCATTTAATGTTGGAGACTTTATCTTTTTACTTTTTATTTTTTTAATATATATATTTTTATTGATTTCAGAGAGGAAGGGAGGGAGATAGATAGAAACATCAATGGTGAGAGAGAATCATTGATTGACTGCCTTCTTCATGCCACTACTGAGGGAAATTGAGTCCACAATCCGGGCATATGTGACCTTGGCTGGAATCAAACCCGGGACTTTTTAATGCCCAAGCTGACGCTCTATCCACTGAGAAAACTGGCCAGTGTGAGATTTCATCTTTTTAATACAATTACAGTAAAGTAGAACAAGTTGTGTGGGTAGGGCAAGAGGAGCAGTGGCTAGTTGTTATAATGCATTATAAACACAAATGCTACCTCTCTCTTCCCATTTATTTAAAAAAATTAATATATTTTATTGATTTTTCACAGAGAGGAAGGGAGAGGGATAGAGAGTTAGAAACATTGATGAGAGAGAGACATCCATCAGCTGCCTCCTGCACACCCCTACTGGGGATGTGCCCGCAACCAAGGTACATGCCCTTGACTGGAATCAAACCTGGGACCCCTCAGTCCGCAGGACAACGCTCTATGCACTGAGCCAAACTGGTTTCGGCTGATTTTTTTTAATTTTTTATTTAATTTATTGGGTTAACATTGGTTAGTAAAATTATATAGGTTTCAGATGTACAGTTCTCTGTATATTGTAGTATGTGTTTAACAACCAATGTCAAGTCTCCTTCCATCATCATTTTTACCTCCTACACTCTCTTCTCCCTCCTCTCACTCCCCTTTCCTCTGATAGTCACCATACTGTTGTCTGTGTCTGTGAGGTGTTTTTCTTTGCTAAATCTGTTCACCTTTTTCACTAGCCGTGTAGTCCTTCTCCTCTCTGACAGCTGTTAGTCTGTTCTCTATCTCTGAGTCTGTTTCTGTTTAGTTTTTTAGTTTATTTTGTTCATTAGATTCCACATATGAGTGAAATCATGCAGTATTTGTCTTTCTCTGGTTGGCTTATTTTACTCAGAGTAATACTCTCCAGGTCCATTCAAACTGTTGCAAAGGATAAGGTTTCCTTCTTTTTTAAACACAGCTTATGAAATGTTGGCAAAAACAATGATTCCAAAGGAAACTGATATTTAAATATGCTTCCTTATTTGTAACTAACATCATGGGTGAAATTTGGAGAAATGTTAAGAGGGAAGAGTGTACCTGTGAGTTTTCATGTACTCATTCAGTAAACATTTACTGGATGTCTGACTAAGTTCATTATACTAGATTTCCATTACGAGGTATTTTTTTTAAAATCTGCTATGGTTCACTCATCACTAGCAAAAGCTCACATTTTCATAAAAGCCTTTTCTTGAAAATTAGCAGGATTTTTTTTCTCTTCTAAGTTACACTTTGGGGACAGTCAAAAAGGAGCAATGTCAAACTAATTGCACTAATAATAAAAAGGGCCCAGGCACTCGCTTTGATCTGGGGAACCATCTGTAATGCAGACCACTTTGATGTTCCACACAATGGAAGCATAAATATTTTCTATGTACTCCATGATTGGACTTTCAGAAACTTAATTAAGATGAAGGTCAATTAAGAGAAAATAAAATTGTAACTCCAAAAGTCAGAGAAGAGATGGAAGATGATGGAATGGCTGTGTGTACATAAAAGAAGCTAACTAACCTAATTACAACTTGTATAAACACCCAGAGAAAGTGTCTTTCATGTGGTAAAGAAAGGTCCTAAAGCATTTTATAACATTGAGATCATTAATGTGTCTTTGAAACACACCCAGTGTTGGAAAAGAATAGGAATACTGACATTTCAAAACACTACTACTAAAAAAATAAAAAAAAAATGCAGACAGCTGAAGAATAAAAGCACTTCAGTCCCTTGCTTCTTGGAAATAAGTGCTATCAATGTCTCAGGGGGAGCTGTAGCTACTAGATTCTAGGTATGCAGTGCAGAAGGCTGCAAGGCTAGAGGAAGGCCCTGGGTACAGTGCAACCCAGTGTGGCTGGCTCACCTTAGACAAGTTTCCTCAGTAATCTATACCTTCATTTCCAAATTTTAAAGTCAAACCAATAATATTTATCTCATGAGTTTACTGTGAATATTAAATGACAAGTGGAAATCCCTTAATTCAGTGGGGTACATTGTAGGTAATAAAAATTGAAAATTCCTTCTCTCCTCATTTTCCTGAGAGCATGAGCTTTAGAGTCAAACTTAGTCTGTGTTCCTTTCTTCTGTCACCTACGAAAGGCCATTTTATGACTTTAGGCTTCAGTGTCTGGTACTCTAAAGTGGAATAAATTATATCTACCTTCCCAGGGGATTTATATAGACTCACTGGCACACACATAAAGGCATGGACAACTTAAGATAACACAATATATCAGTCTAAAGCATATTTTTAAATAGGGGTTGTTTGTATCTGTGTCTTTGTCTCTGTGTGGCTCTCTGTATTACATGTGCATATGTGTATATTTTTGTGTATTAAATACAGAGAAGGAAAGAACTCTCGGGACATCCCTTTGTCTCTGTCACTAGTCACAATTGTGTTGATGTAAAATGAATTTGAATGATATAGAAAATCACTCCTCACTGTAAAGGGTAAACAAAGTCTCTTTATTCATGTTTTAGGTGACACATATCATATGGAGTCACCCCTCCCCTTATCTTTTAAACTATATCTAAGGATTCTTTCATCTGAAAAGTTCAAAATATGCCCACTTACCTATACATCTTAGAGAAATCTTTCTTTATAATGCCCAAAGTATGTATCTCATACTTTACAACACATAGGTAAACCAAAATTAACTCATCGTGTATCTCTGTTAGCCCTCGGGGATACATGGTTTCTGATCATAGTGGATTGAATTTATTCCCAAGGCCAATTAGTTAAATAGCAGGGGATAAAATATGATCTTGGGTTATTTCCTCTGACAAACAATGCATTAGGGTAAAATTTCCATTTAAAGCCAATATGAATTATTCCTTTTTCCAAAGTGGTGTGATAGTGATTGCCAGAAATTCTAGTGCTCTCTGATCATGTTTTCTTAATTCTATAGTCTGAGTAAAAGAAAGATTATATTGTTAAGTGTATTATGAGTTATATTTAGAGTTGGTCAAGTTGATTTATCATATTCAAAAGCCAAGTCCTGCCTTTGTATGTGTCGAATGTATAAATGTGCATTTCTGACCAGAGGAACATCTGCTTGAAATTCACTGTTCTTCTGCTAATGGGATGTTTAGAGCTCATGTCAGGTGGAGAGCCCTGGGCATACAGAGCCTGCTGCCTGCTGCCATACTCACAGTTCACAGTGACCTTGACTTGTTTGACATCCGCTGAGGAGACCTCATTTGCTGCTTTGCACTCATATTTGCCTGACTGTTCCCTGGTGATGCCGAGGATCTCCAGATATTCTTCTTCTCCTTCAAATTCTCTTCCTGAAAAACATAAGTTTGCATGATTGGTTTTTAAAGTTTAACATATGTAGAAGATTGCCTTTTTTTATTTTGGAAGCAAATAATCTACATGGTTTTTCAATCATCTGACAAACGTGCTTTGTTTGAGAAAAACTCCACAGAAGCAGATTTCAAGAGAAAAAAATCATGTGGGAGTGATTAAAGAGGAAGTCTTCTCAGGAAAACTGGTGGGGAAGTGGGAAGATGGGACTTGCCATGCTATGGTGTAATGCCAGGTTCACAGAAGGCCAGCTGGCTCCATCCCTTGGGGAGCTCTGTGGATAGCACATTTCCCACTTCTAAGACATCCTGACCAAGAAGCCAGGAGCTAGATTATATGTTCACATCCCTCAGTCACTGGTTAAGGGCTCAGGACAAAGTGGAAGTTGAGGGGAGGTATACACAGTTGTAAAGGGCTGACATTCATTGATCACACCACACTGCAATGAGCTTTTTCAACCAAAGTTGTGTTAAAAGAAAACATGGCTTTCTTTTGAGAAACTGTCACTTTCCTCTCCAGTATATGTAGAATTCTGTGTACAAAGGTCATGTTCAGAAACCTATTTTTCAGTTATGGCTTCCTTGTTCAGTGTCAAACTCCATCAGTCACTGAGACTTCCAGGCCATGGGCCAGATCCATGAGAATGTGCTGCTGATGGTGCATTTTAAGTAACACTGGCTTAAATAGTTGGGATTCACAGGCTTGTTTAATTCCCTTCATGAAGGGAGAGAGGAGATAAATAATAAAATGGAAGGAGAAGAAATGGAAAAGGGAACAGAGAAGGTAAAAAAGAAAAGAGGTTGAACAGGAAGAGCTTGGTCAGAAAAGACTATGGACTTCAAGTCTAGCTAAATTAAGCATACTCGCCCCCAAATTGCAAAACCCCACTGCTTCTTGGGTTACAATAGAGCAGCTGGGAGAGAGCTAAAGAGCATAGTTCTGCAATTCTGGTCATCCTACACTAAATGGTACCAATTAATAGCTCTGTTCAAATGCCACAAGCTGTTTTCCTTTTCTGGAAATTCCCTGATGGCCATATCAACATACCAGATAGACAGCACAGAGACAAAACCATTGTTTAAATATGTCAACTAATCTTGTTAACTAGGCTCCCATAGAACATACAGCCACTTTGATAACAGTCTATAACACAACTGTCAGGAACACTCCAAACTTAAGTCTTCTGTCAATGTCTGTATCACTAGCTTTGAGGAAACTTTGCAATCCCAATAATAAAAAAGGCAATGGTTATATAAAATTATTTGGTTCTGAAGTCCTAAACATTATCTAGCACACACTTGTACTAAAAAGTGTTTTAGAATACGTTTATATATGTTAGCTGAATATCCTATATGATAAAGAGCTAATATGGTAATTAGGATGGTGGAATAACCTTCCCGAATGATCTCCTGGAACAACCTTCTGGAACAACCAGTGGGCTAGGGTGGGACTGTGGGGCCCCGAGGCAGTTGGGGCTATGAGGCCTGTGTCCCTTGCATGAATTTTGTGCATTGAGCCTCTAGTCTTATATAATAAAGAAGTAATGTACAAATTAATCCTCACACCCTTATAAGATGGCTCCCTATGACCAGGCTGGCAGGCAGGTTAGTGAAGGATGACCAAACTACTGAATAGCAGGCTGCATGGGACAATCAGGCCAGTAGGGGGTTAGTGAGGGACAACCAAACTACTAAATAGCAGGCTGCATGTGGCGACCAGTCCGGCAAAGGGATTAGTGAGGGATGACCAAATGACTGAACAGCAGGCTGTGTGGGGCAACCAGGCCAGTGGTGGGGGCTGTGAGTGTAACGGAGCGAGTGCCCACAAGATAGACCACAAAGACTAATTGAATTCGAACAGGCCTAAGTTTATTACAGATCCGAATCTGGGCTCAAGCCTTAGCTGACGCCGCAGCCTGGCTCCTTTTCCCCATCAGAGTGCCTGAGTGAGGGCAATCAGCTCGGCCTTTTGGGCAGAGGTCCCATGTCCTAGGGCTTGCGCCCAGATGACAGAGTCTAGGGTGACTACGGCAGACAAGTACTATGGGTGCAGGTGGGGAGCATCATCACTGCACCCTCCAAGCAAGAGAGGTCCCTGAGTAGCTGGCTTCCCTGGCCCACAGCTGGGATGGCCCTGCCTATCAGAGGTTCTGAAAGTCCAGGATGTGAAGGTTGTAAGACAGCGCTGCATAGAGATGCTTGGTGGTGAAGCACAGGCAGACTGCTCAGGGGTGTCGACGTCAGCGTGATTGGCGCCGGTCCCACAGTCGTACAACCCCGTAGTAGGAAGAACCTGAGGCCATCAAGTGGTTCCCATCTGTCTGCAAGCAGTACAGGGTGCTGTCGTGGGGCTCCTCCCACTCCATGACACACTTCCTGATGCTGGTTCGGAGGTCCCAGTATCAAACATAGGTGTCATAGCCACAGGACAGGAGTGTGAAAGGGGACTCATTCATGAGGTCAGGCACCCCAGCCCCTGGGGGAAAGTCACTGCCCAGGTGCATCATCAGCTGCCCATTGTTGAGGTCCCAGATTCTCAGGGGTGAGAAGTGCCCACAATAAGCCGTCCCATTCACAAAAGAGCTGAGTAATGGGCTGATAGCAATGGACCAGACTCGTTCTTCAGTCTGGATGGTGTGTAAGCACTGGCCAAGCCGGCCTGAGGCCAAAGACCATACCTGGCCGTTCTGTCCCTGGAGCCGCTCATGATGATGCCCCCTTTGCAATCCACACAGTTCACCAGCTGTTGGCAATCGTCCCAGGTGGGTTGAAAGTGGTTCACGTTTCCTGGGCACTCTTACTTGGAGCTGGCGTACTTGGCCAGCTCACCAGGCAGCAGCAGGCACACGGCCCTCTGGATCTCCTGGGACATGATGGTGGCATGTCAGGCGGGACCTGGCCACCGGGCTGCCCGGGGCTTGCCTGGTAAGAGCGCCGGCAGAGGGGCAGTCCCTCTTTTTATACCCATTCTGCCTTCCCCTATTGGCTCATACTGCCGACTCGGCAATCTTTAATTGGTTCTCAGGCAGCAAGGGACCAGCTAACCCAGGAGGTTCCTATCAAGGCTGCTTGACCTAGTTAGCCCAACGGACTCAGGTAGTTATTGTTCAGGTGTTGTGGTCTGGCCGAAGATAATAGTTTACAGGCCTGGCTTAGAGGAGGAAGTGTTGCAAGCCTAGCCGTAAGGGGGTTCCTCAGTAGTTCCCAATTTAACCGCTACAGTGAAGGGCAGCCAAGCTGGCAAGGAGGGCAGTTGGGGGCAATTACGCTGGAAGAAGGGGCAATGAGGGATGACCAGACTGGCAGGGGGAAGTTGTGGGTAACCAGGCCACCAGGGGAGCAGTTGGGGGCAATCAGGTTGGCATGGGGAGCAGTTAGGGCCAATCAGGCCAGCAGGCAAAGGCAGTTAGAGGGGATCAGGTTGGCGGGGGTCGGGGGACAGTCAGGGGCGATCAGACAGGCAGGCAGGTGAGCAGTTAGGAGTCAGTGGTCCTGGATTGTGAGAGGGATGTCCGACTGTTGGTTTAGGCCTGAGCCCCAGGATTGGGAATAAAATGGCAGTTGGACATCCCCTGAGGGGTTCCAGATTGGAGAAGGTCCAGGCTGGGCTGGGAGGACCCCCCCACTCATGCATGAATTTTGTGCACCAGGCCTCCACTATGCATATAAGTTCTTTGGTTAGTCTCTTCCCTATTCTCTTTCTCCCCACTTTACTCATTTTTAATGATCCTAATAAGAATACCCTTTTACTGGGGAAGGACAGATATGCTTAGTATTCTGCTCTAAAAGGCTGGGCAGACTACCTCTCGTCATGTCCTGAGGATGTATCTGCTGTGTGCAGTTATAATTTCAGGAAAAAAGATGCAAAGACAACAACAGAGCCCTGGTGGAAACAGAACAATACCATTCTTTCATCAGAGCAACTGCAATTGCTTGTTTCAAGGTTTTGAGACACAAAATTCTAAAATGCGCTTGGATTCTCTTGTTCCTCATTCTTTGTCCCAATTGTGTCTGTCTATATGGGGACACCTTTCACACATTTTTTTCAGTTCACTGTGACCAGCTGCTCTTAACCCAAGATTCCTGTCACCACTTCCTTTCACTTGCTTGGCCTTAACAAGGCTCTCAGGCCAGAAGGTCACACTTTAACCTGTGGTTCAGCTCTCTGTGGAATGAAGCCCTGTGGCTAAACCTTGGGCTCTTGTCTTCTTCCTATCATTTTCTGCCCTTGCATAAATGTTTACTTGAAATGCAAATTTCAATATTCTGCTGTTTTAAACATCTCAACCTATTTCCACAAGCATATTCACATCAACGGGTGTTATATTTATTCTGGGATTGGTTTTTAGTTTAAATTTCCCTTTGCTTAATGTGCTTTTGTGTCTTCTGGCAATATCAGTTACAGGCTAAATAACTCCTCAACCCCCTCGGTATATGCACCTTTCAAACTCCTGAGCATAATGCGCGTATCTCCTTAGTCACTCTTTACTTGTACATATTTGTTCTTTTAATATTTTGTCATAGAGCTAATGACAAGAGGAAACTATTCTCTTCGGAGCTTTCCTTACACAGAGGAAATCAAACAGGAATACTCCAATTAGAGTATGCCAGGTGCTGCTTTCCAAGCATAGTGACTTTAGAGTACTAACCCTGTTTCCATGAAACTTGTAGAGATCACATCCAAAATGTTGGTTTATTTAGATTTCCAAGGTCAAGCAGGAGTTTGTAAGCAACCAGCTATTTACAATGAAATGCATTTTGCCCTGGCTGGTGTGGCTCAGTTGGTTGGGCATTGTCCCTGCACTGAAAGGTTGTCTTTTAGATTCCCAGTCAGGGCACATGCCAGGGTTGTGGGTTCTATTCCTAGTGGGGGGCATGCAGGAGACAGTAGATCAATGTTTTGATCTTATATCAATGATCTCTCTCTCCTGCTTTCATCCTCTCTCTTTAAAAAATCAACAAAATGAAATTCCATGGCACTTCTCTTTCTCACTTTCTCTGGTTCTCTCTGTTCTTTCTCTTCTTCTCCCTTTCCATCTCCCCTTTCGTCTCCTCCCCTCTCCTCTCCTCTCCTCACCTCTTCTTTTTCTCTCTCTGTCTCTTTCTCTCTCTCTCTCTCTCTCTCTCTCTCTCTCTCTCTCTCTCTCTCACACACACACACACACACACACACACACACACACACACAGCTATTTATTTTCATATAACCTTCCATTCTATCTTTTAGGAAATAACATACAAATTCACTAGTCCCAGATATTTACTCACTAAATAAAGCAGACCTATTCTTGAAAATTCCCCAGGATTTGACAACCAGTCCTCTATTTAAATTTTTTAAAAGCTTACTACCTCAATAATCATTATGGTATTTGTTGTTCTTTTCTTTTATTTGAGATACGACAATGAAATATAGGAAACTTGTGAAATTTGAGTGTTTTATGACTTTGAAAAGGTAGAATCACAACAACTATTATATGTTAGAAAATTATTGAATCTTTTTTCAATATTCTGAAAAGAGTCTTATAAGCATAACATCTATGTAGATCATTTGTTTCACTGAAGGGAAATGTGTGTGTTTGAAATGGGGTTGACATTCCCTTTACTCACCTAAATTTGAGTACTTACAAGTAGTGGCTGTAAACACAATGGTTCTAAACACAAACACCTACAGATTAATGGAAAGCAAACAAGTGGGACTTGTCTTACAGACTGTGTATGTGTGAGCATGTATGTGTTTGTGTGGGTCTGTGGTTGAAAGGGGAGTGAAAAGGGTGAATAAAAGCAAGTTATAAACTTCTGTCTTTAAAAAAAAAAAAAGAAGATTGTGAATCAATGATGTCATTTGAAGATCCCTGTGCTAACTTCAGATGCTATAACAAGTTTCAGTTCTTACAGTAGGTTTCACATTTTTACCCCTAAGGACATACTCACCTGTTCCTGTTTTTATTATTTCCATTTTCTTATTTATTTTTTTTGCACTTTATGTTCTACACAAACAACTAAAAAAACAAAACAAAAACAAACAAACAAAAAATGAAGCCAGAGAGAAAGACAACAAATCTAGGGGGAAAAAAATGCCTGTATGGGGATTTTTATATTTCCTGCCATGTCTCTTTCCAGATCCTTTGAAGATTTTCTTTCTCAGCTTCACATACCACCTGAGAGATCCTTTAGAGCAGTGGTCCCCAACCTTTTTTTTGGCCATTCCCCATTTAAGCATCTCTAAAATCCTAATGCCCCCCTCCATGACATATAATTCTTATTATTAGAAAAAAAACTCCTATTCACATGAAGGAAGCCTAAAAGGCCACTAATGTGGTCTAAACAAGCTTCCAATGAACATAGTACCCATGAAAGAGATAAATAAAAGAACAAAAGGACAGTTGAAGTAATGAGGAAGAAATCACTAAGAAATTGTTAAAAATAATAATATGAAGTGATATGAAAAAATTGCAAATAAAGTTTCAAAATGTATAAAAGAGAACTGAATGTATAAATGTCACAATGTATATTCATATGCTATATATGAAGCCCATAGAACTATAAGAAACTATAAAAAATTTACTGTTAATAATTCACTCCTAATTACTCCCCTTAAAAATCAAATTGGCCCCTGGTGGGATGAATGCCCCAAATTGGAAACCACTGCTTTAAAGTTTGACAATGTTTCTGTCCAAAGGTTCGCCGAAACCGGTTTGGCTCAGTGGATAGAGCATTGGCCTGCAGACTGAAAGGTCCCAGGTTCTATTCCGGTCAAGGGCATGTATCCTGGTTGCGGGCACATCCCCAGTAGGGGGTGTGGAGGAGGCGGCTGATTGATGTCTCTCTCTCTCTCATAGATGTTTCTAATTCTCTATCCCTCTCCCTTTCTCTCTGTAAGAAATCAATAATATATATATATATATATTTTTTTAAATGCTGAATCCACTCTTCACTGCTACCTCTCATCACCCATCATGGAAGGCATGAAGAGTGAACTTATACATGATTGAAAGAAGGCAGGTGTTGAGGATAGGCACAATTGCCAAAAGCGGTAATCATAGGAAATTGGGAGACACAGAGAAGAGCAAAGTATTGAAGAGAATGGGAGGGGGGCAAAGAAGTGACATATGGAGATGAATTTAAGAAACAGAAGAATAAAAATGAAAAAAGAAAGTTATCTAAAGAAAGTCATTTGACTATTAAGACACATAAGCTACATGGAAGAGAAGGGGTGGGTTACTCTGCTGTAGATCTGCTTCCTGATCAAATAGTAAGACCACAACAACAAAAACAATAATTGCCCCATGCCTTCTGCAACCCCAAAGGTTGGAGTTAGTACCCAAAAACTGGAGGCAAGCATAATGTCAGGAAAGATCCACAAAAGGATTTGGCTCTATGAATAAGCATTGGGCCAAATGAAGAACACCCTGGCATTATTTTCCTGGCATCTAGAGAGATCCAATTCATTATGGTTTGCATTTTTTCTTTCACATACAAAAATCAGCAAGCTGACATAGTTTGGGTTTGGAAACCCACTGGAGGCTGCCATCCACACATCCTTTTCAGTCCTGGGCCATAGCATTTTGTTGTTGTATTAACACCTTACCGATAGCACCTACTTGGTTTCAGTTTTTAGAAACTGTTTTGCCTTTCCAAATGCTAGGCTTAAAAATAGGATCCCCTATGTTTGGTTCTCTGAAGAGCAATTATATTGATAATAACTATCACTTCATTGTAGGGGCCACATCTGGTTTTGCTCATCATTGTTCCCCATTGTGCAGCACAATGTGGGATGCTGGTATGTTCCATAAATATTGCAGAATGACTGTTGAGTGAGTTGCCACTTAAAGAAACATGTTCTAGGCTGGGTGAGTTGCATATTTCCTTATTTAATGCACAATATTGTTAAGATTGCTTGAAGACAAGGAAACACAGGGACCCAAGTTTAAAGTAGGACCTTAAAGAATGTGCCCAAGTTGGTAATATTATTAAGGAAGAGTGAAGTTTGAATGAGATCAATGAAATTTGGAGCCCACGTTCCTAGTGAGGCATGATGACTTTCATCATTAGAATACTAGGAGGTACTAGAGTTGGCCTCCTGGTATTCTAATTCTTAGCCTTCAGAATCTGCACAATTTCTGTTTTTGACTATATCAGGGTCAAGAGCGGGACAATTGGGGCATTTCCAAAGCAAATCAGCTTGGTTATAGACAGCCATTAGCTTTTAAGTTTGCACTCTTCACTCAATTTCTTCATTGAGAAAATCAAAAAAGCAGTAAGTGAGAGAAAAGTTGGTATTTAATAGTTAAGTCCCACCCACTTATTTAGAGAGCCTTTTTGGGAAGCAACAATATAAAGCATTGGTACACATAAATGCCAGCTGCCAGCAAAGGAGCTACAGGAGAAGTGTAGAGTGGACTTACTAGTATATTAAGAAAACTTCCTGGAAGAAGTGAGTTTTCAGGAAGTTGAAAATTAGGAGGAGAGAGAATCAGGGTTGCCTTATTGTGAGAGGGTGTGGTAGGCTGGAATGCCAGCCTGAAATAGAGCTCACTACACAGGAGAGATAAGTAGGGAGGGGACAGCAGGACATACTTTAGGATGTGAGAAGTGGTGTGAAGACTGGATTTGCTTTGTTCAGTACCTCTGAATCTCAATAATGGCACAGTGAAACCTTTCAGCATCCACAAAGGACTAAGTAAAATTGACATTTTATATAACATCCTTCCCTTTCCTCCCTCCCTTCTACCTTCCTTTTTCTGGAGTCAACATGTGTAAGCAAGGAATCCCATGGAAATTATATTTGTTTAAAGTCCTTTCTACAACAATACTGTTTAGGAGACTCTGGGCAAGAATTTATTGGAACTGAGACCTAACATTTACTGTGATTTGCCACCCTGTGACTTGCTGTGACAGTGAAGACCGTTCTTCAAGGATGTCTAATAGTCCTCATCAGTCCTGACCAACTGACAGTGGTTGCCTGGGGCATGATGCTGAGAGGCATTCTGAGGCAGAGCTCAGGCTCAATGGGAAAGAGGCATAATGTTTGTGAAAGCAGATATAGTATGCACCCCACACTTGGATCCTCACCTGCTCTGGGGTCTCCTGTTGTACACTTGAGTTTTCTTGGGTATTCAGAAATCTTTTCTAAAAGCAGTGTTGATGTTGAAAGCTAGTGAATTCCTAGGTCTGAATGCTGTTGGTACTTCTAAGGTGATTTGAAAGGAGTGTTTATTTTGGAGTGGAAATAATGAGTTTGACTCTTCCTGTAGTTGCTATCAGTTTTTCTTAAAACATCCTGGGGAGCACATTCCATAGGCACTCAGAAATATGGAGTTGCTAAGAAACTGGGGTTAAATATTGATCAACTGTTCAAAATATGCACTGGTGGTCATTCAAACACAGTAGTAGGGACTGCAGAACATTTGTATGATGCCTTGATGTCACAGGGCAAGGACTCACTGTCTCTCTTCATTTTTATTACCTAAGGGGTGTGGGGAAGTAAAAGCCAAGAGATAAAACTGTGAAAAGCAATACCTAAAGAGTCCTTTGCAATAAAATAGATGTGGAAACTCCTGCAGCTGTTGGTTATTTTCTACACTATTTCCTAAGAAGGAGTAGGGAAGAACAAAGAGTCACTAGTCTGAGAGAGTAACAACCATGATCTTTCGCCATTGTTGTCAGAACCGTAGGGGTATTCCACCACCTGTCATTAGTGATTCTGCTGTGACTGAGGATTAAATATCAAGGGATATGAGATCAGTGGTTGGTGTTTTCAAAAGTCACATAAATCAATTGACATTTTGTAAGCGAATGTGTTAAGCTCAGCAGGGCGATCTCACCGTGGAAGGATTGCCCAGTACAGTTTTGTAGCTGCCACAGTAGCCTTTAAAGGTAATTAAAACAAAGCAGGTGATAACCCCATCTGGCCCTTACCCCTTTCCTTAAAGGCCCAGATGCTGCAGTGACCTCATTTGGGCTCACCCCCAAATCCCAGACTCACTTCTTTAGCTAGTCCTACTACTGAAGGAGCTGTTCCATCCAATTTAGAAAACTGTTCTCTCTTAAAGTAATAAATAAGTAATGAAGAGAAACGCGAGAGTAAGGTGGTGAGGCCAGAGAAGAAAATGGTTTGAGCATGAATTAAAGTAATTTTCTTATAATGTTCCCATTTAACAGAAGGTGGGCAGCCTTCGGTTGCTCAGGGCTCAACACATATAGTAATAGGAAGGAGTACAACAATTTGCTTCTTGTTCTTAGACCTAAATGAATAAACTAGGAATCAGTCACCACCATCACCTCTCAGTTTGGATGGCAGCCCTCTGAATACCAGCACCCCTCCATCCTGCCCCTGGGTGTTCTGGGCTTTCTGTGAAGCAGACGGATGTCAGTGGGAGTGAGGGTCCCAGCGGCAGAGTTGGGAGGACACATCCGGGGGGAGTGGGAGAGACTAGAAGGGGTTCACATCTACTCTAGAAGGCAGTCTTTTCCCAGGCTGGGTTACACACCCCTGGAAGGCTGCAAGGCCAGTGGGCCAAAGCTTAATAGGAAAACAGCAACGATTTGTCTCCACTGCTATTTATGTTTCAAGCGCATGACAGGCTGTCAGTACAAGTGAGGGTAGCTAAATTTACTGCCTCTCAGATTACTGCCACAGTCTCTGCCTTGACAAGTCACTTCATTTAAAAAGCACCCCAGGAGGATATTTTCTCTACTTCTTTTTAAATAAAAACAAAGGCAGGGGGAAAGGGCCACCACAGAGGTTTAGTTTAAAATGAAAGAAGCCCACACAATGTCTTGGCCTGATAGGAGGGCCCTGCTTTCATAAATCCCCTCTAATTAAAGTGGCAAGTGAGGGAAAGGGTACCCCAAAGTTCTTGGTTTGACTGATTTGTAGGATGGATAGTATTTTTATGGGTGTAGTGCTGGTGGTAATAAAATGAGTTTATATATCTGTTGACTTTGAATGCTTCAAGGACATTCCAGTGGAAATTCCTTTAAAAAAGCCGAATATAAATGAAGAATAAAACTACTTATTTTTTTTACTCTGTTTTCTTAACTATTCATTAATTTTCTGAAGTCTTTATAGGCTGAAGAAATTATAGACAACAAGAAGAAATAGCTAGTTAGGGGTAAAAGGCATGGAGATGAGGTATCTCTGAATGTCAATATAATAATTCAATATATAATTTTTTAATGTAAAAAGACCTAATACTTAAAATATAGATGCAAATCGACTGATGTGAACAGTAGAGAATGGCTTCAGAGTCCCATTATAAACAGTCATTTGACAAATATCAATTTGTGGCAGCCAATAATTTAAACAGGATATACAAGAAACAGAGGGAGCAGAAAACAGATATTATTCCTATATCTTATAAAAGTTGCATTCTCATCAGGGATAAGTGTAGTTAAACGGCTCTGGAGGAACTTGCCTTCTTTCCTGTGAGAGCAAAATGGATTAAAGAACTTGGGAATTACACTTGAACTTTGTATAATAGTTTCTATTTAAAACTATTAATCATATTTCCTCAATGATTTTAAATTCTAATCCTATTTACACTTGGTTTGTTTCTTGATTCTGTTTATCTATTCCTGGACCAGTCTGTTATGATTTTAATTACATTAGCTTTTTTAATATTTTTAAATTGAGGATATGAATAGTTATTTTTCAGAATTTTCCTGATTGGATCCATTTTTTTTTCTAGATGAACTTTAGAATTATCTTCTAAATAAAATAAAAACAAATATCTTTGACCAGGTATATATTAGACTTAGAGGTTAATTTAGAGAGATATAGCTTTCTAATCTTGATTCTTTCTATCTAAGAATAAGATATTACATTTAGGTGTCCCTTATTCATTCATCAATTGCTTATTTTTCTTCCTAATTCATGAGAATGATGCATTAAACTTATTCTAATATATTTTATATATGTATTTTTATTTTTAGTTAATAGGGTCCTTTTATAAGCATGTCAAACTGGCAGCAGGCAGGCCACATCCCTCATTTATTTAACTTGTCATATTTAGAAAAAATATAGTTTTACATGTTAGTTCTCTCATTAGCTATCTATTGAATCATCTTTTTTTCGTATTGTTGCAAAAATAGTGTGGAAATAATGGACTGTCCTATTTTTTTTTTAATCAAATCCTCACTTTATTCACTAAAACAAATGTAGATGGGTCAAATGATTTCAAATTAAAATTTAAACTGTAAAAATACTAAAAAAATAGTTTGGTGATATTGAAAAAGGGCATATCTTTCTAAGCAAGTCATGAAACAGAATCAATTTAAAAAAAAGAGAGAGAAATTGGTTTGACTATATAAAAAAAACTTTTTCCATAGTAGACAATCTTCATCCACAAAGTCAATACATAAGTGACAAGAGGAAAAATGTACATATAATACACATGACAAAATGGCCAAAGTCCTTAAAAAGTTGATTTTTCAGTCAGTAGACTGGTCCAAACATTTTGAGAGAGAGTTTGACAATACCTACTAAAGCTAAGAATGTGTGTTGTGATGCTCACAGAAGCATCAGAAATATCCACATCATATCAGGGTAAATTAAGAGTTACACATTGATATAATAGAACATCATGAAGAAAGAAAATGAATAAGTGGTTGCTAAAAGTGGCAACATGGGTGATTTCTTTTCTTTTTTTTTAAATGTATTTTATTGATTTTTCACAGAAGGAAGGGAGAGGGATAGAAAGTTAGAAACATCGATGAGAGAGAGACATTGATTAGCCGCCTCCTGCACGCCCCCTACTGGGGATGTGCCCACAACCAATGTACATGCCCTTGACAGGAATCGGACCTGGGACCTTTCAGTCCGCAGGCCGAAGCTCTATCCACTGAGCCAAACCGGTTTCGGCCATGGGTGATTTCTTAAACATAAAGTTTTGTGAAGTAAATAAAACAGAATAAATAAAGTATAAATTTCATCATCTGAAAATTATAGACAAGTAAAACTAATCTTTATTTTTCAGGAATGCTAAATAGTTGAAAAAGTATAAAAACAAGTAAGAAAAGGATTGTTTTAAAATATTTAGCTTTGTTATACCTAGCATTTATTAAGTGCAAACTATGTGTCATATTTTTATACAAATGTATCACCTAAAATTAATTCATATAATGTAATGATAACTAGTCATAAAGAGATATATTGATTATAGAATACTATATGTAAAATACTATGTATAGAATATATACCTTTATATGTATCTATAATAAATGCACATATTCATATAATCTTTGTGTGTGAAAGTTATGTAGACACATAAAAGCACATATTCATATCTATGCTTTTTAACACACTTAATATATCCTATATAATAAAGAGGTAATATGCAAATTGACCATCATGCCCTCACACAAAAGGGCTGCCCCCATGTGGTTACAAGACAGCTGTGCCCATGTGGTCAAAGATGGCCACCCCCATGTCATCACAAGATGGTCACCACAAGCTGGCTGGCAGCAGAGGGCAGTTGGGGCGATCAGGCTGGGAGTGGAGAAGTTAGACATCTATCAGGCTGGCAGGTCAGTGGTTAAGGGGTGATCAGGCTGGCAGGCAGAAGCAGTTACGGGCAATCAGACAGGCAGACAGGCAAGCAGTTAGGAGCCAGCAGTCCTGGATCATGAGAGGGATATCCTAAGAGGGATATCCTAAATCGGCAGTTGGACATCTCCGAAAGGTCCCAGATTGGAGAGGGTGCAGGCTGGGCTGAGGATATCCCCAACTCCAGTGCACAAATTTGTGCACTGGGCCTCTAGAACCTTTAGTGTGTGTGTGTGTGTGTGTGTGTGTGTGTGTGTGTGTGTGTGTGTATTTGAGTGTGTGTAAAACTGTGTGCACAATCTTAGTAACAGTCATGCTTCTGAATCATGGAATCAGAGTGTCAGAATGTGTAGTCAGGGAATTTTATGCTTTTCTATACTGCTTGAATTTTTGACTCAGATCATACATTTTATATTAGAAGTTTTTTTAAAAATGTAATTGAATTTAATACTTTCAGTACAGGGGAAAGACAAACCCACCCTTGTATCCTCAGGGCAGGTTTCTCATAATGAAAAAGAAAATCTCAGAGATGTTTTTCTATTTCTGGCATAAGGAGAGAATTAATAGAGAAATAAGACACCAAAAACATAATGACAGGAGGAATAGTAGCAAGGAAGCTGACATTATATAAAATCATAAAAATTCTCTAATTGGCTGGATAATATGGAGTTTTAATGACTATGTGTGGGCATTGTCTCTTTCACCCTACCTCCTGTACTATTCAAATGTGGCCATTAAAGAATTGTGACCTGCAGGCTCAGCCCATTCAGCCCTGAAGCAGTGAGACTTGAACCTGTTGAGAGGGGTTTTGACATAGAGTGCTGATCCTGAAGGTGGAGGTATCTATATGCATATTCAGTTGCCTTTTCTCTGCTGACTCTCCACCTTGTGGCACTAGTTTGCTTGAAAGCTCTTTAGTTCTTGTCACTGGTACTCAGATTGCACTCTGGTCCCCAGATGCAGCTAAAATTGGGCTGAATCATGAAGTGGATCCATTATCCAGTTGTCAGTATTTCCCTTCCTCCAAGACTGAAGTTTTCGTGGCTGAGTTTTGATCACTGACCGATAGTCTACTAGCCTTGATGCAGCACCATTATCCAGAAATCTGTACCCTACTATTGTCATAGCCCTTTGTATCTGTATATTCTAAGAATGACCCAACTTGAGTTTCTTTAATGATGTGAACTATGAGTCCTCTAGGGAAGAGGAGGAGACTTGAGGTGTGGGTAGAAAGAATTCATCATCTGGCTTATCTTGTTTTTCCTGTTATATTCCATCAACCCATTTGAAACTCAGCTTGTCTTCCTTTCTTACAGGGAACTTATAAGTTTGTTAGTGGCTTATTGCCCCTCACAACCTAACAAGCAAGAACTATAAAATTATTTCCTTAATATTATACAATTAGTAAGGTCTATATTGCAGAAAATAATGTCTCATCAGGTGGATATTTAAATTATTACTACTGTTTTAAAAATAAGAAACAAGAACTATGTGAGTCAATTTCTCTCTCTGCTTTCACTTTAGAAAAAGTGTGCAAATATTGTGCCCAAATATGGTGACCATCTTATCTCAGGTTCCTGTCAGCATCTATTTCAGTGTTTCTTAAGTGTCACATATATAAGGAACTTATTACATGTGCAGATCACTGAGTCTTTTCATAAATTAACTGAGTCAGAACCTCTGGGGGTGAGTCCCAGGAATCCCAGGAGTTTATAAAGTTCCCAAGGTAATGCCTGGGCATACACCTACATTTGGGAACTATCCATCTGATCTTAGTAGTCTTAGTTCCAGAGGCACATCCCTTTTCTTCTCTCAAAAGACTTCAATTAACCCTGGCTGATACATATAACATTGGCTTAGGATAGGGGATCAATCCAGTTTTTAGGTAATGGGAAAATTCGGAGAAAAGTTAAATTATAATGATAGAAATCAACATTCAGCTTTGAACATGATACTTGATTCCCATTCCTGAGCTAACAATTCAGCCTCCATTTGTTTGTGTCACAGATTGCTTTCATATGCTATATAGCTGTATTCCATTCTCTTTCTCTACAAATAAAGCTACTTATGTGTAGCAAATTTAAGGAACTTTCTCATCACACAGATAAATGGCAAAGCCAAGGTGTAGGTCTGACTCTAGTGTTTTAAACCATTATACCACATTTAAAAAAAAATTCTTAGCTCTATTCCCAAGATTGATTTCCATCTTGCCTATCCATTCTAGACAGCTGGTTCCTGACAAAAGCCAATGCTGACTGCCTGCTGGTCTACCTAGACCTCTACACAAAGCCTGTAACTCAAGTCCCAAGTGTCTACTGTCCTTTACTTTCCTCTTCCTACAGTTCACTGTGTTTTACCTGGAATGGTTGTTAGGTTTCCATAATGTAAAAATCACCAAAAGTAGATTATTTATATGCAAAACTGGACAAGGAAATACAAATTGCCTTGCCTACCTCCACTATGCATGAATTTTATTACAGCAGCACCATAGGTCTGTGGATAAGCTGTCTGTAAACTTGGAGAAGGGCAAATGGATGGCTGCCGACCTTCTCAAGCATTGGAAGATCCTTTACAAATAAATTAATTTGAAACAGATGAAAGATTTAACTTGTGGGGGATCATGTTACATAGGATTCCAAACATCTGACCCTACATTTCAGTAGTCTGGTTTGCAGAGTTACATTGAAAGTACATGTGGCCAGCATGAGGTGCAGGTAGATAAGGTGATTTTGCTGCCTCTGTGGTGAAATTTGACAGGTTTCCAGGCAGGATAAATTGCCTCAAAGGTATCAAACTTTAAAGCTTAGTTATTTCCCCATTAAGACTTCTTTGCAATGCAAATATTAATGCAAGTGGTTATACCTTTTATAAGCTAATGTCTCAATTCTCAATGAACACCTAAGGACTTGTCAGCCTTCAGGCAATCAAGATAGTTACCTGTGGGAAAAAGTTCTAGGGAACTAAAAGGATTAGAATAGAAGAAGAGGAGGTCACAAGTTCAGAAAGCACATTTTACAAAACTCTGGCTTAGTGTGCTAAATGTTGAGGTCACTAAGAAGTAGGTAGTAAACACTGAGACAGAAAATCATTCTCACTAATATCTAAGTCTTGATGTAAAATTACTTGCAGATCTACTAGTAGATAAAAAAGGACATGGCTTGTAATATATAAATAAATCTGCCTTGGAATAGGTATGAAACACACTTAAAGTCTTTGCGTCCATTTGAGGTCATACTAGGCAGTTAAACTTGTTGATCTACATCTTGATGAGAACAGTGATATCTAATTTTTCAGAAGATAATTGAGTAAGTTCTGAACAGAAGGTCTTGGAATATCTTCAATAAATTATTAGATTTTTAAATATCCTTAGCCATTTCTTTCCTGTGTACTATTCTAAAATATTATTGGTTTCCAGAAAGCTAATTGTATTGATATCTCAACATAATAAAGACTAATGCAATTTCAGATTCCTGGCCTAAAAAAAGCCAAATCAAAACAAAACATAACCCTTGCAATTTCAAGGTAAAATAGTTAAGCCCCTCAGATCACCCCATTTGGACAGATGGTGTCACCTGAAGGGAAACTTAACAGTGCTTCTCATGCAACACTCCCTGGTCTGCGGTGTTCAGGATCAGAGGAGACCATAGGAAAATGTGTGAAGGGGAAGTCCCACAGCAAACAAGAAGGTAACAGAGTGGGGCACAAGGAGATCATGGGAAGAAATTGAATAAACCAGACCAAGGGGAAGGATAAGAACAGGAATAAAATGCTACCAGAACTCTAACAGCCTGTAGTAAACTCATAGATAGCTCTAGCAAGGAAATCAGTCTTGTTAGCAATCAGGGCAGAGAGGGCTTTGTTTTGGTTGGTTGAGATTGAGCCTAGTCACAAAAATACTTTATTTGGATATGACATAAAATAACTGATAAAAAGTGATCACCTACCATTCTATATATCTGAGAGTAAGCAAATAGATAAGCATATGATTATAAAGGGTATAGGACCGAAACTGGTTTGGTTCATTGGATAGAGCATCGGCCTGTGGACTGAAAGGTCTGGGGTTCCATTCCAGTCAAGGGCATGTACCTCGGTTGCGGGCACATCCCCAGTAGGAGGTGTGCAGGAGGTGCTGATCGATATTTCTCTCTCATCAATGTTTCTAGCTCTCTAACCCTCTCCCTTCCTCTCTGTAAAAAATCAATAAAATATATTTAAAAAAACAACAAAGGGTATAGGAAAGCTTCAATCACAAAAGTCTGGAGTAGTCATTCCTGACATTATAATGATAACCTTTAGCCCTCTTTAATAGACCAGAGGGTCCAAAACATGTTTTGTTGTTGTTGTTGTTTTTAAACCAATATCCCCAGCCCTGATAATGTTTCAGGTGGTTTAAGGGCTTTAAGGGCTTTAAGTTTAGGCTTGGACATACTATCAAGGCACTCTCTTCTCAGGAATAATTAAAAAGTTGTGCAACTATGTTTAACTCTTATAATTGAGAGTCTACCTAGAGAGATGTCCAGTGCTATCATGGACAAGAGCTATTTGCCTGGGCATGGATAAGGAGGATGCTGGCTACATACAAACTGCATGGGCTGTTGTGGGGCTAAATAAACCTAGGCTTGGCGGATGGCATTAATTAAAAAAAAATGATGCAATTCCAAAGCAATCAGATGCTTGACCACTCCATTGTCAATCCAAGCATTAGCCTTGAGAAATCTATTCCTTTCTCCATCAGTAAGAATTCTTTTTTTTAAAAAAATATATTTTATTGATTTTTTACAGAGAGGAAGGGAGAGGGATAGAGAGTTAGAAACATCGATGAGAGAGACATCGATCAGCTGCCTCTTGCAAGCTCCCCACTGGAGATGTGCCTGCAACCAAGGTACACGCCCTTTACCGGAATGGAACCTGGGACCTTTCATTCCGCAGACTGATGCTCCATCCACTGAGCCAAACTGGTTCCGGCAGTAAGACTTCTTAAAGTGACAGAAGGATTAGAGGTATTTAGAAGAAACTGTTTGTCAAAAGGTGAGTGGCTGAATTTGGACTAGCAAAAATGTGGAATTACTCCTTAAAGTAGCAAAAATATATTTTCCACTAGAGACACATATATTTAAAATGAATTTAAGGTAAAGTTTAAAAATAATTTCATTAAATTTAAACAAAATCATATACAGATAAATTCTATTTTCTGGAAAAGATAGTAATAACTTTTTCAAATTACAATCGAAGACACAGGTTCTCACTGTTATTCAGGTAGCAAAGCACCTAAAAATGATAATGCTCTTTATCTAACAATAAATCTAAAAACAAGAGGCAAAATATTTGATTACATGATGATCTTTTGATTATACTGTATTGGACTGTTAAATTTTAAATTCAGGAAAACAATACTAGACAATAAGAAATTTAAGAACTTTTTATAGGATAAACTTCAATTAATAAAATTCTAGTTAGTAATATTTATTTTCTAACAGATAATGAAAAGAATGCCAGTATTTTATTTTAGCATCAGAACCACTAAGGTAAGTTTCTGAAACACAAATATTCCTTGGCAGATAGTCTGAAAACCACTGAAATAGTTTTCAAAGGGTAAATCAATGCAATTATGTTCAAGGGAAAACTAAAATCAAATAAAGTCAAGGGATGGTAAAGATTGTGGCTGTGACTGTTGCATAAATCAATTGCCAATTGTCCAGACTTGATAACCATATGTGAAAAGCCAAATATATCATTAGGAAATTGTTTGATATCCTTGAGCTCTTCATAAAGCTGGGTACTTCTACATTGTGAGGAGAGGGAAAGAGAAAGAGAGAGAAAGAGAGGCTGTCTACAAATATAAGCAGGGTGGCTGTCCCTTTATTAATCCCTCCTTGATGAGCACCTACTGCTCAGAATAGAAGAATAGTATATAATTTATTTTGACAACTGTTACATGTCCAGCACCACGCTTGGGGCATACAATAAAGCATAATAAGATAATACTGAAAAATAAAAGAGATGCAACTATTTAGGAAACCATTATATTGAAAATAATTCATCAGTAATGACTTACATTTGCTTTTTCTATTGATATTAATTATTTATGGATGTTCTAGTTCCCTAATTTTAGATATGATGAACAGTGCCCACATAGGCACTCATTAAATCTGATTTTCATTTTAGCCTCTTTCTCTTTCTGCCACAACTGTCAGCAAGAGTTTTTACCTTCTAGACTCTGAATAACCAGCTCTATTTCTGGTGAACCATTTGTAAAATGCAAGATTGGAGGTTTGACACAGAAAACTTTTCTGAACAAAAGTCTTTTTATTTCTGGGTTATACAAGTTTATTGATAAACAAAATTGTTATTTTAAAAGTAAAACAGTTTCTGAGACTGTGGTTTATTCTTTGCCAAATTTAAATTGGAAGCAATAGAAGTACAAAGAGGGAGTTGGAAAACTATGGTCCATAAGTCAAATTTGACCTGCTTCCAAGGTTTCTTGTTTTTATTTTGTTTTTCTCATTTTTAAATGATTTAAAAAGTTAAAACAAGAGCAATGTTTTGTACACACAGAAACGACAATAAATTTAAATTTCAGTACCCATAAGTAAAGTCTAGTTGGGACATAGCCATGTCCCATGTATTTATTTAATATGTAGGCTGCTATCAGCCAGAACTGCAGAGTTTAGTTGCAACTTAAAGTATTGACTATTTATCTGGTTCTTTATGGAAGATGTTTGTCAATCCTTAATATAAAGAAACTAACTAAGAAATGCATTTTTCATTGGGCTACTGTGTTTCTCCTTCTTTAAATAGGAGAATCAATATCTCTGAGTCTTCTTGCATGTTTTAGGTTATCTTAAATATCACTCTAAAGCAGCAACTCCCAAACTAGGAAAAGTCACCTTGGGAACTCCGTAAAAAGGAGTATTCTTAGGCTCAACTCCAGAAGTTCCAGTCTAGTAGGTCTTCATTGAGCCCCAGGAATCTGAACTGTAACAGTTGGGTGGGGATTCAGATGCACATTTTCACTGCAAAAACATCACCGTGCTAGACTCACTTGTTTTTTCCCTGGCTCCAACAAAATAGCAACAGTGTAAAGAAATCTTTAGAAGCTCTGGCTGTGGGTATAAACAGAATGATTTGAGCCTGCATCCTGAGACATTCTAGCAAAGAGATTTCACTGGAGTTGCTCCCAGGAGAAATGCAATAAAAGTTATAATCAAACCAACAGCCTTATACTTGCTTCTTTCTGAAAAAGCTGAAAAGGCCCCAGGCAATTCTTTTGCCTGCTGGAGAGATGGTATCACAAGCTGCAAGGTGCACAGCATTTTGGTTTCCACAGCAGAGCAAAGCCATGATATGAAATCATATGCAAACACCAAAACAAAACAAAACAAAACAAAACAAAAAAACAAGATGGCAGAAACAGTCACAGAGCTTTCAAATGATGAAACTAAGAGTTGAAAAAGTTTTCCCCTCAGAGAGTCCTACTATTCCAAATTCACAATGAACCTCTTTCCCATTTTATGCTGCCTGGGAGTTCTTGAAATTGATGGTCCATAGAAGAAATGGCATTTCATTCTCAAAGGGACTGACAGCCTGAAGTGACCACATGGTTTATAATAGATCCTGAAACACAGAGATATTCATCTTCCCCCTTTGAAGTTGTTCTCCTTGCCCTGAGTCAAGGCTCAAGACTAAGATTAAGTCTATGCAGCATGGAAAGTGAAGAAATGGCCTCAGAGAATTAGAAAACAATCAGCCTGAGAAAGGTGCAGCCCTGGGAAATCAGCCATACAATCGGAGATTCCAAAGGCCCTAGCAGATCTCTGGAAAGGCAGAGACATGGAAAGGGGAAAATATTAGCAGTATAATTAAGAAATAAGAAACGGGGAAAAGACAGGTATCCCTAATGAAATCATTCCAGTGAACAAAGAACAATTCCACCCAAAGAAAACCAATGGGTAGGTAGTGTGTATGATTGTGTGTGTAGACAGATGATAGATCAATGGTAGATAGATAGATAGATGATAGATAGATGATAGATAGATAGATGATAGAGATAGATAGATAGATAGATAGATAGATAGATAGATAGATAGATAATGTGTCTTCTCTTGCCTGGCTTTCCTGGGGCAAAGTTTTGTAAGATTCTAGGAAGAATTAAACAATTATGTGAATGAACAGAGCAAGAATAGCATTGACATCTGCATTATATAAGCTAGAAAAAGTATGGCATACACCATCAATCCTTTTGCCTTGGGATATAAAGTGGTCACCAGTTGGTCTCTGAAATATCCCTATACCAAATAGCAGAGGGTTTTGTGAGTAAGAAAAGAGAGTTACTAGTGGCTTAGAACAATTGACTGGTATAGTGAAGAAATGCTGGCTCTAAAAGTTGTGAAATGTTTATATGTAGTTGTCATTTATATATCAGCATTTTCCTTTTTATATCCTTTGTTGATTTCTTCTTAGATTTATATTGATTTGCATACTGTTACTTCTGAAGTACTGGAAATAAGTGAAGAGGAATTAAATAGAAATATGAAGATAAAACTTTCCATAAGAATGAGTAAAGAAGTGATCCCATGTTTAATTCTTGGGTAGGTGTGTGTGCGCGCACAAACGGAGAAGGTGAGGAATCAAGAGGCTCTCTACTGTTCAATTCATTTTATTGTCTCCATTTTCCAAAATCAAAAATATCTATATCATTATCCTTCAGTGCCTGAAGAATCCTTAGGACAGCCGGGCTTCCTCCATCAGCCACTCTAGCTAGTTTCTATTCTGGCTCTTGAAAAGTTGGCAAGGGGAAGAAGAAATGCATTAGGGATTAAGGAGAAACTATAGAGGGGAGTGCAGGAGAAAATAGGAAGTAAAAGAGGAGAGATGAGTGCAAAGGGAAGGACAATAATAGGAAGTGGGAAAGAAAACAGTATTGAGATTCTTGAGGATGGAAGAATGGAAGAAAAGTTTAAAAGGTGTACAGAATAAAAGTAAGAAAAGAGTGAGGAGCCCTAACCAGTTTTGCTCAGTGGTTAGAGCGTTGACCTGTGGACTGAAAGGTCCCAGGTTCGAATCTGGTCAGGGGCATGTACCTTGGTTGTGGGCACATCTCAGTAGGAGATGTGCAGAAGGAAGCTGATCTATGTTTCTAACTCTTTCCATCTCCCTTCCTCTCTGTAAAAAGTCAATAAAATGTATTTAAAAAAAAAAGAGTGAGGAAGGTTCACAGCATTTACTGAGTGATAACTATATGCTAAGAACTCTAACATGAATTACATTATTTATTTAAATTTATTAGAAATTAGGTAATATCAGTTTTATTATACTTACGGATGAGGAAAATAAAGCTCATAGTTGTTAAATATCTGGCTTAGATCACAAAGAAAGGGAAGGAGTTGGGAGCTAATACTGGTTTACTGAATAAATATTTATTGAGAGTGTATTATGAACCAGGCACATGTGCTAAGCAATTACACCCATACTTCCTTGTTTAATTTAAAAAAAAATATGACATTATGAGATTGTGAGATGAAATCATACATATTCCATTACAATTAATAGATGTGGGCGAGGCACAGAAATCTAAATTAGTTTTTCAAAATTATAAAGCTAATAAGAGGCAGAATCATAATTTGAATTCAGCTTGGTCTAGCTCTGAAGTGCATGCTTTTTAAACTAGAGCAGAATTTCTATTTCAGAAATAAAGAAAAGTTACTAGACTAAAGGGAGATGTTTTGCTTGAGATAGAAGGGGTAGATGAGGGGTTTGAGGGCCAATGGGGGGAAAAAAGGACATATATAATACTTTCAACAATAAAGATAAATTAAGAAAATGAAATGAAAATAATAAGGATTAAAAATGAGATAACTGATAATTAGGTTAAAAGCTAATTAGATTCGATTTTAAAACTTTGTCCTTACAAGGGAGTCAGAAAATTTATTTTAACATTGACACTTGATTTTCCTGGTCATTCCTTTTATTTTGTTTTATTGTTTTATAAAATAAACAAGATTATGTAGTGTAACATAACCTTAAAACTGAATTTAGTAAACCTGAGTTTTGTCATTAACTTTGGGCAAGTAATTAAGTAAATATCTCCAAAATTCACTTTCTTTATCTATAAAATAGATATTGCAATACCTTTCTTAATGACCTTAAAAGACGACTATGAAGCTCAAAAGAGGCAATATATTCAAGTACTATATATTTGTAAGTAAATGCATACAAGTACATGTCACAGAACTCTTGTTTTCGGCTGCTGGCCTGCCTTCAGCTTATCCTTCCTTGTTCCCTATGCAGACCATCCCAGGATTCAATCTTCCACACAGGAAACTACCCATGAAGGTGCAGGCCTCGAAGAGTCATTTGCAGGATATTAGAGACCCAAACACTTGGAAATATTTTACATTCAGCTTCTGCCATCTTATAGGTTTAGTCTTCCATTTAGGGTCCTTTCCCAGAGTTTTATTGTGTATTTAAATCTAATCAAGCCTTGGATGTTGCCTCTGAATATTGTAAAATATTAATTTGTTTTGTTTGACATAATGGAGTTGGAGGTTTTAGATTTTAGTGTACAAATTAATGAAAACAACCCATGCTGTCCCCCTTTCTCTAGAAAGACATCTCTCCTTTCTGCCTGGGTCTTTTCTACTCAAATTTCAAGTACCAGTCGAATTGACAGCCCCTTGAAGTCTTTCTCAGAACCTCCCCTTCTGCTGTCCCCTTCTCCTCTTATTTATTTATTTTTTTAATATGTTGTATTGGTGTTTTACAAAGAGAGGGAGGAGAGGGATATAGAGTTAGAAACATCAATGAGAGAGAAACATCCATCAGCTGCCTCATGCACACCCCCTACTGGGGATGTGACCACAACCAAGGTACATGCCCTTGGCTGGAATCGAATCTGGGACCTTCAGTCCATAGGCCGATGCTTTCTATCCACTGAGCCAAACCAGTTAGGGGTCCTTCTCCTCTTCATTCCTGCTTAAAATATCCCTATTCCAAACCTGCATTCATTTTTGGCTCCCCCATACTTTAAAATAATGGTGTTCATACAGTTATGGTACCCTATGTCAGGTTGCACTGACATCACAGGTACAAATCTGACTCCTCAAGTAGACTATGCCATTCATGAGGTTAGTGCTCAAGGCCCATATACACGCCCATCCATTCATTGACTTTGACATTTATTTTTACATTCAACTAAATATATTATTAAGTGCATACTACACACAAGACACTGTGTTGTGTGCTTGTGAATAAAACACACTTAACAGTGCATTAAACCAGCTCATTTTCACTTTCATGAAGCTCATTGTTTCCAGTGTGTGTGTGTTTATTTAATTAAGTCTTAGTTAGAACCTATTCAGTGTGAAGAAGGCAAGATATCTGGAATGAAAGAAAACCTATGTAAGAGAGATTTCACCTGGTTAGGAAAGTTGGGAAAAATCACCTAAGAAAAAGCCACTTAATTTGAAATCGAAAGGATAAGTATTTTTATTACCAAGTAAGGAGCTCACAGAACATATTAAGTGCTTAAAAAACACACACATTAAAAAAAAAAAAGAGAAAAGTCTCCTCAAATGAAGCAAAACTTTACTAGAAATAGCTATCATTTATTTAAGGCTTTTAACACACATCTTTGTTATTTCATGTAATTTTCACAACCCCACTAAGAGAATATTAATCCTTTTATTTTTTAATCATAACTTCAAAAAGATATATTATAAGTTAGTGATTGAAATGTAGCATAAACTGTCTACATTCAGTCCAAATCACAAATTATCCTCGAGATCCTCTCCCAAATGTTTTTCTTTCAGAAGAGATGTTATCTTTTTTCTCTCTGCCAAAAGAAGCAAGCCAAGTAACCTTAATCTATCATTTGAATTTATTTGTTCCAATTGTATTCTTTATCTTCACTTTCCAAATAAGATTTTTTTTCATAACCTCATTCATTTTTGTGCTGAAATACTTTATTGAGTGAGAGATGAGAGTAGGGGTTTTATAAGAAGTTGCTGTCTTTCATTTTAACAAATGTGATAGGTTATCAAAATTGCACTGTACTAATGTCTCTATAAATAGAAACCCATTACCAGAAGGTACAGAATAATTACATTTTCCTAAATATCCCTATGCACTATGCCTGTCACATAGTAGGTTCTCAATAAATGATGACTTCTTAATGATGAATCTGACATAAATTTTCCCTGACAAGCCATTGCTGATGTGATTGAATATTCATTTGAGGGGTCACTACCCAGGTTGAAGAGCATGGTTGAAGGACAAAGCAAAACTCCCTATATTATGGAGACTGTCCTTGTTGTACAGACCTCATTAGCATCATCCCCAGGGTTCTTGAACTCAATACCTAAAAGAGGCCTTATGAGGGCATTAAGGAATGTCACAGTTCCTCTTCACAGGAGCACAAACATTGAAAGGGTGCAAAATATGCATATATTTTGAAGTAACTTTACAAAATGTGAACCTGGATGAGTGTTACACAGCAGTGTTTCTCTTCTGAAGTTTAAGAACAATATCCCTAATTTTGTAAGTAGCATAACATCAGGCTGATGGTTTGTTTACATAATACAAATCCTCCTCTAACTTTCACAAATGTGGCTGATTCTCCCCGCCTCCCCCCCACTTTTCATTTTAGTTCTTAGAGCACCAATGAATTCCTTTCTGTTCCAAACTATAATAAGGGGGGGGGGGGTCTGTTCAGGAGATTTGTCTCTATGTCTAGTTTTTAATGTTAATCAGTCATATGGTTATTTCCACTTTAACACCCTCATTGATTCAGATCTTTTGCATAAATTATTTGCATTAGCCCCCAGTAGAGGTTTTCAAATTTACTCAGAAATGCCTTCAGTTCCTCATTCACTTTCGCTAAAAGGAATAGTTCTGAAAAAGAAAGCAAACTGTTTGCTGAGGCAACAAATGATACCCATAGTTTGTATAGTGCTTGTTAACTTTACCTTGATGAAGGTTTAATCTCCAGTAGATATTATACCCATACTGACCAATAGTGCATCCAGACACGGTCAGTACTGCTAACAAATGTGCAAGTGTTGTACTCCAAGCGGATCAAGAAGCCAAGTGCTTTCTGCCAGATTCTGAAGTTACTATTGATTTCTATCTACTTCACCCCTTTGCACCATTGATTTGATGCCTGTTGCAGTCCTGCCACAGGTTCATTCTCTGGACCAAGAATTCTGTATCACAAAGGTGTGCAGCCTGACTTCACCCATATTTCTGTCATCATGATCCTATGCTTAAGATCTTACCCAAGACTTCCGTTAGTTATCCTGTGTTTCTCATCACAGTCATTCTCTAACAGCTTTACCTGTCTCTCTTCCAATCTATATTTATTCCTTTCTTCTTTTTTCCTCCACTGTGACCATAAACCTGTGAAGAACAACATGCTGGGATTCCATAACATCCTATAAGTCCCCGAGTTATGATTTTGAGAAGACATGGATGGCTTCCCATTACCAGGAGAGCGATTTTAATTATATTTTTCTTCTTACAGTTCTTCCTCATTCTGTCCACCCTGTCTTCCCTCCCTAACTCACCCTTTCCTTTGTGGAAGCTTTCCAGGGATAAAGCACAAGGAGGCAGTCTGAGAAAGGTTAGGCAAACACAGCCATATTACTGAAATAAGTAACATATTGCTCATTAAACATTTAAAATCAACAGTTGCTTGCTCGATCTGCCAATATTTTGAGAAATGCCAGTTTTATTGCTAGGTGCCACTTGGCTTGAGCTGCTTAATTCATGATTTGTGAACTGACATCTGGGACAACAGAACCATATTCCAGTTAGGATTTTGCCATCAAGAGAAAAGCTGAAATTTCACAACATAAAGCTTCCTGTTTCCCTGCTCTTCCTCTACCCTCCTTCCCTCCCTGCCTCCCACCCTCCTGCTCCTGCCTTCCTTCCAGAAACAAATGGATGTGTTAAAACAGTGAAATGTGTTTGTGGAAGATAAATAGTTTATCTTAAATATACTGTTGTAGTGTCAAACCGAGCCTCAAATACATGTACATATTTTATTCACAGACATAACATTTTGAAAAGAGTTTTTTTCCCCAAACATTTATACATGAATGCAATGTCTACAAAAAATAAGAAAGAAATGACAATGTAGCTAAGATCTTATCAGTATTATGTGCAGATCTCATCAAGAACACAGCACAGAGTGTAGTGTTTTGTTTCATAAAAGGCATCAGTTTCCAACTGGCAGCAGAGGGAAGACGATTTTTAACACATCCTTCTCCTTTCTCCCATTCTAAAGTTTTATTTTCACTTTGCTGCCACAAATGTGTGACTTTGTGGTTAAGGATTCCATTTCAGCAAGGGAATCCTTTGGTCAGTTGAACCATCAGTAATTACTACCAGGCATTGTGCTATTTGGGGGAAGGGGTTACTAAAGTAAAAATAATTTGGTTCCCACCCTTAGGCATATCATAGGCTACTAGAGAGATAGCTATGCAAACCAGTGATAATAACAAAGATAAATAAGTGCTGAGACAGAGTGTTTTTTGGACTCCAGGCTTTTAAACTCAGTGGGATAGGATGTGCACCCTCTGGCCATTGAGCTCCATTCCTCTGAAACTTACCTAGAAGCACACTTTTTATACTGCACATATATGAGGTGTATGACCGCCAATGCTGATGTACTAAAATGATGATTCTCAACATCCACATAGTCATGGAGAGATAATCATGACTTAGAAGAAAGAATCTCAAAAGGATGTAAGACTCTTCATGAGTGTCCACTCAGAAAAGTGGTGTGTCTCAGCATGAAAGGGGCAAGGAGAAGGTGACTGAGGACACTTTACACCATGCCTAGTTAACATTGGTCACGGGATCCAATTTTGTATTGAATATACACAATGATGAAGCATTTTTGTCCTGGTTATAAAGAGTGACATACCAGGGAGAGTCAAAAGAACACATGCATCAGACGTCATCTATAATAATAAAAGCATAATATGCTAATTAGACGAGACAGCCAAATGACCTTCCTAAAGAAGCCAAGGCTGCGAGGGCTGAGGCAAGCCTCCATGGCTGTGAAAGCTGAGTCCCTTGCATGAATTTTGTGCATCTGGCCTCTCATTAACCAGTAAAAGTTTTGCTTGGCACTTTGAGGACCTGCTAGTGTATAATGGATGTATAATAATAGTAACAATGATGGTACATGTCGCCAATGAGAATTACTTGGGAATGGATGTAAATATGTGGCAGTTAAAAAGGATTTGGCGAGTCCAATTAGTTTTGGTGAGTTATGGGGTCAAATTTAGTAGCACAGACTGATGCTTCTGAAGCCTTGGTATTTGCATCATATGTAAGTTGAATACATTACTCTAAATCTGCAGTGCCCATATCTCAAAATTTTGATGAAAATTACATGACAGTGAATTTATGATAGGCCTTAAATAACCATTCTCATGCCTTTGGAGCTTTAAGTTCAGTCAAGTTTGCATCATTATTACCATTTCTTGAGCCTACAGAGGGCAAATTTTATGACCCAAGAAGTACAAGTCCAGCCAAGCAGAAAAATGGGTTCAAATTTATTATGAAGCTACACTATTCTACTCTTTTCTGCTGCCTGTGACGTAGGTCCACAATGTATATATTTAACAAAATTAATGGAAATTGCCAATTTCAAATTACCCAAGCCATTGGATGTTTGGAATATCACAAATGAGTAAATGAAACTCGAAGATAAAGCTCAAACTTTATACTGCTTAAAAAAATTCAATTTCCACCTTCATTATCTAACTATTAGGTAGAAAAAAACAATAACACAAAAAGAACTAACCAAACTGGATTTTATATGTCTCTTAAGAGCTTATATACACTAGTTTATATTTTTAATAATACATTTTAAAAGCTGATATTAGAAGGTAGGAAGAGAAGATGTAGTCATTCCTTCATTCATTTCTTCTACAAATATGTCATGGTGCCTATGTCATGTTTCCCTCAGCATGGGGCTGACATTTTCAGTGACAATTTTAAGACTAGACAGCAAGAACTGAACAATTGAGAATTGGCTGATTAGCTAAGCCAATATGTAGATGAGAAATAATGACATCTCATTAAGAAAGAGGCCAGCTTTTCAAAAAGGAAGGCTGGGTAAAACTAAGAGCTATAGCATATGAGGCACAAATACAGTCTTTCTTTCCTATTCTTTCATTTAAAAAGTTTTTATTGGCAACCCCTGTATCAACATGAAAACACTTAATTTGACTTTAAAATGTGAGCCCAAATAGAAGGTTGGTATTTGTCAATTTAAATTTATTTAATACCACATTTAAAATTAATTTTAATTAAGTATAAACATTAAGACCCATTAAATAAACACAGAAATAAAAATTAATTGAAAAGCTCATATGGATTTGAACACACTGATGACCAGACATTCCCGCGACAAACTCTAATACTTAAGCCAAGATAAACTGGGATGGCTTCCTGGTTACCAGTGATTTCTCTGGTGACTATTTCTGTAGCATTAGTCTCTGGACAGGCTGACTGACCCAAGAGAAAATGCAACTTAAAGTTGGACTAATAAAACTCTCTCCTGGAAATGTGAGAGTCTAAGAATGAGAGGAGTTTCTTAGGCATCATGCTACAGTGAAAGTCTGCAAACATTTCCCACATAAGATTTGCCTTATTTTTGCCTTACCAAGAACATACTGTTCAACTTATGCTTCAAATATATGATTTATGCCCACACATTTCTAGTGAACTCTCTGTTTTTCCCTATGTCAGGTCAGTTTTTGTTGCTTACTACCAAAGGACATTAACAAAAATAAATACTTGATAACCAACTTTTCCTCTTGAAAAACTCAGTCTCTACAAAATCAAGGGTCACACTGAAATTCTGTTTATTTACCAAAACTTCAAAATTGTTGGAAAAATCTAATGATTATGTGTAAAATTGATTGAATCAAGTGGAGGATATTTTTAATGAGTTAGAAAATCAGATTTTAAAAATCATGGTTAGATTGAAGCCTAAGTATTTGAAATCTTTTGTGATATAATAATGTACACAGTGCTTTATGTGCCATTTCCAGGGAGACTGTATCATCCTTATACCCAAAGTTATTAATGTTTCACTTGAATAAGTAACATTTTAATAGCTTTACCATTTGCATTCACAGATGTTGCTGCCAATAGTGGCTGTAAACCTGTGCTCAGGTACAAAAATAACATATAACCATTGTTCTTTGTCAGCCTTGAAAATTTCCCTAGCATCAGTATGTTAAGTTGTCACCCTTGTGCCTTCTACCATTTGAAGCCCTACAATAAGCCTGTTTTGAATGCACAATTCATATTTGGGTGTCACTTGCCTACCTTGCATTTCCAGTGATTCTTCATGCCAGGTTTATTGAAGCATTCTGCATGGCCTGGGGCCTTGCTTTAATGTGTTCTGCTAGTATGTCTTCTGCTCACCTTGTTTATCGTCTCCCCATCCAGCTGCTTATAAATCTGGTTGCTTTTCCCCCACCAATATTAAGAGCAAATATTCTTTTACTGCTTCTCAACTGCTTGTGTTCATGGACTTGGTAGTTGTTTATATTCACTTGCTACTTAAATGTGGGTTCTAAAGTGACAATGATTAAGCAGATGGGACATGTGCAGTATGCTGAGTTAAGATTCATGGCCCTGAAGAACAATTGGGAAATATCCAAATCCTATAAAGCATGAAGTTGGTTCAGAGTCAGACTGGGTCATACCCATCTTTTCACTCACCCAATAAAATATTTATTGATTACTGCAGGCAATGCTTTAGTATCCAGTTTAGATTTCCTTACCAGAGGGTGCACCTCTCTCCCAACTGCTGTTAGGACTAATAGCTTATACCTATGGCTTCCTCTGGAGAATTTTTGGTGGATGGAAGACAAAATACACAGAAATTTCTGGGTTACAACTCAGCTTCTCCCAAGTAATTAATGATGGAATGGTTCAGGATTTAGAAAGCCCAGCCCTTCCTTCTCAAGGTGGGACAATGCTGCGGTGCTTTTTACAATCCAGGGCCTCACCAGGGACCAGAACAAGACAAGAGTATCCTTGAGGCATTATTATTTTTGGCCATTTCCCCTTTCTTATCCCACTTCTCTTCTTCTTATAATTTTTTCTTGAAGAACACTTTCCAATAAATTATATACCCTTAAATCACTGCCTCAGGTCTTGTCTGAGAAACCAGACTTAAGATAATTGCCTTCTTTGTGCCAAGTAATAGGGCTAAAAATCTAAATAAAACATTGTCCCTTCACTGCAAGTACTTTGTGGGAAACTTGTTGTGCTTGACAGCCATTTTGTAGTAAGCTCCAGCTCTTTAGCACTAACCTGGGGCTAGGTTTCTATTATCCTAAACCCTATCTCTTTCCCGTAAGCCAGGTGTTTTGCCTTAAGGGCTAGGAATTTTCGCTAACTTCCTCATTTCTCCTTCTCCCTATAAATACCCCGATCTACTGCTGAATAAATGAGACTTGATCAGAACTTTGTCTTGTCTCCATTCCTTGTGTCTCTTGTCCCTTTAATCCCCACTCCCCCTCTAGGGTCCTCGTTGATTTAACCCGCGGGTTGGGACAGTACTTCAGGATTATTTCTGTTCTGGATTTCTCTAGACATATTCCAGTTTAATAATTGCTGGTCCAGTAAATGATTTTATTTTTTACAATTTCTTATTTTTCTGAATATATACATTTTATATACTTTACTTTATTCAAGAACCATGCTCTTAAAAAGGTATGCAATAAAGTCTTTGTAAATAGAGTCATACGTGAAATGGCACAGGGGACTATGATCTAAAAACCATTATTGTTAATCCTTTCATAAAATGAAAAATCACAGAATTACTCTACTTTGATATATGAATTTCCACATATAATATTAATATAAAAAAGTTTTGCTTTACTGGGCAATTTTACATAATAAAAGCTTAATATGCTAAGTGTCCACTTGTCTGTTCAACCAATCAAAGTGTAATATGCTAATGATATGCTAAGGCTGCTCAACTGCTTGCTATGATGTGAATTGACCACCAGGGGGCAGATTCACTGACCAGTAGGTTAACTTGATACTGGGTCTGGCAGATCAGGACTGAGTGAGACAGACCAGACACACACTGGAGCCATCCCATGGTCCCTCCTGGGCTGGCCAACCTCCCACACCCTTCCTGACCCCAATCAAGCACTAGTAGGATCGTTGGCCTGGCCTGTGCCATCTAAAAATCTGGGACTCCTCAGACGATGTCAAAGAGCCAGTTTGGGCACGACAGAACAATTGGTCACTATGACAACAATTGGTCACTATGACATGCACTGACCACAAGGGGCAGATGCTCAATGCAGGAGCTGTCCCCTAGTGGTCAGTGTGCTCCACAGGGAGAGTGCGGCTCACCCAGAAACTTGGCTCACAGGTGGTGAGCACGGTGGTGGTGGCAGCACTAAGGATATCCGACTGCTGGCTTAGTTACACCTATGCCATCAGTTGGACATCTCCTGAGGGCTTCCAGACTGCAAGACGGCACAGGCTGGTCTGAGGGAGCCTCACCCTCAAGTTCATGAATGTCATACATAATGGAAACAACAATTCAAAATCTATGGGACACAGTGAAAGCAGGCCTGAGAGGTCTACCTCAAAAAACAAGAACAAATGATAACAAATTATTTAACCTTACAACTTTAAGAATTAGGAAGAAAGCAACAAGAAAAGCCCAGAGTAAGTAGAAGGAAAGAAAAATAAAGATAAGTAGAAATAAGCAACATAGAGACCAAAAAACAATTCAAAAGATAAATAAAACCAAAAACTGATTTTTTGAAAGGATAAACAACATTAATGCACCTCTAGCTAAGCTCACCAAGAAACAAAGAGAGGACTTAAATCCACCAAATCACAAATGAAAGAGGTGAAGTAACAGGAGATCCCACAGACATACAAAGGACTATAAAAACATCCTATAAACAACTCTACCCTAAGAAACTAGACATCCTAGACAAAATGGACATATTCCTAGAAAAATACAAGCATCCAAAACTTCATCAAGAATAAAAAAACCGCCAAGACCGGTTTGGCTCAGTGGATAGAGCGTCGGCCTGCGGACTGAAAGGTCCTGGGTTCGATTCCGGTCAGGGGCATGTACCTTGCTTTCGAGCACATCTCCAGTGTGGGGTGTGCAGGAGGCGGCTGATCGATGTCTCTCTCTCATCGATGTTTCTGACTTTCTATCCCTCTCCCTTCCTCTCTATGAAAAATAAATAAAATATATTTTTATAAAAAAAAGAATAAAAAAACCTGAATAGGCCAATAACTACTGATGAAATTGAAACAATAATAATAAAAAATTACTTCCAGCAAACAAAAGTCCTGGACCAGATGGCTTCACAGGAGAGTTTTACCTAACATTCAAAGAAGAAATAAAACCTATCCTCCTCAGACTATTCTAAAAAATTCAAAAGGAAGGCATACTTCCAAGCTCTTTTTACAAAGCCAGCATCGCCCCAATCCCAAAACCAGATAAAGACACTACAAAGAAAGAGAATTACAGGCCAATATTCCTCATAAACACAGATGCAAAAATCCTCAATGAAATTCTAGCAAATCGGGTCCAGCAGTACATCAGAAAGATCATACCAAGTGTACTTTATTCCAGGGATGCAAGGCTGGTACATTATCCACAAATCAATAAACGTGATACATCACATAAACAAATTGAGAGATAAAAATCGCATAATCATATCAGTTGATGCAGAAAAGGCATATGACAAATCCCTAAAGACTTCATCAAAAAACTACTAGACTTAATAAATGAATCTGGCAATGTAGCAGGATACAAAATTAATACCAATAAATCTATGGCTTTTTGATACAACAATAATGAACTCACAGAAAGAGAAACTTAAAAAAAATCCCATTTACCATTGAATAAAAAATTTAAGATATTTAGGAATAAACTTAACTAAGGAAGTAAAAAACCTGTACTTGAAAAACTATGGGACATTGAAAAAAGAGACAGGAAGACATAAGCAAATGTAAAAATATATCTGTTCATATATTAGTGAAATTATCATTATTAAAATATCCATGCTACCCAAAGCAATCTATAGATTCAACACAATCTCCATTAAAATACTAACAGCATATTTCACAGACCTATAGTAAATTCTCCAAAATTTCATCTGGAATAACAATAATAATAATAAAATACCCTGAAAAATCACAGCAAACCTGAGGAAGAAGGATAAAGTTGGAGGGATCACAATATGACATATCAAGCTGTATTACAAATCTACTGTTTTCAAAACTGCCAGGTACTGGCACAAGAACAGCCATATAGACCAATGGAACAAAACAGAGGACTCAGAAATTGACTCAAGCCATTATGCTCAATGGAGTTAAGACAGTCTATTCAATAAGTGGTGTTGGGAAAATGGACAAATACATGCAAAAAAATGAAACTAGACCACCAACTTACACCACACAAAAGAATAAACTCAAAATGGACAAAGGACTTAAACATAAGATGGGGAATCATAAAAATCTTAAAAGAATCCATATCAGACATATGTCATAGCAATATATTTACTGATATAGCTCCTAATACAATGGAAACCAGAGAAAACAAACAAATGAGATTACATTAAATTAAAAAAATGTACAGAAAAAGAAACCATCAAAAAAACAAACAAACAAAACGCACACACACACACACACACTCACACACACACACACACACAAGAAAGCCCACTGCATAAGAGAACATATTTGCCAATGTTATATATCCAAAAAGAATTTAATCTCCAAAATTTATAGTGAACTCATACAACTTAACAAAAGGAAGATAAGCAATCTAATAAAAAAATGGGCAAAGGACCTACATAGGCCCCTATGAAAGAGGACATACAGAAGGCCAAGAGACATATGAAAACATGCTCAAAGTCACTAATCATCAGAGAAATGCAAATAAAAATGACAATGAGGTATCATCTCACACCTGTCAGAATGGCTATCAACAAATCAACAAATGACAAGTGCTGGTGAGAATGTGGAGAAAAAGGACTCTCATGCACTGCTGGTGCAGCCACTGTGAAAAACAGTATGGAGTTTCCTCAACAAATTAAAAATGCAACTCCCATTTGACTCAGTAATCCCCTTCTAGGGATATATCCCAATAAATCAGAAACACCAGTCGGAAAGGACACCCTATGTTCACAGAAGCACAATTTACAACAGGTAAGATTTGGAAACAGCCTAAGTGCCCATGAGCAGATGAGTGGATCAGAACATGGTGGTACATCTAAACAATAGAATACTATGCTACTGTAAAAAAGAAGGAACTCAGCATTTGCAACAGCATAGATGGACCTGGAGAGCATTAAGCTAAATGAAATTAGCTAATCAGAGAAAGATAAATATCACATGATCTCACTCATTTGTGGAAATATAATGAACAACATAAACTGATGAACAAAAACAGAGCCAGAATCATAGAAGCATTTAACAGACTGTCCAACCTACAAGGGAGGGTAAGAGATCAACCAAAGGACTTGTATGCATGCATATTAGCTTAACCAATGGACACATAGTAGGGGAGTGAGAACATGTGCTGAGGGTTGGGAGCAATTGGGACAAGATCAATGGGGGGGGGCGGGAAAGAATACTATGTAATACTTTAAACAATACAGAATTTAAAAATATCACTCAAAGTAAATTTCCCTCAAATTAAAGAAAAATAAGATAAATAAAATAAAAATCAGGTCCAAATGTAGTTGATTTGATCACTGAACCAGCATCAGGCCCACATCTAAAACTTTGTACTGTAGAGTTCCTGGATTTGAATCTTGTAAGTGGTAGCCACCTTGGCTATTCTCTATTTCTTCATTATTAAGCCACCATTTACATAAAGCAATGTAGGGTATTATAACTTAGAAGTGGAAAAAAGAAAAGAATTCTACTAAACAAATGAGTCATGGTTGACACAAATAATTAAAGCCAAAAGCAGAATCGTTTTTAAACCTCATGAAGGTCTATGAGGAGGGAGGACGTAACTGAGTGACTCTAGTAAAAAACTAAATGAGGGACATGACAATGATAAGTCCAAATGGCTGAGAGATCCAACTAATTTCTTAAATTTTATTTTAATAAGAAAACAATTACTGTGTGTGATTAGAATATAATTAAGTTTCTGCAAAACAAAACAAACAAAAAAATAACAGCTTCTAAAAGCAGACAATGGAGTAATTAGAAAATTTGGACATTAACAAATCAGCGATTCTGAGTAGTTTATGATGCCTACAACTGACTTGATAGTTGTATATCACAGTGATTGAATTTGATTTTTACAAAGGCATGAGGACAAAGAAGAGCTCTATGTATATCCAAAAGATGTAGTAATAATGGGTAAGTGGAGCTAATCTTCATAGTAGGTAAAAAGAATGATTTTGGAGGCTGACTTAAGCAGTTTTCAAAAAGGAACAGATGTTCATAGAGAACAATCTTAAACATAAAGATGACAGGTAAGCAATATTATCTTGAGAAGAACAAATGGTGGACATCATTTTTGATAGTTCTATGGTAGACAGAATTATAAGCAAGTAATAAAAGTCAACATAGGACAACCTATATAGTTGAGTTTCAATCAATATGAAATGGATATTAAAGATTCTATTTTGACTCAAATTCAATCTAAAAGTAATGCTATCGGCCTTTCAACAAGTAAAGATTTATTATGACTGACTAGAGATATAGTTCCAGTGATCTTTTTAGTGGAGTACTATAACATTTATTACTTATACACAAGAATGATTATGGAGACATTATAGATGGCATTAGATTTAAAGATACTGCAAATAGCAGAGAACAGAAAACAATGTTTGGGATGCCAACATATTTACAAATATGAACAGAAAGTATCCAAAATAATATTGAGCTTAGAAAAAATAAATGCTCAAATAGAGGAGATAGCAACTTAACAGACACATATATTCAGTAAGAAGATAAACCCAGAAATTAGCAACATAAGAAAAAGAACAAGCATGAATGATTATAAGAAACACAAGTGTATTTGAGTACAGCAAATATAAACAGAGAATTGTTCCTTTAGATGCTGAGGATAAGAAACCATTCTTCAAAAGTTAGAGAGGTGCCATATAAGATAGGCAAATTCTAAAAAAAAAAAAAGGCCATTTAACAGTAGTATGTGCAAAATACTAAACACTAAACAATAATCATACAAAAGAAAATACATTAAACATGCTAAGTTGAATTGAAAATCTTTATCACCCAAATACAAAAATTGAGGATATTTACAGAAGAGAAGAATAAAAACTAGTGAGATGGAGAAGCTATAAGAATGATGCAAACTCAATTCAGCAAGTACTTAAATTGAACACCTATTCAGTCTTCTAAAAAAAAAAATAAAGCAGAATTTGCATATGTCTATTCCTGTTCTCTATTGTTTTATTCTTTTGGGGAAGAGATTTATATACAACAGAACCTGCCTTTTATGCAACATTTTTAAGCATTGTAAATGTGGCATAGTGGAGAGGAGAGTGGAATGAGCAGAGAGCCAAGGTCCATTATGATTATGAGATAAAGTGGTTGGGCAAGATGATCTCAGTTCCCTTCCATACATTACAATCCCATGGTTTTCAGTTGTGGAACAAGGACTAGAAGATTAGAGGGGAGCAAGGCTATAGCAACCAAGGAAAGACTAAGGGTGGATTGAAGAAGAGAGATATAATATCAGCTATAGCCATGATACCATCAATTTTGGATTTATAAAGGAACCATGCTGTAATCAGCAGAAGTCAAGTTTAGAAGGTAAACTTTAAGGAGGGAGGCAACAATTTGTCAAATAATACAAGATGCTCCTTCATCTCATTTAAATACGCTTTATCCAACAGAATATTGGAAAGAACTTAGAAAAGCAGGGTTGAAGTTCGAATGATGACTCAATTGTACAAGTGAAAAGTTGCCAGGATATGTAGCAGTACCAGAATGCCAAAGAGCTTGAAGCCAAGGTTCTCCTGCCATCCTATATTGTTCCCTGACACTAGAAATGGAGTATTTGAGTTTTTAAAGCATCCAATTAAGGGGAACTTTGGAGTTTCACATCTGTAACAGGGCTCTGTGCACACAAATAGTGATTTAAGGAAGGACTTGTTTTTTTTTTAGTCTTTGGCAGCGATTTTTCCTTTGAGATCATGGATTCTAAGTCTTCTCTGTTTGCCATTTCTCAGAAGAGGAACTATTTAAAAGAGTATGAAGAAGTTACAATTGAATGTGAATAGTAGAGTGAGTGCCTCTTCCTTCCTTATTTTTATGGAATCTCTCTATATAAAAGCCTAAGTGACCATTATGACCAAACAAATGAAACAATCTGTCAACCAGTTGTTATGATGCACACTGATCACCAGGTGGCAGACACTGAACACAGGAGCTCCCCCCTGGTGGTCATTGTGCTCCCACAGAGGGAGTGCTGCTCAGCCAGAAGCCAGGCTCTCAGCTGGTGAGCTCAGTGGTGGTAGTGGGAGCCTCTCCCATCTCTGCAGCAGGACTAAGGATGTCTAACCGAAGGCTTAGGCCTGCTCCCTGAGGGCTCCCAGACTGCAAAAGGGCACAGGCCAGGCTGAGGGACTCCCCCGAGTGAATGTATTTTGTGCACCGGGCCTCTAATATATTCTATAACACTAAATAAAAGAAGGGGGATTCTTATTTCAACAAACTCTAAGCAAAATGTTGATAATTCAAAACTTAGTTGTTTATGATATGATATTTTGTGATCTCCTACCAACTTCAATATTAGAGGTTAAGCTGCATGAGTTCCCTGTAAATGCTGGAGATTAAACCCTTATCATTGATATCATTGGCAAATATGTTCTCCCATGCAGTGAGCTTCCTTGTTGTTTTATTGATGGTCTCCTTTGCTGTGCAAAAACTTTTTATTTTGATGTAGTCCCATTTGTTTATTTTCTCTTTATTTTCCATTGCCCTAGGAGTGGTATCAGTGAAGAAATTGCTTTGGCATATGTCTGAGATTTTGCCACCTGTGGATTCCTCTAGTATTTTTATGGTTTCCCATCATATGTTTAAGTCCTTGATCCATTTTGAGTTTATTTTTGTGTATGGTGTAAGTTGGTGGTCTAGTTTCATTTTTTTGCGTGTATCTGTCCAATTTTCCCAATACTGTTTATTAAAGAGACTGTCTTGACTCCATTGTATGTTCATGCCTCCTTTGTCAAATACTAATTGAGCATAGTGGTTTGGGTCGATATCTGGATTCTCTGTTCTATTTCATTGATCTATATGTCTGTTTTTGTGCCAGTAACAGGCAGTTTTGAAAACAGTGGCTTTGTAAACAGCTTGAAATCTGGTATTGAGATACCACCTACTTTTTCTTCTTTCTCAGGATTGCCATAGCTATTCAGGGTCTTTTTTTATTCCAGATGAATTTTTGGAAAGTTCATTGTAGGTCTGTGAAATATGCTGTTGGTATTTTAATGAGAAGTGCATTGAATTTATAGATTCCTTTGGGTAATATGGACATTTTGATGATGTTGATTCTACCAATCCATGAACATGATATGTTCTTCCATCTGTTTATGTCTTCCTCTATCTCTTTTTTCAGTGTCATGTAGTTTTCCACAGAAAGGTCTTTTACCTCCTTAGTTAAGTTTATTCCTAGGTATCTTAATTTTTTGGTGCTATGGTAAATGGGATTGCTTTTTTAGTCTCTTTTTCTGTAAGTTCATTATTGGTGTATAGAAATACCATAAAATTCTTGGCATTAATTTTGTATCCTGCTACCTTGCCAAATTCATTTATTAAGTTTAATAATTTTTGATGCAGTCTTTAGGGTTTTCTACTACATTATCATGTCATCTGCAAATAAGGACAGTTCTACTTCTTTTTTTCCAGTTTGTATGCCTTTTATTTCTTATTCTTGTCTGATTGCAATGGCTAGTACTTCTAGCACTATGTTGAACAGGAATGGTGAGAGTGGGCATCCTGTCTTGTTTCTGTTTTTAGGGGAAATGGTTTTAGTTTTTGCCCATTGAGTATGATGTTAGCTGTGGGTTTGACATATATGGCTTTTATTATGTTGAGGTATGGCCCTTCTATTCCTAACTTGCTAAGAGTTTTTATCAAGAAAGAGTGTTGGATTTTGTCAAATGCTTTTTCTGTATCAGCTGATATGACTATGTAACAAAAAGAAGATAAACAATCCAATCAAAAAATGGGCAACTGATCTAAATAAACACTTTTTGAAAGAAAACAGAAGGAAGGCCAAAAAATATATGAAAACCTGCTCAAATTCACTAATCATTATAGAGATGCAAATCAAAACAACAATGCAATACCATCTCCCACCTGTCAGAATGGCTATTACCAACAAATCAACAAATGACAAATGCTGCAGAGGATGCGAAGAAAAAGGAACCTTCGTGCACTGCTGATGGGAATAGAGACTGATGCAGCCACTGTGGAGAACAGTATGGAATTTCCTCAAAAAACTAAAAATGGAACTCCCATTTGACCCAGTGATTCACTTCTAGGAATATATCCCAAGAAACTAGAAACATGAATCAGAAAGGATATATGTACTCCTATATTCATAGCAGCACAATTCACCGTAGCTAAGATTTGGAAACAGCCCAAGTGCCCATCAGCAGATGAGTGGATTAAAAAACTATGGTACATCTACACAATGGAATACTATGCTGCCATACAAAAGAAGGAGTTCTTACCATTTGCAGCAACATGGATGGAGATGAAGAACATTATGCTAAGTGAAATAAGCCAGGCAAAGGAAGATAAATATCACATGATCTTACTTATTTGTGGAATATAATGAACAACATAAACTAATGAACAAAAATAGATCCAGCCACAGAGAAACATCAATCAGAATGTCAAACCTCAGGGAAGGTAGGGAAGGGTGGGGGAAAGGAGGAGAGATCAACCCAAGGACTTATGTGCATATATATAAGCCTAATCAATGGACTCAGACAACAAGGGGGCGGGGGCATGGATGGGAGGTAGGGAGAAATGGAGGAATAAGGACACATATGCAATACCTTAATCAATAAAGAAATTTAAAAAATATTAGAGGTTAATAAGGATAAATAAAGAGAAGTTAAGGTGAAACATTATAAAAGTAGATTCAAAGTCAAAAGTATATTCCATAGAGTCATAGAACGTTAATTATGGAAGAGAGCTTAGAGATTTAAGTCCCCATTTTACATTTGAGGTAACTGAGACCATAAAGGTAAAATGAGTAGTTGACAGTGGCTCCAATTAAAATTTAAATCTTCTGATATCTATTGCTATACAGAGTTTTTTCTTAAATTACATTCTAATAATCACTATTATTCAAAATATTATCTGTAAATTTTTTTGCTGATTCACCAGATAAGTATGCTTATCTAAACATTTACTCTCGATTTCTACATTTATCTCATTGTGGGACTGGTGCATGGTACACACTTGGAGAAGTAGTGATATAGATGGCAACATGCACTATTTGAAATTAGAACAGGTGAAGATGGTTATAGAGTAGAAAGATGCTATATCCAAGTAAATTAAGGTCCAAAATTCAACTCTAAATTCCTCATTTTCTTTCCTCTTACTTGGAATACTAGTGACATTCTGTTCCTAGATTTCCCCTAACCAAATTGTTATGCTACTTCCAGTTCTTACCTTTAGTGTTTCTAGCTAATCTAGTTCTAGTCCTCTTTTGAGTGGCTGTCAGAAACACAGCTGGTAAATGGAGCTGGTTGAATAGGCTAAAGCTTCATCTCTACAAACCCACTTCACTTGTGACCCACAGTGAAATGGAGCAGTTGTCTCTGAGGATGGGATGCTATTTACAGGTAAACAATGTGCTATCTTTTCTTGTGTATTTTGGAAATTGGAAACCATCTTTAGATAGTCAACTTTTTTGTTCAAATTGTTAAATGTTTCATTGCTGCCTATGTAAACAGAGTTCAGCAATAATATTCCCTTGGACAAACAGGCTCAACTTGAATCATTTTTTAAAAACCAGGCTCCCATGACAGAGGCCTAACATAAATTCCATGCCCATGTCAGCAATGATTAACATACAAGGACTTTTATACATTCTTGATATTAGAACAACAGGTTTTCTTTGAACCATATTGACCTTAAAACAGGGCAAAGTAATAACCTACATAAATAGAAGTGGCTTTCATAAGAACCCAAATAATTATTTTATAAAACTTTCTGCAAATTTCATTAGTTTTAAATGGCTGTTAATATTTTCAAATATTAAATAATTTATGGTAGAGATTATTATGATTAGAGGAATGACTATGTGAGATCTGCCTTTCTCTTTTCTATTACAGATATTATTTGTATAATTTTATTATATCCATATATTTATACGAACATTAGAAAAAAGAACAGCTTGCTGATTTTTGTCTTAGACTATAAATCAAAGTAAAGATAGATTCTAGTTTAATAAATAGCAAAAATGTTTTGCATTTATGAAGACCTACTTCACTGTTCTTGATAAAATGAATAAAATGTTTTAACAAGTTAAATACCATTTAATAATTTTATTTAACTCAAATATTGCTCTTTTGTTTTTCTTCACTAAGTAGGATAATTATATTAAATTAATTAATGTATGAATATAAATATTTCAAATATATTTAACCCATTTCTCCAAATTGCAGTTGATTTTGGAAGCAGGGATAGAATCTGTTGCATTTTTCAATGCAATGGGTAAAAGCTGAGACCATCTTGTATGTCTTTTAATGAGTTATAAATTCAGCCAGCATTTGGTATAAGGACATCCTGAAGGACGAAGCCTGAGCTGAATGGGAAGCCCTGGTCCTTCCTGGGTGCCAGAGGGAAGCTTGTACTGGCAGCCAGGAGCAGGAATGCCTACTTTTGCATGAATTTTGTGCATTGAGTCTCTAGTTTTAAATAACAAAGGAGAGAGTAGGTGGAAAATATGTAAAAATTTAGAGTAGTTGATTTCAGGGGGACTGGTAAATCACATTCTGCTTTATGAATTGCAGGTGAACTAGGGTCTGCCTCACCTAGCTTCCGTGAACTTAATTATGCTCAGAATGAAGTGTTGATTGATATTTCTCAGGTAACACTCTTTTCCCACTGAATCTTACATCTTGACTTATTTCATGGATAGTAAAGGAAGCCATATCTCCCATGTCTCAGGGGTTTTCACTTTACAAGGGGGAATAACTGAGGTCTCAAGGCCCCATAGGTCAGAATCTTTAGGTATCCTTTTTGCCTACAGCTGCAGCTATCTGATGACAAAGAGGCTGTGGTAAGGCAAAGATACTGACTGATCTTCATTAAGTACCAAATTGTTATTACTGGTACTTATAAAGAACATACTTATAAAGAGTCTTTGCTCTGTGTAATTGATACTGTGCAGTGCTCCGAGGAAAACTTTTATTCATGTTTCATCATGTATTTCTGCTCCCTCTCCTGAACTTTTCCACTTGCCATGTCTTGTCCCTGAAGCTTCTTGGGCAGGATGAGCACATGTCAAACCAACCTGAACCCAAACATCAATCTGAAGCTGAGCCCACCTGACTTGTAGACAGATGCATAACTGCACAGCTGAGCCTAGCTTAGATCAGGCAAGACACTAAACTTGAGAATCTGTGACTAGAAGAGTGAATGTTTCTTTCTGAAAGTACAGTTTGAAGGTGATTTGTTACACAGCAATCCTGTGGCAAAAACTGATTGATATAAGTACTGTATTAAGTCTGAATCACCTAAAGCAATCATTGGCTAAACAGTCATTTTCTTAGGACAGAACAGTGTCATTTATATTGTCATTTGATTGGATTTAGAACACACTTAATGAATAAAAGGAAATTTGTCTCTTTTGTATTCTCACTAAAAATACATGTATTTGTGGTGCTGGACATATGTCTATTTATATGCACAATTCTGTTGATTTATAAAGCAACATAACAATCATTATTTTACCTTTTCTTATAAAAGATGAAATCCCATACATCACAAGACTTAAAAGAAGTAAAAGCTCTTAAGTGCCAATTATCTTGTTATTGACTTAGCTGTACTAAGAGCTACTTCTCTGCTTCTCCTAATACATTCATGTTCATCTTCCTATTGCTGCTGTGGGCCTTTTTTTGTAGCATCAAGTCCCATCTATTACAAACTTCTTAATCTTAGTTTTTATTTAGGTTATAGCTGTCAATTACCTCTTTAACACCTCTCTGCTGCTCTACCCAGCATCTGATCCTACATCACACTCAGTGCTTTTGGTATAAATTGTTCCTCTGTTTTTCAGAGTGCCAAATCTCCCCATTTTCTCTCTCAAGTCAAGTATCCTGCTAATGCATTTAAAGAGGAGCAGGAAATGTACTCAAACTGACCCTAGTTCCTTCCATTCTATGGTCCACCATTACACTGAAATCATCTCTCCTTGAGAACCAGACTTCCATGTTACCTATTCTCTTGAAGCTCAGAACTTTTCTATTTGATGTTTTAAGAAATTCAGAATAAGAATGCATAGGACAATCTGCATTGACTGGTGATGCCAGGAGTCAGCTAAATAATTTGGTCTTAGAGAAACCAAGATTGCAACATAGGTAAACACCTAAACTGCTGCCTCTCACAACAATTTCAAAACTACAACTAAAAGACAGAATGGGCATCGTTCAGAACCACAGGAAAGCTGGCTGAGTGGAAATTCTACAACTAGAAGGAAAGAGAGGTACTCACGGAGATTCAGAAGAGCTACGAAAAGCTGAGGTACAGGGACACACGTGTGGAAAGGATGGGTGGCGGAGTGCTTGGCTGGTTTCCACTAGCAGGAGGGAGACAGAAACTCCTGACTGCACTGAACCCCAGACCCAACTGCACTGAACCCCAGTTCTGGGTGAGACTCATTTGCGGGGAGTCTGGACTGCTATGAAAAGGAGGAGTGCAGGGAAACTTAGGGGAGCCAAGAAAAAGCAGAGGTCTGGAGGCTCGCGAATGTAAGTGCACACAGAGAGAACTGACTGCTGATTGTGCTGCTGGATTTCTCTGGTGGGAGGGAGACAAGACCTCCCAACTGCACTGAAATCTACATCCAACTGCATTGAACCTCAGTTTTGGGCAAGACCCTGGGGATCCAGATTCATATAGGTCTCTGGAGCACACAGAAGCGCAGTGGAGGCAGAAAGGCAGAGGTCTGGATGCGTGCACACAGAGAGGACTGCAGTGATTACCAAGGGACACAGACCCAGGGGCCACATAGGGCAGGGCTGCATAGAAGCCAAGGCTGTCTCTGCTCAGCCCTGAGACTCCACTCCATCCAAGCTGAACACAGAGGCTTTTGCAATTTTGCAAGTCTTGTATCAGAAGGCTGACTCCAGCACAGAAGTTCTCCTGGTATAGACACAGCTGATCCTCACAATCAATTGGCTTGGAGGTCAATTCCCCCCAGTGATACCAACAACAATCAAGACTTAACTACAACAAGGTTGCATACACAGTCCACAAAAGGATGCATCAAAAGAGTCCACCTTAGGTAATTGGGGAGGTAGAGCTACTGGGCCTTATAGGGCACCTAGCACACAAAGCTACTTTACCAACTCAGGGAAGCAGTAAAAATGTAGAGACAAAGGAACAGATCACAAATGAAAGAAATGGAGGAAAACAAATGACTGGATACAGAGTTCAAGACCATGGTTATAAGGTTTTTCAATAATTTCCTAGAAAAGATGGATACATTTAGCAAGACCCAAGAGGAGATGAAAAAGGACCAACTAGATATAAAAAGGAACAACTAGAAATTAAATATACACTGACTGAAATAAAAAAAATATTATACAGAAACCTAACAGCAGACTAGAGGAACACAAGAATCAAGTAAAAAATTTGAAATATAAAGAAGCAGAAAACACTCAACTGGAAAAGCAAGAGAAAAGAATCCAAAAATGTGAATATAGTGTAAGGAGCCTTTGAGACAACTTCAAGCATACCAACATCAGAATTGTGGGGGTACCAGAAGAAGAGAGAGAACAAGATACTGAAAACCTATTTGAAGAATTAATGACTGAAAACTTCCCACACCTGGTGAAAGAAATGGATTACAAGTCCAGGAAATGCACATAACCCCAAACAAAAGAAATCCAAAGAGGACTACACAAAGACAAATCATAATTAAAACGCCAAGAGCAAAAGACAAAGAGAGAATATTAAAATCAGCAAGACAAATCAGTTAATTACCTACAAGGGAGCACCCATATGATTGTCAAGTGATTTTTCAACAGAAACTATGCAGGCCAGATGGGACTGGCATATATGCAAAGTGATGAATAGCAAGAACCTACAACCAATATTACTCTACCCAGCAATTTTATCATCAGAATTGAAGGGCAGATAGAGTTTCACAGATAAGAAAAAGCTAAAGGAGTTCATCAATACCAAACTAGTATTATATGAAATGCTGAAAGATACTGTTTAAGAAGAGGAAGAAGAAGAAAAAAGTAAAGATAAAAATTAGGAACAACAAATACATATCTATCAACAAGTGAATCTAAAAATGAAGTGAATAAAAAATCTGACAAACAGAATAAAGTAGTGAATATAATAGAATCAGGGGCATAGAAAGGGAGTAGACTGACAATTCTCAGGAAGAAAGGGGTGAGGCAAGTGCAGGAGGAGACTGGCCAGAAATCAAACACCTGTGGATGAGGACAATGAGGGGGGAGGTAAGGGCAGAGGAGGTGTGGGAGTTGGGTGGAGGTGAGCTATGGGGGTAAAAACGAGGAACAAATGTAATAATCTGAACAATAAAAATTTATTAAATTAAAATAAAAAATAAAAATGCATAGGTTGGACAGACTTTGAGATCTCCATATTCCCTTCTCCCTTGACTACCCTTGTCTCAGACTGTTCAGAATTGGTTCATTCAGAAAAGGGAAAAGTCAGTTATGTGGCTAAATATAATTGTTATGATTATTTAGAATGAAAATCTTGTCTATTCTAAGTCTATGACTGCAAAAAAGTGAATTCAGAAGAATAGAGGGCCAACCCATCTCTGCCATCTGAGTACCAATGCCTCCGACCCAGCTCTGCCTCCACCACACTGAGAGAATAAACACTGAGGGAAAAGAAGAACAACAAAATTCAGAGTTGATACTTGAATGTTCTCCTCCCCACAAAAGTGTTCTTAACTGTACAGACATTCTAGTTGGGTCCTCCAGGTACAGCAAACTGGAATTAAAAGTCAAAGCACGAGGATACATAAGACTATTTTGCACTGAAAACTGAAATGCAGTTAGGTGTCCTTCGGCTTAATGAAAATAAGACGCATTTAAAATTAAGTATAAAGTCTGAGATCTAAATACTCTCAATGCCATATGTTGCATTGATAGCACTTCACAATTCTATACTCTGGTAGGTGTGTGTGTGTGTGTGTGTGTGTGTGTGTGTGTGTGTGTGTGTGTTAGTAAGTAATGAAACGGATTCTGGTGTTCAAACTGGGTTTATATTTTGATAAGGTCTAGGAACTTTCGAGAGAGTCAAACGATATAGTCTGGGCATAGATCCAAAAAAAATCTGATATTTCTAATACAAACCTATCATTAAATTAAATCTCAGAAGGCCTGATTTTCAGCTCGTGTTTGTCCCTGATTAGGTGTAACTCAAAAATGAAGGAGATGGCATTAGAGCATCAATGAAATAGCTGTAGATAGTGAAGCAAGAGGGTGAAAACTGGCATTGGTCTTAGATAGTGATATTCTATAAGTCTATATGGTAATCCTATTATAATAATTTACTTCCTTATTATATCTGAACTTTCCATAAATAATATAATACTAATAATTCTGTTTAGGCATCTCTTCTTGGTTATTGCTTAAGACATAATCTTAAAAATTGCACACTATGATGGAAAACTTGTCCATGCTTCCATAAATACTAAAACATTGTGAGAAACATACAAATCATATTAAGACAGTCTTCTATTACACTTAAATGTAGTTACAGTGGAAGGGATAATTTTAGGTACTCCCTCAGATCTGGGAAGAACATCCCCCTTTGCATCTCTCTATTTGTTATTGTTTGCAGACACAGTTGATACCTAACACTTGTTTTATGTAAAGAAATAAAAAAACCTCAATAAACAGTACATCTATCTCTTCCTACACTGTAGCAGTAAATTTCCATTTTAATGAGACTTGGATTGAATACAGCAATTTTGATTTTCTTCAAGTTGCTTAAAGTAAGATTCTACCCGAATTCCTAAATTCCAAAAGCATCCATATCTCTATAAACAGCCTCAACACATAAAATGTTAATATGTACTCTCTCTCAGACATTTAGCAAATAATTCCCTGAACTTGTGGAGAGGGTACTAGAGCTTCAGTTAACTGAAAAAATTAGTGACATTACAAATTAATAGTCATATAATTTTACCTGATAATAAAAAAAAAGATTTATTTACTTCCCCATTATTTCTAAACAATGTAAAAAACAATATGGCACTTATAGTTCAGGCTAGATGTCTCTTCCAGGATACATTAGTAGTTTGGCATGGGGAAACTCCTCATATTCCAGTCAATGATATGATGTGGTGACAGGTAGAGGAGGTAAGTCTCACCTTCCAGGCACTGATAACATATGGTCACAGGTAGAAGAGGTAGAATAAATTGAACCCAAATCATGATGACATTTTGCTTTCTAAGTCCTCTCTCTTCCTTTTTACTGATTCTTTTCAAGGCACACCTCCTGCTCTTTACTGTGAAAGCCTTTCACATCTATCATTTCTTTTTCCCAAAAAAAACAAACAAAACAATAACAACAACAACAACAACAACAACATAAAATCTCAGAAAACATGTAGTGATTTAAGCTTTCGTGTACTCGAGTGTAAATGACTGATGAGGTTTTTGTGTTGTCTCCCAGAGGTGCTTCCATATGGATAGTCTCTTACCGAAGGGTTGAGTAGTGTGAATGCCTGAGAAGTCTCTGCCCTCTAATGAAGATCTTCCCAACTAGTGATCTGGGTCTCACAGATGTGACAGGTGTATAGAGATATTTAGCCCCTTAGCTCTTAGAGGATCCACTCATTTTGTCCCTCATTATGAGCAACACTGTCCAATATGCTCTAAAGATGTCATCATTTTTCGGGCATGCCTTGATGTGCAAAGAGTTTGTAAGAAGTTCAGTTAAAATGAAGGAAGACATTTTGGATGAGGAAAGGTGTTTCCTTTGTGATACAAATTATTCCACTGGTATGCTCTCTGAGTGCTTTTCTCACCCAACCTTAGATTACTCCTAAAGATGCTGCCAGTTATGTGTGGAAAAAAGTCCAGGAACCAGAGATGGATTTACTGAATACATAATTTTCATTGAATGGTGGTAGGAATGGTCCCAATCTTCCTCCTTCCATTTATCTACTCTCATTGCTATGGAATTTTAGAGGCCTCCCCCACTTCTGACTTTGGCCTCTCTCACTTTTGACTCAGCCATATGATTTGCTTTGAGCATTGTAGATATTAATAAGCATGATATAAACTTAAGCTTAAAATGAGATATGCCTGACTGATATGATGGAAAATGAGAGACATGAGAAGGGCTGAAGCATCGCAAGTCATCCCAGTCAAAGCTTTCTTAGATCAGATGATCCCCACAACATATGAGTGATCTCAGCCAAGATCAGCCGAGCCATGTAGCCAGCTATCCTGACACATGAGCAAAATATGCTTATTGCTGAATGCCCCTGAGTTTTGTAGTTGTCTTTTATTAAGCAACAAATAATGAATAGTTTAATCAAATTTAAGTTTCAGGATCCTTCACTTGTCAAGGCCACTTTCCAATACCCTGGAAGAAGCTATTGCTGTATGTTCAATTTGGTCAAATGTTTTGTAAAATTTGCAAAAATTAGATATTTAATCGTCATGGGTTTAAACTGTTGCCTCTCTAACCCTTATCTCCACCATCTCACTTCTAGTTCTTGGTGGCATTGTAGAGGCTTCAGTTTTGGAATTCTGCTAAGTAGAAATTGAGTTGGTGCTGCATAAAGTTAAGTTGAATGGGATAAGTTTATTAGTTTCACAGTTAACAGGTGAATAGGAAAGTTATTACTAGCACCTTATGTAAAATTGTATCTACATGTCATTGCTTTATCTCAGTATTGTAGGGACAAAGGTTGTAACATATATCGCCCAGTGCCAGAATTACATGAGTAGTGGAGGATAAAGTTTGAAATGTTCAAAGTCAGAAGAAGCTAGTCAATGGAAAATTCTTCTAAACATTAGACTTCCAAAGTTTAAGCAGAGTGGTTCAGCTTAATAGTATAAAAACTATTTGGCAGAATCTACTAAGATAGAATATATGCTTACCCTAGCATCTGGTAACCCCACTCCTAAAATCACAATCAACAAAAATGGACTCATATGTTCATTTAAATGATATTATGTAATAATGTTCTCAATAATATGTATATATATATATATATATATGTATATATATATATATAGTCCCAAATTAAAAACTGCCAAATGTCCACCAATATTAGAACAAATTTTTAAAAATTCATTCTATGCAATTGAAAAACTCTACAGCATAAGAATAAATAAACTCTACAGCATTTACACTAAGACTTAAAGAACAGCCAAATTCTATAAGCCTTCAAATTTATTCATTCACCAGATCAAAATCATAAAAGACCCATCAAAAAAAATCACTAGTTCTTTGGCACTATCCAAATGAAAGGGCAGTTTTATTCTGTTTACTGGGTACCTGCACACAGATTCATCCTGCAGCTGGGGTATGGAAGCTCAAGGAAGGGCCTAGAACAGTAGGTCCAACCCATTGTTTTGTGAAGAGGCTACAGGGGCCCATACACCAGGGATGGGAGGGCTTGGTTTTGATATGGTAAAACATTTATCCTAAAATCCAACATATAGAGACTCAAAAAATAAGAAACTTCTTGAAGACTTATAAAATGGTAATGGAGGGGGACAGCCTAGCCTGAGAAAGGAGCCCAGGCTTTAGAACAGCATGGGGTGGAGACACAAAGATGGATGGACACAGGCCATCTACCTTTCGCTGGGGAGTCCCAGGAGCTCCTTTGCCCTCTCTAGGCTTAAGTTTTCTATCAGTGACATGTGGCAAAGGCATTTGACTCTCAACGTTGTTATAAGAGTTGTTAAATATCTACTCTGTGTGCCTAATTATTACCTTGAGCATCAGACATTTGTTAATGATGTGCCTTATGAAAACCAAAGACAATGATTTATCCCAATGGCATAGCCTTTGGTGTCCTGAATGCATTAGCCGAATTCAAAGCACTCCTGAGGTCCAGATCCTTAAAAATCTTGGTAGGGTTAACTAGACTTTTGCTTTATTCATTCATTTACTCAAAATCAGGCTCCCAGCACCTACATAAGAACAATTTAGGGATGATTAGTCCTCCCAGTCCATATGTTAGTGACAGGTTTTGGGAAATGCATGGCAAAATTTTTGGATAAACTAAAAAACCTGAAAGAACATTCCATTTTACTGAAAGAAAACTTGATGGTCTCTGATAGTAAGAGTTACAATGATGAGTATAGCTTATAGAAATATGAGTTTGATAATTTTAAACTATTTTCATACATTTTTAAAATATCAATACTTTAAATAAGATCTAAAGTAATTAAAATGTGCCCAGACATCATGGCTCAGTTGTTGAGCATTAATCTATGATCCAGTAGGTCATGGTTCAATTCCCAGTCAGGGTACATGCCTGGTTGCAGGCTCAATTCCCAGTAGGGGGCATGCAGGAGACAGCTAATCAATGATTCTCATTATTTTTATTTTATAAAATATACATTATAAAATAAAAAAGAATAAACTATCTAAGCTAAGAGTATGTAAAAAACCCATTGAAGGAAAGAAACCAAAAATATACACAAAGTGTAATATAGGCATTCCATTTATGGAAAGTACAAAACCAGGCACATAGTGACTACTCTTGTAGGAGGCTATGACTGTAAGAAGGAAAAAGGGTGGGTTTCCTGTGGTGCAAATAGTATTCTATTTCTTGACCTGGATACCTATTTAATGAAAGTTCATTGCGACATACGATATGATATGGGAATTTTTTAGTATGTACATTCTATACTGGTATAATAAAAGCCTACTATGATAAGTGTCTGACAGTTCATTCGACTGTTCGACCAGTCACTATTATGGGCACTGACCACCAGAGAGAAGATGCTCCAACCAGTAGGTTAGCTTACTGCTAGGGTCCGGCTGATCAGGACAGGGCAAAATGGGCCAGACATGTCCTGGAGCACTCCCACCGTTGTGTACTGGTGGGGTCCCTCTGACTGGCCTGTGCCTTCTCACAATCTGGGACCCAATGGGGTATGTCAGAGAGCTGATCTTGTCCCAATCCCCACAGGCCAGGCCCAGGAACCCCACCAATGCACAAATCTGTGCACCAGGCCTCTCGTACTTGAATATATAAATTTCTTGCCAACTTTACACAAAACACTAAAGTCAACAAGGGTACTATAAAACTCTTAGTTTGCCTCCAGGATGAGAATACTGACAACACACTGATTAAAGATTGTTGTCAACTCAAAGAATATTTAAGAGTAGTCATTGAACAAGAAAACTTGAAAAGTCCTTTTTTAAATTTTAATTGTTGAAGGTATTACATATGTACTCCTTTTTAAAGCTCACACATAAAAGAATATCAATAGAGGTTTCCTTTTCCCCAAATTGACAACATCCCTAAACATTTGGATGACATTGCTACTAATAGTTGTGAAACTCAAAATAACTTATTAAATTATCCATACTAGAATACCAACTTTGATCATCCATAGTAGAGAAAAAGTTAAACCATCCTTGTATGTAACCTATAGAAATTATTACAAAACTATATTCTTATAAAAATAATTGAAATTTATACAATGAAAATAAAGCAGGGATAAAACTATTAAATGTATATCAGGAAGTTAATTCATAAAATTATATTCTCTTGATTTTGTTACATTTATGGTATGCACCAGTTTTAAAGTTTATAATTATCACAACTTCTAATTTTATTTTACACAAAAATTGATTTTTATACCCAATTGTATTCTTTTTTTCAAGAGGACTTACAAGTTATGGATGTTCAGGCCTCACAGACCCAGATGCCCATGTATATTCTACAGCTGTGCACTCTAGTCAAATAGCTGTCTCCTGCCAGGCAGGTTGTCATCCCTTTAAACCCTCTTCCACCTTCTGTCTCTTCCTATGCTGTAGGTCAGGCCTTCTTGTTTATTTTCCTATTTTCACTTTGCTGTTTTTCTTTCTTACTCAATTTAGACAGTCCCCTTCTGTAACATAGTCTGAATTAAAGAAGTGTGTATGGACACCTTTTTATAGCCCAACAACTTAGACATGTCTTCTCATAATTAGACATAAGTCTCTGATGTACTCTCCTATTTCACTGAGGGTACTCTTGTCCAAATCGCTGATTCATCTAGCAGAGCCATACAGTTTACTCACCATCTACAATTCCTTGCCTCTGGCCACTGTCTGTACCCTAATATACCCTTCTGTACTCCCACTTAGTCCTTAGTTGATTGCAGCACTTAAGGGCAAATGTGAGAAGCTGAGAAATGAAGTGTGTGCTAGCCCTAGATGAGCTGTCCAAGACCCACAGTGTTCTCTGGATGTTGGATGAAGAAATATCTTCACATTGAAATTCTATATGATTAAGATGAGAGAATGAACTCACTCTGAGCTTTCTACCTTTATGCTGAGATTAGGTGGAGAACAGAATAAAGTAAAAATAAGAGATTTCTTTGGCAGACCATCTTATTTAGAACTGCCATCTGCATTAGGAATACTAACTCAGCATTCAGATCTAATTCACTGTTCATAAAAAATGAAAACTACTGATACATATATTTTTTTTCTTTAAGGAGTTCAAGACACTGAAAGAAGGATTAATTTGCTTGTAATGAAACTGACACAGGAAAATTTTTAAATCAATCTTGTGCTTAAAAGCAGAACAACACTGATGGTACTTCCATATTATCTCCCTTTTCTCAAGACTAGCTTGTTACCCATGAACACATATTATGCATATTACCCACAAAACTTTCCTCTATTTAAATTTTAAAAAGAAACACCATGTTTTTAATCAATCTGTTTGCACTTGGCTGTCAAAACTCACAAAGGCACTTTGATTTTATTTCATTATTCTCAAGAGAACCAAATGCAGATGAATTAAAAAAGAGAGAGAGAGAGAATGAAAAGGAGGGCAAATTAAGGGTTAATACACCTTGCTAAATTTAAACAAATGTATCAAAAAGAGATAGAAAGAACTGTGTTTATTCTTGGTCTTTAAAAATGTTGTGAATTCTTCCTTTCCAAGGACAGTAACCAGAATAATCAGGCATACACATAGGCTTTGGTCCTTGAACTACCTGATGATTGTTTTTCTGTGGTTCTTTCTTTTTCTCTCTCTCTCTTTAGAAGCCACAGGTCTTGGCATCAGAACTATCTAATCTCTTACTGTGATTTACAAAGTCCTAGAGGCTGGGTAGAACCATCCTAAGAATGTCAGAGGTGTATCATTTCAATGCTGTTGGTCAGAACTCTTCTACTGACACTTGAGAGATAAAATATCCATCAAGGGGGCAGGGAAATGGAGTCACATGGCTCCTAGCAAGTTCCAGGTGTAGGGAGTGTCTCAGCAAAAACCCCACTGATTACACAAATTGATTGATCATCAACTTTCTTAGTGCAGTTTCCAGATTTAGCAAATAAAAATCTGGGGCACTTGGTTACATTAGAATTTAGAAATCTAAATCATTAATTAAGAAATCATTTTAAAATATAAAACCCCTTTTATGGGAATACATCAGGAGGGGGTTGTATTTCTTTGAATGGATCTGTGGAATGTGGGAGGAGCAGGTGGATGCAAGTAGTATGAGGAGGGGTGCTTGTGTTTGATACAGAATAAGGGCATGTGACAAATTTGTAATTCCCTTTTAGTGTATTTACTCCTGGCAGAATAAAAGTGTATCTGTAAGACCATATTTATCCAGGAATCTTTGGAAAGGATTTGTTCTGGAAAGCCAAATTTTTTGTTTGTTTGTTTCTTAGTAGCTGAGGGGTTCTGTCTTTAAGCAGCAAGACATTTTACATTTGAAATTCTTTGGATGGAAATCTATCTTAAATGTGCTACACATATATTTCTGACATTTTAAACAGAAAACACTGCTATTAATTCAACTTCTTTCCCCGAAGAGCCAGGATTATAACTATGAACATCTATTATTGTAATAGAATTTTATATCTTTAAAATTTATTGAAGGATCTACTGGGCTTTTTGCCTTTTAACTAACTGTCTCTATTCTGCTGTGAATTTTAAATTTTCATGTCTGCTTTTTTTTTTTTGTCTTCTCTTGGTCAGATTATCAACTGTTACTCTTGTTCTTTTCTAATTTTTCCTAAATCCTTTATCCCTTGAATTTGTTTATCTCTATCTCTTAAGTTAAAAAATTAGATAGTAAAGCATTAAATGTAGTTATTAGGACTGTGTGTAAATTAAAGGAGCTTAATATCAAGGTCCTAATGGTGTATCCTATGAAGAAAGTACATTAATAGCTAAAAGAGGACCACAAGCTGCTAAAATAATTGCCACTTAGATATTCTATTCAAATTGATTGCTAGCTAGTCCAGGTAGGTGTGGTTATAAGATGGACAATTTTCTTTCCCAGGTAGATAAATGAGGTATTGTATATTCCTTCTGTATATATACAATGGTGCCTGAGAAAAATTATCCTGGTGGTAGAAAAAGATGGAGTCAGTGGTTGGAATGCAAGTGGTTCAGAATCCAAGAGACAATGGGCAATGGGGCCATCTTGCCCTGTCAGATACAGAGTATGGATAGATCATTTGTTCTGCTACTCACTAGCTTATATGACCTTGTACTATTCATATAGTCACCTTGTGCCTTGGTTTTGTTAATTAATACCACCTTTGGGAAAGGGACGGATATTTCTGCTGCTCTCCTCATTTTTCTATAGTGGTCATATAAGATGCAGCGTCCACTATTTTTCATGTGATCCACACCCCATTAGCCTCAATGGAAGGACTTTCTAATTGGATGGAACAGAATCTTTGTCCTTTATGGTTATGATTTACAATTGCAGAGTTTTTATGACTTAAGAATGAGTTTCTAAGTTTCACCTGGCACTTCTGTGTCTTGCATGGGAGATCTCTTGTACTCTCTGCAATCACATCCCCAGCAATGCTGGGCTGAGACCTCCATGTCTACTTCTGTTCCTACTTCTTGCTCTGCCACTTCTTGGGTAAATGCAGCCTTAGACTTCTAGGATGGGGAGGGAATAAGAAGCTTCACTTATCGTCCATAGCCTAAGCTTCCCACTGGTACCTCTTACAAGAAAAACTTTGAACTGGGTAGGGTTGGTCTATGAGGGGTGGAGTAGGAATGCATGTGTGTAGAGTATTCTTCAAATATTTGTCCAGCTACTAATAAAGCCAGCACTGTGTCCTCTCATTGGCCAGTGTTATTGTCACATGTAATTTTCTCTACAGCAAACTGGGAGGTAGGAGGGCAAAGCAGCATGAATCTTGCTAAGTCCTATTCAGAAATCACATTACCCATTGAGGACTGTGTTGGCTATTGGATAAAAAAAGCTTGATACACAGTAGGCTTTGAGTTATTTACTTCCCACATCCCTCCTTAAAGAGAAGAGGGAAGGAGGACTGAGTAGAGAAGAATAAAATGGTAAAAGCAGTAAATCATAGTGTTCTACTTAATAGGGAGGCTGTGAGGAATAACTAATGAATGACTATAAAGCCTTTTGGAAAGATAAAGTCTATAGAAATGCAAAATAATAATATCAGGGAAGTAGATATGTCAGCTGAATATAAAAGAGACAGCTTTTATTCCCATAGTAATATCGTGGTCACCATCAGCAGCAGTGGAGAGAAAAGCATAGAGAAAGATATGTGACAGTTTAATAGTGTTTTGTTAAAAATAGAACAGGCTTAAAGAGTGTCTGGACTTTCTTTAAAATAGAAAAATGAGCACAAACTCACTGCCTGCTAGAATAGTTTTATAAGTGGTTTTCCCTTTCTATTGACAAAAATCACTAGTTTTTCCACCTCCAATTTCTTATGTTAATTAAATTGGAAGAGCATATTTGGCTTAGGAGAGGAACAATGTCAGGAAGCCATGCTGTAGGCAATGTGCCACTTCAGGTGGGAGCAGTTTGTAACTGTCCAGCTATGAGCATCTCAGCCTTCTAGTCTAGATTCTCACTCCAAATCCAAATCTGTGGTCCCTCATACGCCTCCCAAATATGTCCTAGTGGTTTCAATAAGTTCAAGAAAGATCACTGCTTAAGGACTTATAGTCAGGAATCAGAGATGAGTGGGAGCTCCTGAGTTATGCTGGGGCAGCATTGCCTCAAAATTGGAATGATGATAAATGCTATGCAAAAAGTAATTTCTATGACAAAACACATTTAGAAAACATTGGGTTAAAAAAAAAGAAATCAACAGATTATTTTAACTATAGGAAATCCTAAAACATTTAATATGCTAATGTATGTTGTGAATTTCTGAAAGACAACGTCAGCGTGCTTCCCAAATTTACTTGACCATGGAGCTGTTTCCAAAATATTTAGTAAGTCACCCCACAAGGCATACTTTGGGAAATACTATTCTTGGGGCCACCTGTGGAATTTTTCTCTTTAACTTGGGCTTTCTAAAGATTTTTCTAGACAGAGTTGAATTCCCTGAAGAGCCAAGACAATAGGTTTCATTGAAGTCTGAACAAGCTACCTAGGTTGCATCTCAGATATCTTCACTACCAATATAGAAATCTTTAAATGTGTCTTACAGTCTGCTGGTTGATGTATACACTCAAGCTCTCAAAAAAGAGTTCCTTGAGCTTAACAAGATACAATTAGATTAAGACTCACCCAATTACCATCCAGTGGTCCATTCTCCTTTGCTGGGCCTGAGTAAGGCAGACCTCACTTAGCAGAAAGATCAAGACACAGGGGACACAATGCCTCCTTGTTTGATGGTGGTAGGAAGTCTGCAGTGACCACCGTACTAACCAGATGTAAAGAAAGCTTGAGCAAAGCAAGAGAGTAACTAGTATATGTGATGTTCTCTTTGGCCATTGAATGCACATTGGGTGTGGGCTGAAGAAGCTACGGTACTGCCAGTGAATGGTCATCAGTACACACATCCAAGAGCATCTCAGATGCCCCTACAAGTATCTTGCATAGTTCATGGACACAGACAATAGTGTGCTGAGGCAGGGGCTGGGTGGAGGGAGCAAAGGGGGAAATGGGGGACATCTGTAATACTGTTAACATATGTAAAGAGACAAATTACTTCAGGATCTAGAACCCAAGGGAGAGGTTTGTGCTGAAATCATGGAAAGGAAGAAAAGAAGCCTCATTTAAATATGTTAAACCTCACACATATAACTGAGACAGCCAATCTGAGGCAGAGGAAGATGTATTCAGGGTACAAAAGAATTACATTTTTAGCTGGCTTGGCTTCCTTTCAAACAGTTTTTCTCAACAGTGAGAGCTTTCTGGGAAATGCATTTATATAGGTACAAAACATGTGTCACTGTGACAGCAGGAGTTCTTATTTGCATCAGATTTACGCTAACACCTGTTTGTTTCAAAGAACTCTGCCTTCCTAGAAAACACTGCAGAAAGACTTATATAAAGGAAGGATGTCTTATTTTGGAAAGAAGAGGCAGAGCAGAGCACTCACAGTTCCTATAAATCACTGAATCTACCTTCCTAGGCAAATAAGTGGAAGGTGCTTTAAAAAAATTATTATTAGGAGAGCTGTGATTACCCTTGCATGCATAACTGCCTGCTGCCTATTTTTAAACCATGTCCTTGGATCACAATGAGTATTCAGTAAAAGGTATAGACTGAAATATTTCATAACTCAATCCTGCACATTCACTAAATCTTGTTTGTCAAATTGCCATAAAATCTAGATGTGATGCTCTTTTATCTTGTTGATTAGAATGATTTGGTATCTCTCTCTATTACTTAGTCCAAACATCAACTTTGTACTCTTAGCAATAATCTTAAATATCCAGAGAAGGGGACATGGCACCTGGTTACACTTTAAATTATGCTTACTATCCACATCAGAATTCTGTAAAAGTGGCAGTGGAGTCTATATTTATTTACATATAATTTATTTCAAAGGCACAGACACAGTTTCCAAATTAAAATATGGTTCTCCTGATGACCATTAGGAATGTCCTACTTCCTTAAAATGTAAAAGGCAAAAAGCAAATGAAGGACTTTTATATATTACTAGAGGCCCAGTGAACAAAATCCATGCACTGGGGTAGGGGGTCCCTCAGCCCAACCTGCCCCCTCTCACAGTCCAGGAGCCCTCAGGGAATGTCCTACTGATGGCTTAGGCCCACTCCTGGCCTCCCTCTGTGGGAGGTGACGGGACTGATTTGGGAAGACACCATCCCCATCACCCCACTGCTGCTGCCATCAACATAGACTGCAGTCCCTTCACCCCCCAAAAAAATGACAAGTTTATTTAGGCATTTTCAAGATTTGTCTTTCATAGGATATGACATTTCTTCTTCTTTTTTTCTTTCTTTCTTTCTTTCTTTCTTTCTTTCTTTCTTTCTTTCTTTCTTTCTCCTCTCTCTCTCTCTCTCTCTCTCTCTCTCTCTCTCTCTCTCTCTCTCTCTCTCTCTCTCTTTCTCTCTCCCCTCTCTTCTTTTCCTAACCTGAGGATATGTCTCCATTGATTTTTAAGGCAACAAAGTTTCAATGACTGTGAAGCAGAAGGCTTGGCTCCACTCCAGGCTACAAAGTTTCAATTGTAGAAGATAAATAAATCCCAGATACCAGGGCCTCCACTTGGGTTGATGGCCGGCATCACCACAAGCCCCTCGCCCAGGCCACCCCATGCCTCAAGAGCAACACTGGCCAGTTAAGCAGCAAAATACTAGATAGAAAGGCATGTGAGGAAGACATATGTATAATAATAAATGTTTCTAGGTTTTAAAGTGTGTCCTTGGCTCCCTTATCTTCTCATTTTATTTATTTTACCTGGGCTTCAATTACCGTCTTGATATTGATGCCTCCAAAAATATTATTAGACCTGGTTTCAAGGCCAGATCTCTCTGCTGAACTACAGATACCTATTTCTAACTATTGTCTACACATATTAACTTGGATTAATCAGCATTTCAAAAGCAACATCTCAATTATAGCATCTAAATCCATTCAACAGCCTAAGTCAGAATATTGTCAAATTATCCTGGATTTTCAATTTCCATAATATTAGCATCCAATTGATTACCAATTAAAGTCTTATAAATATGCCTCTAACACATCCTCTTCCTTTCTCCATTATCATGGCCATAGTTCAACACATTAGCTTATCTCACAGAGGCAACTAAAATTAAATTCTGGACATAAATATAGTATTATACCTAATAAGTAGAGAATAAGAATTTTAAATACATATGAATCTTTTACAAAAAGTGATCATATTTAGGATTAAAAAGAGCAAATCTCAATAAATAGGGCTACTGTCTACAGATCACAATCTCTTCTTAAAATGCAATTAAATAAAAAAAAAAATCTGAAACAGAATTTAACTTGGAAAACCTGCTCAAAATTCTAAATAACTCAAGGGCAATAGTGCAAGTCATAATAAAATAAGAATGAACAATAATAAAAAGATCACAAATGAATCCCTGTGGTTTTCAGTTAAAACAGTCCTTAGAGGGTAACCTATAACATTAAGTGTTTATGTTCTCAAGAAATAAACACTGAAGATTAATGAGCTCAGCATGTAGTTTTGGAAGTTACAAAAAGAACAACATATTAAACTCACAGAAAGTAAGAAGAAAATGAAAAATACAGATAAGAACCAAAATTACCACAACAGGAAATAACAGGACATAAGCAATAGAAAAGATTAACAAAACTAAAAGCTTGTTCTTTTAAATGATTAACAATTATCAAGTCTTGTCAAGAAACAAGTATTGGAAGTAGAAAACTATATATGAGCTCTGACCAGGTAGCATGTCCTAATACATCAAGGTTGTGGGTTTGATCCCAGATCAGGGCACATACAAGAATCAACCAATGAATGCACAAGTTGCCGGAACCGGTTTGGCTCAGAGGATAGAGTGTCGGCCTGCAGACTGAAAGGTCCCAGGTTCGATTCTGGTCGGGGGCATGTACCTTGCCTGCGGGCACATCCCCAGTAGGGGGCGTGCAGGAGGCGGCTGATCGATGTCTCTCTCTCATCGATGTTTCTAACTCTCTATCCCTCTCCTTTCCTCTCTGTAAAAAATCAATAAAACATATTTTAAAAAAATGAATGCATAAGTAAGTGGAACAACAAATCTATCTTTTTCTCCTTTCCCCTCTCTTTAAAATCAATTTTTAAAAAGTGGATATGAATACAGATGCTAATAAAAAAATTAGATGTCACTACAAGTTAAAAAGGTAATGAACTATTATACATGTTTTCCAAAGTATACATTGAGGAGTTAGAACAACTTATATCAAGTGCTTTTAAAAATTTAGATGAAAACTTCAAATTTCTAAAATAATATAATTAGCAAATCTAATTCAAGAAGAAAATAGAAAATATTTATTGTTTCAAAAACATTTTAGAAATTTAACTGGTAGTTTTATATCTCATGACAAGGTAAACACCAAGCTCAAATAAAAGTGTAGGAAAGTTCTACTCAATATTAAAAAAAAATCAATCCAAATTTACCATACTACTCCTGAATATATATAAACACAGGAAATACTTTATAAGTGACTTTATTAGATTAGCAAAACTCTTTAAGGATTTCTTAATCTATGTCTTACTCTTGCACTTCTCTCAGTTCTACCCTTCACTCTCAGTGTGATTTTTCTAAAATGTAAACTTAATCATGCCAGTCTTTTGGGGACACTCTTTTCAGTGGTCCTTCATGGCCACCAAGATAAACCTCCACAGCTCATTCCTCTTGAATCCTGTCTCCTCATTCATCCCATCTCTTGCCTGTCTTCCCAACCTCATCACTCACCAATCCCCAGGTGTCATTGTTGCACTTTACCAAAGATGCCATGCATTTGCACTTTGCTGTTGCTACGCACATATACTCTCTAACTTCACATTCTTGTCTTTCAATACTAGATTTAGTTGGTCTCTCTGAGCACTTTTGTTTAACTTCTTTTCCACCATATTGAACTCTGCTTACTATCATAATTTTTCTTTCTCGTGATAATATGATTTTCCTGAGGGACTTTATTTGTGGATCCTCAGGGATCAGCACATGGTAAGGGTATGGAGCTCTGATGGATACATGCTTTTCTATATTTTGTCTGATAATTTCATCATCAAGTAGAATCTTATTTCTGTGGAAAAATGCATTCCAGGGAAAGAGAACAATAGGAAATATACTTTTTAAACACAAGCTGTTTGTAGGTTGAGATTTGTCTCTATTAGATATGAAAAGTTTCTCAAAAGTTTGTGATATGGGAAGACAATAAAAGCATCATCTTTCTCTCTGGGATACTTCAAAAAACAGGAAGCTTACAGTTGCTCTAATATGAGATACTGATGATATTGGGAAGCATTTGGTGGTACACAGACACATGGCATCCTGAAAAAAGAAAATCAATGTTTAACTTTCCTCCCTGCTGGGTTTCATTTCACAATACAGAGCTATCATTACCAGCCTCTAAAATATACCTGCTCGGTTTTTCATCTGTGAACAACATTACACTCATTTCAATTAAATTCTGAAATAGATACCCCAGAGTCCTCCCTAGAATTTTTAATATTTGGCCTTTAATATAAATTGTTCTTTTTCTATTGAATCAGTAACATAAAACCAGGAAAAGGCTTTGAGAACTATTAAAGTTGCAAGCTGTGCAGCTGTATCGGGCATAGTTAGGAACATGCGCTACAGAAATACAGCCCTATGTAGAGAAGTCACACATTTACAGTACGTTAGAGGCCCGGCATGAGAACCCATGCCAACATGTGCATTCCTCTCAGCTGCATAGGCAGTTCCCAATGCAAGAGGGGGTTTCATTCTGGCTGCCCCCTCAACAGCCTCTCTCATTCAAGGGTATCAGGAAATCAAAAGCCTGTTGAATATTTGTGAGGAGAAAATATTTGGCATCCTGTTTAGACAAAGCTGGGGAGGTGGGATTAGGTCAGTGAGACAGAATTCTCAGCTCATGAAGTGATGACAAAACTGGGAATAGAAAACACAACTCATGGCATTCAGCCTGTTCATCTGACCACTGGTCCCTGAAACACTACTGGAATCTCACAGAAAACAATGAAAACACCCATGCAGATTATAGGCCTTTGCCAGTGTCAGAGGGAGAAAGAGCTGATGAGTTCAGCAGCCTGGGGAAGTTTGCTCTGTGCCTCCTTCCTTCAGTATTATGCCAGAAGCGCATTCAGTGTTGGAGTTCTGCCATTTATAACATGTGTCACTTTGTCTCTGGGAGAGCAGAGGTAACTAAGTGATGTTTCTCTCATTTATTCCATTTCATCTATCGGAGACCAGCACTTATTAAGCATGGTTCTGAGATTATACTTGATTTCCCCTTCATTTTCTTTTATTGTTTTTACATGTAAGTCTTGGGGAAAATCATATTACTCTGGAGAGCAAATGACTTAAATAAATCAGATGTTGTCTGGGTGGAGGTATTGTTATGAGACCAACTTTATTATTAATTGTTATCATAGCTTTCCAACAGGCAGCTGTCTGCAGGGTGATGAACTTCAAAGAACAGGCTGTTCACAGCTCTGTCATCCAGAGGGGAGGTAGCAAGGCAGAGAGAACAGAAGCATTCACTTTGGAATCTCATTTCTCTCTCCTCTACCTGTATATCCAGGGGCAAGTTGCCTTTACTATCAAAGCCTTAATTTACTCACCTGTAAAGTAAAACTAACAGTTTTGTTTGCTGAATGCTTTCAATAAATCATTATGTATAAGAATTTGGCATAGTTTGGGCACACAGCCTGTGCTCATTACATGTTAAGTCCTATTTATTATTTTAGACATGTTTCCCCAAGAGAGCTCAAAGATAATCAAGTATCATAAATTAAACTGAATCAGAAGAGGTTAATGAGATCTTTGCTAGTTTGAGTTCCAAGAATGAGCCAAGTAACTTTTGGGGTTTTTGGAATTTTTAGTTAGGTTCCACCCAAGTAAAGAGGTAGACAATAATCCTAATAATTTAATGTTAATAACAATTCAAAATAATTTGAAAAGAAAAACATACTCCCTTTTCTTCAAAAACTGCTCCAGTGGGTTGGTTTCCCATCTCAGTCCTATACTGTTAACTCCAACACACCTAATGCTATGGGCGATAGTCACCCTCCAGTCTTGCTTGCCTCCAAATAGAAAGCTGGATCCAGTTTCTGACATTGGCTCCAGTTTTCATCCCCAATCCCCTTCTCTATCTTCTGACTTTCTTCTCTCCCTCAAGCTCACTGCAGTCTACATACACTTCCCCAGTCAGATCTGTCTGACTCCACATGAAAGAAAATTCACTTAGGAAAAAGAAAATAGCAAAAGTTACTTCTTACAGAATTGAGAACTTGTTGTGAGTATCATGTGAACTCAATGGTAAAAAGTTTTTCAATGAAATGATTTAGCTTTGTAATCAAAGCAAAAATCATAAACTTGTGTCTGAAGCATTTTTGGAGGTGGGTGGAAGGCATATGCATCAGGTAAGATGTGATACCACTTGGGCTTTGATTAAGCCTTCTTATTCTGAAGATCAACACTCCACTTGCTGGGCAGTTTCCAATCAGACAACATAACTTTGTATCCTGTCACTCCTGACTTAACTGCCTAAAGATGAATTTTGAATGTTAAGAGTGCTGGTGACTACTCTTAATTCATGGGGAGATTTGGGACCGGCATATAAAATCCTAGTGTTTAACCAAAGGGAAAGATTTAAAAAAACAAAACTTGCTTTATATTTTTATAGGACAAACATCACAATACCACCACACATCCAATTGAATGCTATTAGTTCATTTCATACCTTGCAAATTATGCTGTACCAAGCTTTGTTTACTTCATCCTCTCTTATCTTATTATTATCTTGTGAACAAGAAATCTCTGGTATAATCTGCCTATCTCTATGGCTTAAAATAAAACATAGCAGATGGCCAGATTTGCAAAATCCCAAACATAGGAACCTACCTTGGTATTTAACAAGGTGAATGACCAGATGGACTCTTATTCAGAGCCTCTATAAGCCTGATTTTGAAGTTGCTCATAGCAAGTATGATTTTTCAGATATGCAGCCCATGATATTTATAAATATATTTATAATATAAATATCACAAAAGCAGAATGTAAAAGTAAAAGAACAAGAAGTAGGATTGTTACTGATTGCTATTAACATGATATCTCATATAGTGCAAAGAGCATTATTTTTGAGTCATTTTAGACATGGAATTTGCAGGAAATAAATCTACATCTTTGTCAGAGTTTTTCCTACTTCCGTCCTGAAGTCTTCTCCACTTATAGCTCCTCTGTCTTTCTGTCAACCTACTAAATCAGTGGTTGGCAAACTGTGGCTCGCTAGGCACATGCGGCTCTTTGGCTCCTTGAGTGTGGCTCTTCCACAAAATACCACGGCCTGGGCGAGTCTATTTTGAAAAAGTGGCATTATAAGAAGTATAAGTTTAAAAAATTTGGCTCTCAAAAGAAATTTCAATTGTTGTACTGTTGATATTTGGCTCTGTTGACTAATGAGTTTGCTGATCACTGTACTAGATGATCAACCTTCCCTGAGGCACCAACTCCCTCCTTCCCTCAGTCAAGAATGAAGTAAAGTGCTTGAGTTGAAAAGATCTCCCAAGGGAATGATTCAAGTGATAAATGCTCAGCAGGTGTTTATTTTTGTTTCCTTGGTTTAGTCATTCACATAGCTTACCATTAATGCTTGTTATTTCTTTAGCAGCAATATGAAGTGTCTACCCTCTTACCCCTGCTCCACCCCATAAATACACCTTGCCTTGAAAACTCTGATTCTTAGGTATTGGCTCAATCTTAGATTTTTATTTTCTAACTTAAAAAAATCAAGAAATGCATCATTTCTTAGAATGGGCAGTATCAATCCAATATTGGTTGAAAGTTATCCTCTATTTGCTTTTTGGGAGATGGTGCCACAAGGATAAAACTTAAAATGTTCTAAATAGCTAAAGTGATATCATCTGCATTTCATCAATTTTACATGGAAAATAGAAAGAGACTAGTTAAAATATTCATACTTAAATGAGGAGTTTAGTTCAGTTTTTTTCTTTGCAAGACATACCTAAATCCTTAATACAATGTGCTCATATCAGAACTTCTAGTAATAATAAAAATACTTTTAGGTTACAGATACATTTTTTTCTTTTGTTCGATCCTTATAATAATCCTGGGGAAAAAAGCATATATATATATAGTTTCCAGTTCACAGAGGAGACAGAGAAACTATGTAAACTATTTAAAGTCCCATATCTAATAAAAAGTAGAATCCAGGTATTTCTCTAAATCCCCCCTTCTTTCCTCTTACCACTCCTCAAGGCTTTCTACCCAAGTACAACACAGTAGTTCAAATTCTTGTTCTTAGGAGGTCTGCAATACAGTTTCCAAAGTCCATTACAAATGTGAAATGTCTTTGATATTTCACATCTTATTAAAAATTCAGATAAAATTTGCATTCTATCCATAATATATATATATATATATATATATCAGGGTGTTTTAATGTAAGCAATGCCTCCTGTAACTTTTCCACCCTCCCTTTTGGTATTTGAAATTAAATGGTTTTGAGATCAAATAAATTGACATGTGATTGTAAGAAATAATACATAAATCCCTGTGAATGTTCTCTCCAGTTTCTCCCAGTGGTAAAACTGTGGCACAATTTCACAATGAGGATATTGACATTGATACAATTAAGATATAGAACATTGCCATCATCACAAGGAACCTTACTTTGCTCTTTTATAGCCACGATGCCGCCTTTCTGTCTCCACCCCTTCTTTGGCCTTGGAAACCACTAATATGTTCTTTGTTTCTATGACTTTATTATTTTAAAAATGTTGTAAACACGGAATTTTAGAGCACATAACTTTTGGTATTGACTTCTTTTACTCAGTGTAAGTCACTGAAGAATCATCCAGGTTGCTGCATGTATCAGTAATTAATTCTTTTTTATTGCTGAGTAGTATTCCATGGAATGGATATATCACAGTTCATTTACCCATTGAAGGGCCTCTGGGTTCTTTCTGATTAGGTGCTATGACAAATAAAGTTGTTATAACCATCTGAGTACAGGTTTTTGTATGAACATAACTTTTTATTTCTTTGAGATAAATGCCCAGGAGTACAATCACTAGAGTATATTGTACTTGTATGTTTCACTGTTTAAGACAATTCCAAGATTTTTTCCAGAGTGGCTATGTTATTTTACATTCCTACCTGCAATGCATGAGCAATTCAGTATATTCACATCCTCTCTATCATTTGGTGACACAGTATTTTTTTATCTTAACTGTGAAGTGATAACTTACTGTGGTTTTAATTTGCATTTCCCTAATTCCTTCTTTTTAGGCATTTTTGCCATCTTTATAACCTCTAGTGAGATGTCTGTTTATTTCTTTGTCCATTTTCTATTTTATTTTATTTTTTTTTTGGTTAGTTGTGTGTTTTCTGCTGTTGAGTATTTATATATTCTAGATACCAGTCCGCTATCAAACAAGCAGTTCCTCCTATTTTTCTGTGATGTCTTTTCATCTTTTTCTCAGGGTCTTCTGCAGAGCAGCAGTATTTAATTCTGATCAAGTCCAATTTTTTTCATTTTCTTTCTTTTTATAGGTAATGGTTTTGGTGCCAAGTCTAAGAACACTTTGCCTAGCCCCTATATCATGAAGATTTTTTTTTTCTTAAAGTTTTATAGTTTACATTTAAGCCTGTGGTCCATTTTAAGTCAATGTTTGTATGTTTGTGTTAGACGCAGGTTGATCATTTTCTTTTTGCCTGTTGATGTCCAACTGCTCTAGTACCCTTTGTCTCATCTATCTGAGATCAACCCGGTTGTGGAGGTGGGTGGGCTCATCACTGCTGGGTGGGTGTGGAAGTCCAGACTCTTCATTTGGATTCCATTCGGGATGGGCTGAGGACTCATTACTGGCCACTGAAGATGAAAATATCAGCACCCTATCTGGCTTTCTTTGACACCATGCTGCCAGAGACATTGTGACACCTCTTTAAACTAACACAAATGTGAAGTCTAGGCTCCATACTTCACCTCTACTGGGATAAGTGGGATTGGAGCCAGTTATTTTCTGTGGTATTGGGTGAATGTAGAGCAGTTATTGTCTAAAGATTTTCTGTCATTTTTTTCTTAAGTTTTCTGTCTTGCTATTCTGCCCTTTCTTGATCTTTTAGTTAGAAAGAGCAAACTTTTGTTGGGGTTTCTTTTGTTGATGTCTATTACATTTCCAGGTTGCCAGCTTCTGCAACTCTAACTCTGGGATATATAAAACAAACAAACAAGCAAAACAACAAAAATAGGCATCTGCTAAGGGTTGGAAGCAGCCAGGAAAATGTCAGTGGGGGAAAAAGAAAACATGTTATACTTTAAACAATAAAGATTTTGTTTTAAAGAGGAAAAAGAAAACCACAAAAACAAATAAAAAATTGTATTTTCCTCACATCCTGAAGTCCTGACCTAGTTTGCCTCTTCTCTCCAACTTTTTGAGTCTTCTATGTTTGCTTTATATACAATAGTAGAGATCTGGTGCACAAATTTGTGCATAGGTGGGGTCCCTTGGCCTAGCCAGAGATCAGAGCCATTGGGACCATCAGAGTTGTCTCGCCCAGACCCAGTTGGGTCCAACCTGCTGGAGAGAGGGATTGCGGGAGGTTGGCTGTAGGAGTGCACTCACCAACAGGGGGCAGTTCCTGCATTGAATGTCTGCCCCCTGGTGGTCAGTGCACATCATAGTGACTGGTAGATGGTCAACTGGTCATTTGATCATTCTGTTGCTTAGGCTTCCATATATATATATATAGATGCAGGGTTTTGTAATTGCATTTTCCTGCAATAATAGAAATAAAATTTTCTACCTCATTTTTCTGGAAGTAGATGTTTCCCAATTTGTTTTTTAAGTAAAACCTGATTGTCTAGAAAATACGTCATGTTTATTACTGCAGGCAAACAGTATTATTTTAATATGCTCTTCAAAGTTCATAGCACAAGACTGTAGGGAAAACAGATGCTTCAATAAATTACTGGAATTTTATGTTGATAATGAAAAAAAGAGAAAGAAATACATGACTGGTTTGGCTCAGTGGATAGAGCTTTAGTTCGTGGATTGAAGGGTTCCAGGATTCCAGATTTGATTCCAGCCAAAGGCACATGCCTGGGCTGTGAGCTCTATCCCCAGTATGGAGGATGTAGGAAGCAGCCAATCAATGATTCTCTCTCATTGTTGATGTTTCTCTCTTTCCCTCTCTGAAAACAATAAAAATATATTTATTTTAAAAAAGAAAGAAAAACTGATCTTTATCAGTTGTGTAATCTTCCCACTCCACTTATTGGCCTCTAAGGAAGCAAATATAATCGATACCATTTTTATCTTTTTTAAAAAATATTTTATTGATTTTTTACAGAGAGGAAGGGAGAGAGATAGAAAGTCAAAAACATCGATGAGAGAGAGACATCGATCAGCCGCCTACTGCACGCCCCACAGTGGAGATGTGCCTGCAAGCAAGGTACATGCCCCCGACCGGAATCGAACCTGGGACCTTTTAGTCTGCAGGCCGACACTCTATCCACTGAGCCAAACCAGTCTTGGCCATTTTTATCTTTAACTCGTGAGCCACGGTTTACCGCTCTGCTGACTATGAGTTTGCTGACCACTGCTCTAGACTTATAGCAACTTGGTTTCTATCCCATTCAATTGGTTGTATTGACAACTCCAGCTCATTTAGCTGCATGAAAAATCCACATGACTGTAGATTTCTTTCAGTCTACAAATATTTATTGAATGCCCCCAGGGACAGAAACTTGTGTTGGGTGCTTGCTCTGGCAGCAGTCAATGTCCTTTGGCCTTCAGCCTCCCTAAGGCAAGGACTGTTAGACAGTTGAAGGGTACACAGGTGTTTTAGGTTTTTTTAAAAAATTGCCCTGGAAAGGCCTTTCTTCAACAGAGCTTTTTTAAAGTTGGGTCTGAGTATCATCTTAAGGGGGAAAAAAAAAGAAAAGAAAACTCCCCTTTTATATGGAAATAGAAGAGAAAGGAGGATAATGCATCATATATGTGAGCTCTGCCATGAAACATCAGTTTTTCCATGCATACTGGAGCTGTGTCTTCTTCATTTATGTCTTCTAACATTGTGTTTGGCATAGAGAAAAGGCTAAAATCAATCTATGTCACACTGAGCCACAATCATGTGTAAACCCCATGATGGCCTTGAGAAAAGAATGTCCCTGAAACTGAACTCCACTAATCCAAAAGCATAATTAAACATTTTAAAAGTAAGAGAGAAAAAAATAATGAGAAAGAAGACCCTAAAACTAAGTTTCATAAGATCACTGTGACTTTGGCAGCTCTGCAAAATATAATACTGTGTTTTTTGTGTGTTTTTTAAATGAAGGGCCCCAAAGATATAGAAGATTCAGATAATTGACAAAGACTCTTGTTAAGGAAAGAAAACATATTCATGACACTTATTAAAGATTGTCAGTCAACTTTATTTAAGACTATGGATACAGGGTAGCAGCCAAGGCCCATGGGGTTCTGCAGTGAAGGAGAGAGATTAGGTACAACTCTGAATACAACAAGAAAAGTAGAAAAGTATAGCCAAGGAGCAGGGCGTGGACCAGTTGATAGAAAATTACTAAGAGGAAAGGGGGTTTCCGTCTAGAGCACCTAACAGGACTATTATTGAAGGCAGGCCTAGGTGTCAGACATCACCTGGGGATGGAGGAGAATGAGGAGCTTGCTCCATCAAAGTTGATCAGATATCAACAGTGGGGAATTCTGGATAAACTAATTTGGTAGGATTCCTACTAAAATTGGACAATGCAGAAATGAACCTGGAAGCCTAAAAGTGGAGGCCTTGTCATAAAAGGAGCTCAGAAGAGCTTGTACAGTTTGGTCAAGGAGATAATTGTTGTTACTCTCTTTTTGTCCAAACTTCAGTCAGATTCTAAGTCATATTCTCAGCTACTTAACCTTGGCCTCTGTGCTCTCTAAGACTACATATCTCAGTGTTAGCAAAATCTTGCTAAGTCAATTCAGAGAGAATCCTCCTACCCTGATTAACATCAATATCTGATCAAATTCCTTAATTCTCACTAACCCACTCTTGGTACATGTCTTTGGCAAAAACCCTGTTAGATTAGCAAAAATCCTTCTTAACCCTTGATGACTCCTTTTAATTTCAATCTGCTAACCATCCCCTATTTTGCTCTGCTTCAACCTGGTTCTTGACTAAAAAATCCCACCTTGTTCTTCTTATCTTAGGAGTTGAGCTTGATCTCTCTCCCTTGTTGAAATAGTCTCTACATCTCTCACAGTAATTCTGAGTAAAGGTCTCCTTAACATTTTAACAAGTGTCAGAATAATTTTTTCTTTAATACAATCTAAATGTGGAGGAAAACTAGGGAGGCAGCTTCTTTTCTTCTCTCTCTCTCTTGTATTATATTTCTATTATCTCTAAGAACTAGAAAAACCAAAGAGATAAGCATCTGTCTATGGATAGACCTGCTCATTGCTGCCCCCAGATCTGTCATTTTTAGCTGCATATCACACAAAAACTGACCTACGGTGCCAGGAAAAAATGGGACACTGAGTACTCTCAGGCATATAAATTTTAGAATCTTCTTAATTCTTACTAACCTCTTAGGATTCATCTGCACTGCTGGGAAGTTGGAACTGGGAAGTACATTTTTATACTTGAAAGGTCTGTATCCTGGGTTGGACTCCAAAGGGGGCTGAGTGAATAATCGCCTTGAAAGGTGTGGGGTGGAGGAGGGATGTGGAAAGTGAGTGAAGTTTATTTCTTTTATTTACCAGAAAGCCAGGAGGCTGGCATCTTGCTGTGATATAGAAATTGTCTGAAAAGGAATGTCCTCTACCTCTCCTTGCAGTTATGTAAATTAAGCTGGAATTGGGACACCCAGGATTTGCTGCACCATTCCATTCCCTTTGGTTTTCTTCCTTGGTGACCAGACACCTGAGTGAAAGTTTGACATTCCTTACCTGGCCGAGACAACTCCCATTAAATATGGCTAACTCAGCTCTTTTGTATCAGGCAATGTCTTGTTGATGACCCAAGTGATAAATTTAGAAGTGGAAAAATGAGAGGGGGTTTCTACAGTGTCTGTGTGCCTTCTTGTAAGAAGTTTTGCTGACTACAGAATTTTCCTGCTGCAAAAGACCTTTGAGATCAACTAGGCTAACTAATCTCTTATTTTATAGACGAGGAATAAAAATGTCAGAGAAGTGAAACAAGATGACTTAGATCACCCAGCTAATTAATGGTTGTGGTGGATCTTGGTTTCTTCCAGCTTTTTCTTCTCCATCAGTGTATATAACACTCCTGAGTTCCCCTTGTTGCAGCCTTTCAATGTTGGTTTTGCAGATCTGTGGATGATAATACCTTTTCCTAGATACAACTCCTAGAATAGAATGCTAACTCTAGAGAGTGTGGTCAACATATAAGGAACCAGAAATGTCTTGGAAAGACTACCATGTTTTCAGTCATGCTCTTTTGGTAGAGCACATAAAAGATTTTTTTATTTTTATTTTTTTACTGTATAGATGAATGACACACATCTGAAATGTTAAATATTAAAGCTTACAGTCCAATACCAATCATCCAACAAAGAAATAGATTCAAGCAGATACAGGAGGCCACAGAGATGCTTAGGGGTTGCTTCCCACTTGCCTCTTGTTTTCAAAGCCCACCTTAGTCAGTTAGGGTGTGCAAGATGAGAGATTTAGAATAAAACTCAGTAGCCAAGAGATGAAGTAAACAAATGTTTACACAATGAAATATAAAAGCCAAAACATATGAAATATGCAATATACAAGGAGAAATTTAACTTTCTATAACATGTCTGTCAAATATCACCTCTTCCCCTCATGTTTAAATTCCTAATACCTAACAAATCTTAATTTTCTATACAGCTCAGGTCAGGAGCATAAAGGACATTCAATCATAATATTATATGAGGTGTATCAAATTAGGTAAAACTTCTATAGTGTTTAGTGATAGTCTCCTTTACCTTCTCTTACATTAATTATTTTTTGCATGTGTTCTTTTCCCCCCAGCTTTATGGAGAGATAACTGACATCCAACACTGAGTAACTTTATGGTGTATTTTGTGATGATTTGATACACATATATAATGTGAAATGTTTACTACAATAAAGTTAGTTAAAGTATCCTTTCACCTCACATAATTATCATTTTTGTTGTTTTGTTATGGAGAGAAAATTTAAGATCTATTCTCTTAGCAACTTTCATTCTCTTACATTAATTTCATTCATTCATTCACTTAAAATCCAACTTCCCAGGCATTTTAGTTGATAACAAGAGCTTAAAATTACTTCTAGATGGGGAAATGAATGAATGTTATTGCATTTATTTCTCATGACAACAATATAATGAAATAAATATCATTCTCATATTGCAGATGAGAAAACTAAAGCTCTGAGCTTATAAGTCACTTGCCCAAGGTGAGAAACTACAGCTAAGTCTGTCTCTCTGTCATCAAAGCACTATTCACATTACATGGATGCCTTTATATTTTCAGAGACCGAGGAAGAATAAGGATAGAAAAAAGTGGGTTGGAAACAAAGTGATAATATTTTCCTTATAAAGGGTAGTTTCACTTTTCTATGAATGAGATCCCCAACATGTATATTATTAAAAACTTACTTAGAGACTGGTAGTTCTGCAAAAACCCCAGGAGAAGTACAAGGGCTTCTGCTAATGATTTCCCAAAACTTGCCTCAGGCTTGCAGCTGGGAAGAAGGAAATGATTGCTTCCCAAGGCACATAGTAACTAACATCCAAAATATTGGATGGTTTCTAATATTTTCTGGTTTGGGAAACTTAAAGAAAAAAATAAAATATTAAGGTGAGTATTGAGCTAGGACATTAAAAAATGCTCAAGAGCCTCGGGCAATCCTTGGACACCTGCTTCCACACTTCTAACTTGTAACCAGCCCTTTGGTTCCACCACTTTAACTGATTATTTATTACTTTGGTCATGTATTATTGCTGCCTTCTGAAATAAAATGCTTCCATCCAGGGATCATGGAACCTCTCAGCAATAGAACTGGTCTTTCATTGATTTCTTCTTTATCATTTTTTCCAGAGGTAGCTCCCAAAGTATCTTTATTAGTACCCCCTCTTCCTTCCTGATGCTTCTAAAACACATTTCACTTCACACTTTTTCATCCTCAAAAAACTGCAAGATCCATGTGTCTCTTTGTTTCACACACTCCATAAAACTCAGTGTATATTTTTCATATTCTCTCATCCATTTATTCCATTCCTCCTCTTTCTATAAATTATCTTTTTTTGTGATTGGCACATCTTTTTTTTTCAAATTTTCTTTTAAGTTATTGAATATATTTTCAAGTTTATTACTACTAGAAGTCTGAAAGTTTGCTTTGGATAAGAACAGTATTCTCAGGAGGAAGAAGGATTAATTTGATGTCTTTCAAATATTCCAAATGGAATGGAATTTTCTTCACTTTTTTCATTTTTACCATTTGCCTAAAAAGTTATAAAACACTTTACTTACTGTAAGTGCAGTACAGTAACCTTGCAAATACACTGACTGAAAAACTGTTTCCTCGGCAACTTCTCTGAATGTAAAAATTATATCTGTTCATCAGAGAGATTTTAATTATATACTATTATTTTCTAAGAGCATCTCCTGCTCCAATTTGAGGCAGTCTTCAAAATGCAACCACTGTTCAGTAAGTGCTGTATCTAGGGCTAATGGTGTGGCTATAGGTAACATTCGGGTTCAACCACCACTTCCATCTGCTGACCTCTCTAGTTTCCTGATCCTTCAGGGCAGTGGTCATTGACTCTTGGCAAGGGACAAAGAAAAGGTTTTATTCTTCAGGTGCCATTAAGACCCCAAGTTTATTGGTGAATTCTCATGTAGAAAGATTACTAGCAAAGGTCCTGGATAAAATCACATAATTCCAAGCGATACAAAGGTTAGGGATTATTCTCCCTGGCCATGGTAAAAAATAGCCCAGTAAAATCAAATGTTCAAATACATTTCCCGAAGCTGAGAAATGAATGATGCTATCTGGTATGACATTAAGTGTTCCTTCAGTAAAAACAAATCCAGATTTAATCATTTAAACAACACTTTCTGAGATCATGATAACCTCTTGAGATAGCCTGCTAAGGTTTGAGGTGTGGTGGGGGAGGCTTTTAATTTTGTCTCTGGTCAGAATTCCTATCTACATCAGTCTCCCGCTGGCACAGCTGTGATGAAAGACAGCAATGGCACCACAATCAGCTCAATTACTCTGGCTCTGCCTGTGGCTTTGGCTAGGTGATGATGAACTGCTGCTCTCAATGGCTGCTTTGCTGAGTAAATCCCCAGATGGCTTCATTTTTAGATTAGGGACTAGATCTGAAAAGATAGCATTTTGTCCCTATTTCCATGGTTCTTATAGCTCAAAACGATGGGGGAGGAAGGGAGGGAGTTATGCTTTGAAAGGAGTTTAGAATGAGTTACATGTGAACAGATTAGATAAAAACTACCAATCATTTGGTGCTTCTGACATGCCAACCATTGTGCTAATTATTTTATTTAATATCAGAATCTTAACACCATCTACACTATCTGCCAGGCAGGATAGGTGAAGAAAGGTGAGTCATGTGCTTTAGAACAGTTGATGCTTCCTTACTCCCTGTAGGACAGACCACACAGCACTTGGGAAATTCTGCTTCTCCTCTCCTCTCCTCTCCTCTCCACACTGCAGACCCCACTGTCCTGCTGAATGCTAGGTTGTCAGTAGGACATTCTATATTTAACTTCCTGAATCTAGAAATTGAATGCCAACACGATCCATTCAGAGTCCTATTTTATACACCTGGGTTTATGTAGCCCTGAGGGAAAGTCCAAGTGACCTTTCTTGTTTTAACTTGACTTGAAAATATATGTAGTTAAAGTAGCTCAACCAGACCAGCTAAGGAAAGAAGGATCTAACTATCTTATAACAGGGCAGAATTCTGCTGGCCAACACTGTTTTCCACTTCTATTCTAGAGATTAGGTATGCATGTGAAGTGTGTGTGTGTGTGTGTGTGTGTGTGTGTGTGTGTGTATATATATATATATATATATATATATATATATATATATATATATAT
>JAAGEH010000286.1:5048984-5090188 GCA_011751065.1 Lasiurus cinereus | reverse complement strand
TATATATATATATATATATATATATATATATATCTGAATAAGTGTGAATGGGATGTCTAAGATGTGAATAATTGGCATTTTTGTTTACTTCTTTCTTTCCTGTATCTAAAAATGGTATAAAATAGATTTTATTTTTTTTCTAATCAATCAATTTCTACATAAACTCCAGAATGCATGAGGTAAGCTCTGATATAGATTTATATTGATAAATTTTCTGGGGTGGTCAAATCTGAAATTACAAAAATATTAAGCATATTATAATAATTTATCCCTCCAAAGGAAGTATCATATACATATTTATATACAGACACTCTCTACAATTATAATTCATTATATAATTGAATATCTATCTATCTATCTATCTATCATCTATCTTTCTATCTAGTTATCTATCTATCCATTATTGTCATAATAATATTAGTAATAGAAAGAGAGCAAAGGAGAGACCAGACATTAAAAACATGGTGACTAAGAAGCTACAGCTTCATGCTCCTAGAGACCCATTGCTCCATTCCTCGCAGATCACTGTGGGGAAGGATCAAATAAAGGCGTAGATGGGCACATGTGCAGTAAAGTTGGGGTGACATAGAGAAGGTCCTTACCTGTGAGTCTATTCTGGGAAACCACAGATTGGCAAGGAAGGTGGGGCCATTGCAAGCATGCAAAATCTTGGAAAGTTAAAACCCTCAAACAAAGAGTTCTCTTCTCTTCCTCTTGTGCTCCCTTGATGTGTGGTTTGCACTTTCCCTTGCACTCATCTCCATAGCCTTGTGGCCTTAAGCAACTGCATGGCCCATGGCTATGCAAACCCTACATACAATGGATTACAACTTCAAACACAAATTAAGATAGCCAGATGCTGTACTGGACCAAACTTTAATATGGAACAGAAACTCTGGGCAGTGACCTTAAATCTGGCTCTGCTGGAGACAAAAACTAGACTTCTTTCATGGTGAAACAGACAGAAACAGGATCTTACAGGAGAGCTCCCATCAATAAAGTTTCCCATGAACTCTCATCCTCCTGTGGGGGCCTTTGGAAATTCTTTTCCTTAGTGGCATCCCAAGAATACCGCTTCCAAAAATAACATATCTATTACCTATCTACCTATCATCTATCTATCTATCTATCTATCTATCTATCTATCTATCTATCTACCTACCTATCTATCATCTATATATCTATCTTTATTTTTGTAATCTTGCATCCTGAGAAATGCAAAATTCTTAGAAATATATATGAGATGTTTTATAGCATATTTCTTTAAAATCATTTTAGGGAAAGAGAATAGTATAGTGATCTAAAGCATATTAAGGATTAATTGCATTCATATTGCAACTTTATCAATTGCTAACTGTGAGGCTGAAAAATTTGGACTAAGCCTCAGAAGTTTCATTTACAAAATTAGAGATAATAATATTTATTTGTAGAGTAATTGTAATTCTTTTTTAAACTATTGTGGTAAAGAACACATAATATGAGATGAACCTTCTTGTATTTTTAAATATAGAGTGTTATTTACTATAAGGACACTGTTACATAGCAGGTGTCTAGAAAATTTTCATCTTGCATGACTAGAACTCTATACTCATTAAATAGCAAATCCCTATTTCTTCCTTCATGCAGCTGCTGGCACCAATTTTTCTACTTTCTGTTTCTGGATTTGACTATAGTATTTTAGATACCTTACATAAGTGGAATCATGTAGTATTTATCACTCTGTGAGTGGCTTATTTCATTTAACATAATGTTCTTGAGGTTCAAATAAAGGGGTAGATGGGCACATGTGCAGTAAAGTTGTTATAGCATATAACAGGATTTCCTTCTTTCTTATGGCTGAATAATATTCCATCATATGTGTATATCACTTTTTTAACCATTCATCCATCAATGAACATTTAGGTTGTTTATACCTCTAGTCTACTATAAATATTGCTGCAGGAACACAGAGGTAGAAATATCTCTTAGAGACCTTGATTTCAATACTTTTGGGTAAATACTCAGAAGGAGGATTACTGGATTATATGACAATTCTTTATTTAACTTTTTGAGAAACATTTATACTATTTTTCATACTGACTATACCATTTTGCATTACTACCAACAGTGCAGAAGGCTTCTAATTTCTCCACATTTTCTCTAACACTTGTAATTTTCTGTTTTGTTTTATTAATAGGAAACAGCCAAATAGATTATGAAGTGATACTTTATTGTGGTTTTGATTTTAATTGCACTGTGAATTAATGATGTTGAGCATCTTTCATGTATCTTTTGTCCATTTGTATGTCTTCTTTGGTGATATATCTATTTTTAATTGGATTATTTTTGTTTGTTAGATTATATTTTGCTATTTAGTTCAGGTTTCTTAAATTTGTTAAGAATTGCATATGACATGATGCTGTAAAGATTCCACCAAAATCTATGAAAACTAATACATGAATTTAGTAAGTAGCAGAATATAACATAAATATCCAGAAATTGGTAGCATTTTTATACACCAACAATGAACTATCAGAAAGGAAAACCAAGAAATTGCATAAAAAATAAAATACCTCAGAATAAATTTAACCAATAAGGTAAAAGACCTATACTCAGAAAGCTATAAGACACTGAAAAAAAATGAAGAAGATACAAATAAGAGGAAGCATATACAATGTTCATGAATAGGAAGAATTAACATAATTAGTCCAAAACAACTCTGCTTGGGTTTCTATAAGCCATAGAGTACTTCAAGATAATAGCTCCATTTACTTTTTCCTGAAGTCTTTTCCATATCACTTAATTGATGTGGAGAATTCAGCAGACAGACACCTAATGTGTCTTTTCTTTCCTCCAGAGAACAGTGTTCAAAGCTTGCCCCTGAAAGGAGATCCAAGATGGTGGCTGACAAATAGCAGGCTGCAAGATAGTGTGTTAGTGAGAGAATGAAAAGAGAGTGTGTGGACATGTAGAGAGTGTCTGTATTTGTGAATGAGGGACAGCTATATTCCACATGACTTTTGGGGACAGGTGGACCAGACTCCCCTGGCCAGGTAGTCTCTACTACTGCTGAAAATCTCTCCCAGAGTGGCTGGCTCTGCCACAGAGACTGCACCATCTTGAAGGAGACAGTGGCTGTGATAGGAAGCCCAGCCTTACCTTCAACCTGGGAGAACTCAGATATCTCTTAGAACCCTACAACCACAACACCCAGGGACCAGTTGCCTCAGCTGCAAATCTACAAACACCAAGACTCCAACCTCCTAAAAAGTTTGTCCAGGGGAGTGGGGGTGGGCAAAGCAGCACTGAATACATGGACGGGTCCTGCACCTTCTCACAGAGCAGATAGAAGAACTAGCTGAATTGAATAACATCCACCCAGAGTTGGCAAATTAAATACAGCTGGTGAGCCAATTCATGGACAGAAATGTAAGAGATCACCTAGAGAGCTCTGCCTCCTCAGATTCAGCTGGGTGTTTGTTGTTTGCATTTTTTGGATTAGTTTTTGTTTGTTGTTTGCATTTATGGGTTAGTTGTTTTTTTTTTTTTAGTTTTCTCCTAATATACATATATTTCCCCTCCTTTTTTTTTCTTCTCTTTCTTATGTCTCTTACCTTTTTTTCTTTTCTCAATATTATTTTTGGACTCCTTTCTCTATCCTAATTGTCTTTTCTCTGGTGGTTACCTTTATTTGGGGTTATGGTATTGTGAATACATTTGTGTTTGATACCCTGTATATTATGTGTCTTATTGCGTTCTATTTTGTGCCTTTAAGTGAGCACAGGAGTGGGAGAGCTACATAATCAGACATTCTGAGATGAGCAATTATGGGGAGACAAAGAAACAGCCTACATATAAAAGAAAAGGAGGAATCACCAGAAAAGGAGGTAAACAAAATGGAAGCAAGCAATATGCCAGAGAAAAAATTCAGAGCAATGGTCATAAGAATGCTGAAAAGAATAAAAGATAAATACAACAATATGTGTAAAAACCAAGAGGAAATGAAAAAAAAACTGCAAAGAAATTTAAAATGATATTGATGCAATAAAGAACACAATAGAAATCATCAAAAGTAGATTAGAAGAAGCGGTGGACCATATCAGTGAGCTATAAGACAAGGTAGAAAAAAATACCAAAGCAGAGCAGCAACTAGGAAAAAACACTTAAAACACAGGAGAAAAGCCTAAGAGAATTTTGGGACAACACAAAATTAAACAACATTCTTTTAATAAGGGAGCCAGAAGGAGAGGAAACTGAGCAAGAAATAGAAAACCTGTTTGAAGAAATAATGACAGAAAACTTCCCTGATATTGAGAAAAAACGAACAAACAAACAAACAAAACAACCTACACAAGTCCAAGATGCTCAGAGTACCAAACAAGATGAATCCAAAAAAGACTGACACCAACACACATAATAATTTAATTGATAGTCTTTCTTTGCATGACTTTGTATATTTCATTCCATACCCTTCTGGTCTGATGTCTTTCTGTTGATAAATCAGTCAATAGTCTGATGGGAGATTCCTTTTCTGTCTCTCTCTGGCAGCCTTTAAGATTCTCACTGCTGTTAGTGTTTATCAATTAAAAATCCTACAAGACTGCATAGGCAGCAAATTAGTAGACATATGTCATAGCAATATCTTTAAAAACACCTCTCCTAGGGCAATGGAGACTAAAGAAAAAATGAACAAATGGGACTACATCAAAATAAAAAGCTTCTGCACAGCAAAAAACAAACAAACAAACAAACAAAAATCAACAAAACAACAAGAAAGCCCACTGCATGGGATAACATATTTGCCATTGCTATTTCAGATAAGGGTTTAATCTCCAGAATTTATGGAGAATTCATACAACTTAACAAAAGGAAGATAAACAATCTAATCAAAAAATGGGCAAAGGATGTAAATAGACACCTTTTGAAAGAGGACATACAGGGGCCGAGAGACATAAGAAAATATGCTCAAAGTCACTAATCATCTGAAAGATGCAAATCAAAACAACAATGAGATACCATCTCACACCTATCAGAATGGCTATCATCAACAAATCAACAAAACAAGTACTGGAGAAGATGTGGAGAAAAAGGAACCCTTGTGCACTGCTGGTGGAAATGCAAACTGGTGCAGCCACTGTGGAAGACAGTATAACATTTTTTCTCAAAAAGTTTAAAATAGAATTCCCATTTGACACAGTAATCCCACTTCTATATCCCAAGAAACCAGAAACATTAATCAGAAAGGAATATGCATCACTATGTTCATAGCAGCACAATTTATAGTAGCTAAGATGGAAACAATTTAAGTGGCCATCAGCAGACGAGTGGATTAAAAAACTCAGATACAACTACACAATGGAATACTATGCCACTTTAAAAAAGTAGAACTTTTACCATTTGCAACACCATGGATGGAACTGGAGAGCATTATGCTAAGCAAAATAAGCTAGTCGGAGAAAGATATCTCATTCATATATGGCATATAATGATCAACATAATTTGATGAACAAGAATAGGTCTAGAGACAAATGGCAGGGAAGAGGTGGGGGATTAGAGGGCAACCAGAGGACTTGTATGCATGCATATTAGCATAACCAATGGACACAGACATTGGAGCAGTGGGGGCTTGTCTGGAATGGGAATGGCTAGGAAAGGGGGGGCGGTCAATTGGGAAAAAGGAGACACATGTAAAACTTCAGACAATTAAAAAAATTATAAAAAAAAGCTTCTCCCTGTATCAATAAACATCCTCATGCAAATAAAAAAGATACTGAAAAAGGAATTAACATCATTAAAATGTCCATAGCTACCCAAAACAATCTATAGATTCAATGTAATTTCTATCAATATACTAATGGCATATTTCACAGACCCAGAAAAATATTCCAAAAATTTGTACAGAGCCTCAAATTTGTATGGATGCCAATAGGCACAGCAATCTTGAGAAAAAGAAACAAAGTCGGAGGAATCACACTACCTGATATCAAACTATACTACATGGCCACAGTAATCAAAACAGCATAATTCTGGCATAAAAACAGACAGACAGGTAATGGAATAGAAGAGAGAGCCCAGATATAAACTCATAACTTTATGGTTAAGTGAATATTTGGCAAAGGAGGCAAAAATATACAATGGGGTAAAGATAAACTATTCAATAAATGTTGGAAATGTTGGACAGATACATGCAAAAGAAAAAAAAAAGCTAGAATAAACTCAAATTAGATTAAAGACTAAAATGTTAGACTTCAAACCATAAAAGTTCTAGAAGAAAATGTTAGGTAGTAAAATCTTGGACTTTTCTCATAATAGTTTGTTCACAATAAAAGGAAACCATCAACAAAATGAAAAGACAACCCACTGAATGGGAGGACATATTCACCAATGATACATCTGATAAGTGATTAATATCCAAAATTTATAAAGAATTTATACAACTCAACAACAAAAGAAAAAAAAATTAAAAATGTGTAAAGGAACTAAGTAGATACTTCTCTAGAGAGGACAAAAAAATGGCCAACAGACATTTGAAAATATGCTCAATGTCACTAATCATCAGATAAATGCAAATTAAAACTATGATGAGAATCACCTCACACCTGTCAGAGTGGTTGTCATCAATAAATCAAGAAACAAGATTGAGGAGGATGTGGAAAAAAGGGAACCCACATGTACTGTTGGTAGAAATGCAGATTGGTGCAGGCATTGTAGAGCGCAGTATGGTGTTACCTCAAAATATTAAAAATGGAACGGCCTTATGACACAATTCCACTTTTGGGAATATATCCAAAGAAACGCAAAATAGTAATTTGAAAAAATATATGCACTCCTATGTTCTTTACTGAGTTATTTGTAAGAGCCAAGATCTAGAAACAGCTCAAATGTCAATCAATAGATGAGTGAATAAAAAAGCTGTGGTGTATTTAAACAATGGAATGTTACCCCAATGTAAGAAGGAAGGAAGTACCTTTTGCAATAACATGGATGTACCTAGAGAGTATTATGCTAAAGTGAAATAATCTAGTCAGAGAAAGAAAGCACCATATAATTTTATTTATATGTGGAATCTAATGAACAAAATTAACTAACAAAATAGAAACAGACTCATAGATAGAGAACAGACTGACAGCTGTTAGAGAAGAGGGAGAGTTTTGGTGCTCTGAAAAAGGTGAAGGGATAAAGAAAAAGAAAAAAACATACCTTATAGACACAGACAACAGTATGGTAATTATCAGAGGGAAAGGGGAGCAAAGGAGGTATAAGAGGGTATAGGGAGAATAAATGATAATGGAAGGTGTCTTGATTTGGGGTAGTAAATAAACAATGCAATATGCAGGTAATGTACTATAGAATATACACCTAAAACCTATATGATTTTATTAACCACTAGAGGCCTGGTACATGCAATTCATGCAGCGGGGGGGGGGGGTGTTCCATCACCCCAGCCTGGACCCTTTTAAATTTGGGACCCCTTGGGGGATGTCCGACTGTGGGCTGAAACCGGCAGTCAGACATCTCTCTCACAATCTGGGACCCCTGGCTCCTAACTGCTCACCTGCCTGCCTGCCTGATTGCCCCTAACTGCCCCTCTGCCAGCCTTATTATCCCTAACCAGCTCTGCCTGCAGCCTCATCACCCCTTACTGTCCCCCCTGCCCCCCACCAGCCTGGTTGCCCCTCACTGCCACCCCTGCAGGCCTGGTCACCCCACCCAGCCTGCTGTTCGGTTGTCACTGTGTTTGGCGTCATGACCAATTTGTATATTCTCCTTTTATTAGTATAGATGTTATCACAATAAATTCAATTTAAAAAACTGTGAAGTTTTGTTTTGTGATTTAACATGTGATCTATCTTGGAAAATGTTCCCTGTGCACTTGAGAATGTGCATTCTGCTTCTGTGGGTGAAATGTTTTGTATATGTCAAGTCATTTGATCTGTAATGTCAGTTATTCTGTTTCCCTATTGAGCTGAATGTTTTATCCATTATTGAAAATGGGGGGGGGATTATTATCCTCTTCTCTTATTGTGTTGCTGACTATTTTTATCACTGTTTGCTTCATATATTTGGGTGCTCCAATGTTGGATGCTTATGTGTTTATAATGATACCTTCCTGGTGGATTAACATTTCTCATGATGTTCTTCTTTGTCTCTTTTCACAGTTTCTTACTTAAAGTTTATGTTGTTAAATATAAGTATAGCTACCCCTGCTCTTTTTAAAATATTTTATAAAAAATATGTCTTTCCATCCTATCAATTTCAGTGTATGTGTATCCTTAAATCTAAAGGGAGGCTCTAATAGCTATCATTTAGTTGGATGTTTTTCTTTTTCCATTCAGAAGCTCTATGTGTGAGTTTCAATCAGTGTTTAATACAATTACATTTAAAATAATTATTGATAGTGAATAACTTACTCTTTGCATTTTTTAAAATGTTTTACCTGTTTTGTAGCTTTATTGTCCCTCTTTTATTCTATTGCTGACTTCTTCCCTGATAAGCATTTATTTTTTTGGTAGTTATATGGTTTAATTCCTTTATCATTTTCTACTGTGTATCTTCTATAGGTATTTTCTTTGTAATTACCATGGGGCTTACATAAAACATCTTGCAGTTATAACAATTTGTTTTAGATGATAACAACTTAACTTAAATAAATCCTCTATATTTTTGCTTCTCCTACTCTACATAAACCTTGTATTATTGTATCACAAATTGCATCTTTTGAATTGTAGATCCATTAACTTTTTAAAGTTATAGCTGTCTTTTATACTTTTACCTTTTAATATCTATACTAGTAAAATTAATTATGCATCACCATGACAGTCTTACAATATTCTGTATTTATCCATAGATTTACCTTTACCAATCAACATTATACTTTCACATACGTTTATGTTCTTGTTTAGTATCCTTACACTTCAACTTGAAGAACTCTCTTTAGCATTTATTATAAGGTAAGTTTAGTAGTGATGAATTTCATTAGGTTTTATTTTTCTGGGAGAGTCTTTATTTTGACTTAAATTTTTTTGAAAGGTAGTTTTTCCAGACATAATATTCTTAGATAATAACATTTTTTCTTTAAATACTTTAAACACATCATTTCATTCTGCTTTGGCCTGCGAGGTTTATGTTGAGAAATTTTTTGTAGTTTTATGTTAGTTCCCTGGTATATAAGACCAGTTGTTTTTCTTTTGTTCCTTTCAAAATTCTCTCTTTTCCTGACTGGTTTGGCTCAGTGGATAGAGCGTCGGCCTGCAGACTCAGGGGTCCCAGGTTCAATTCTGGTCAAGGTTATGTACCTTGTTCACGGGCACATCCCCAGTAGAGGGTGTGTAGAAGGCAGCTGATTGATGTTTCCCTCATTATTATTTCTAATTTTCTCTCCCTCTCCCTTCCTCTCTAAAAAATAAAATAAAATATATTTTTAAAAAATTATTTTGGCAATTTGATTTGATTGTAATGTACCTTGATATATATATCAAATCAAATCATATAGTTCCTCCTAGGTAAAGTCTGCTAGATTTTTTGAGTCTGGATGTCCTTTCTCAGATTTGGGGCATTTTCAGTCATTATTACCTTTTTAAAATGTTCTTTTAAAATATATTTTTATGGCTTTCAGAGAGGAAGAGAGATGGAGAGAAATGGAAACATCAATGATGAGAGATAATCATTGATTTGCTGCCTCCTGTGTGCTCCCTACAGGGGAATAAACCCCAATCCTGGGCATGTGCTCTGATCAGGAATCAAACAGTGACCTCCTGGTTCATAGGTTGATGCTCAACTACCAAGTTAAGGTTTTATATTTATTGATTTTTAGAGAGAGAAAAGGAGAGGAACAGAGAGATAGAAACATTGATGAGAGAAACATCAATCAGCTGCCTACTTCATGCCCCATACTGCACATCAAGTCTGCAACCTGAGCATGTACCCTGACCAGAAATCAAGCTGGTGACCTTTTGGTTTATGTGTTGACACTCAACCATTGAGCAACACTGGCCAGACTCAGTCATTATTTCTTTAAATGAGATTTCAGTTTGTTTTTTTTTTCTCCTACTTCTGAAATCCTATAATGAATATATTGGTCTGTTTTTGTTACACTGCAAGGCTCTCTTCTTTCTTTCTTTTTTTCCCTTTTCATTCATCTGATTGGATAATTTAAATGACCAATTTTTAAATTTGTTGATTCTTCTGCTTGATCAAGTCTGCTCTTGAAAGCTTCTAGTTAATTTTTTAGTTCAGTTATTCTTCAGCTCCAAAATTTCTTTGTTTCTTTTAAATATTTCCTATTTTTTTATATTTTTATCAACTCTACACATTATTTCCTTGAGCTAATAGAACAACTTTATGGTTGTTATTTTGAATTATTTTCCAGATGCTTAATATATTTCCATTTCCTTAGGGACAATTTCTGAAGATTTATTATGTTCTTTTCTCCCTTGCTCATTTCAAAACTATGCCTGTTCCATCAGCACTCCATGTGAAACAAACAAGCAAACAAACATAAACCAGTCCCTTCATCAAAAAGCTGGAACACTAGATACACACATTACTTGTTATTTCATTGAGGGAGAAGTTGTGAGGTGATGCATTCTCTCTCTGTACTAAGCTGTGTCAGCTTGGGGGAATGGCTGGTGCAGATAAAGTGAAATTGCTCTTACTTGTCTCAATGAAAGTGTTCTGAGCTTTGTGCACACCTGGGGTACTGAAGCTTCTTAAATGGGTTATAGAATTCTCCTACAAGTATTTTGGTCCATATATTATTGTTAAATTGTTGCTTATGTGGGGCAACAAGGACTTGGACTTTTTATTTCAAGAATGATATCTTTTGATATCACTCTTCTATAGGTTTTAATTGAGATAATCTATGAAAAGTGCCAGACACATTTTTTTTCTTTTGCTATATAGTATATGGTCAATGTACTTTATTGGCTATTAGTATTATACCAGCCATGTTCTTCTGCTTTAGTGAACATTTATATTATTTCCTAGACACAGCATGCTTCTATGTCTTCCACCTGAAAGGCCTTTCCTTCCTTTCTCCTCAGTGAACTCCTACTCAGTTTTCTTGAAATATGGATACCATGTTCATTATGAATCACCAGATAAAACCTCCCCCTTCTAAAATAATCATAGTACTTTTATCCACTTCTTTAAAAAATATATATATTATTGGTTTTTTACAGACAGGAAGGGAAAGGGATAGAGAGGTAGAAACATCGATGCGAGAGAAACATCAATGAGAGAGAAATATCCATCAGCTGCCTCCTACACACCCCCACTGGGATGTGCCCACAACCAAGGTACATGCCTTTAATTGGAATCAAACCTGGAATCCTTCAATTCACAGGCTAATGCTCTATCCACTGAGCAAAGCAAGTCAGAGTTTTTTCCACTTTTTATTTGAACCCATATCACATTGTGTTATAATAGGTTTCCACATTATCTGTCTCCAACTTCTTCAGGAACTACCTAAAATTTTCTGTGTTTCTATTGCTGACACTTGTCTTCTGTTTTCTGTCTAGTATCAAGCAAAGTGACCCACATGAGTGCTCATTAAATGTTTAGCCATTGAGTTGTATAGGGTAACCATGCTGCTGTCTCTGAATACCTAGGAACTTAATTCAATTTCACATTAGCAATAAATAATAAAAGTTTTGTTTCTTCCTAATTTGAATTTTTTGGTCATGATTAAAATTGTCAGGCAAAATGAAATGTCAATGGATTTTTCTTTATGATTCTAGATAAGTGAATGAATAAGCATGGTGGAGACAATGTTGAAGCTAAACAGATTTCCCAAACATTGACCTCTCGTTTCCTAGGCAGGAGAAGCAAATATTTAAAGTCACTTAGGCTTTTAGGAAGTGAAGACATTGCTTATTTCAGGTTTGGATAGAAGGGGATTTTGAAAGACTATTTCACTGAATATCACCCAGGCTGATGAAGTAGGATGATATTATTTTGCTACTTCTTTCCTGTTAACACTGTACTTCACTTAGATCCAAGCTAGGGAATCCCTTAATGCAGGTCCTACACTTAAGCTGGCCTTGTTTTGGCCTTTCTCTTGCCATTATCTACTCCATGAAAAAAAAAAAATTATGGTACCAATAGAACAGGCCCTGCTACAACCAGTATTTGCTCCAAAACCATGCTCTAGACCATGCCCTAGGTTTATGAGAACCCCAAATCTCTGCCCACATAGTAAATAGCTCCTACTTGGCTCCCAGGCTTTGCATTCCACTCCATTCTTTGGAAGGTGGGCCCAAGTGTCTATATTCCTAGGCCTAGGGGATGGACAAGGGATAACTATTTATGGGAAAGGTTTATGAAGCTTAAACAGAGGGACAAAAATATCTACTTATGTGTTCATAAAACTGCATGTGCTCTGAGACAAAGCCAAGTGTGAAAAGAGAAGAGAGATGGGCTATGACCAGGATCTAAGATTTAGCTCTCAACAACACCACTTTCTGGTATTCTGAGGTCATAAAGAATTTCAATTCAAACTTGGTTTCCAAAATAATTTTATAAATGAGTGGATAGAATTTCTTTAAAAACTTGATTTGTAGCTTTAATACACATACATACACACACACACACACACACACACACACACACATACACACACATATATATATATTAGGATATCGGCCTCTACTCACAACTTCTGTTCTAGGACTCACAAACATTAGGGGAAAGACCACCTGCATTGGTAAGTATTAAGAATCATGAAAAAGACTAGATTTATTTGATAATTGCAACCTATACAACAATATGGATCAAAGACACTGAAAACATTTTGGATTATAGCTACTATGAACTGACCCTGAAACAAACCTTGAAAGTTCTTAATTAAACTTTCAATTATTGGCTTTTTTATTTAAAACTTCCCTTTTTATTCTAAAAGTGGAATGTCACTGATTGTGTAATTCAGAATTCCAGTTAATTGGGTCAATCAGCATTTTTCTGAATAATATTATTTATGAATGGGTAGAAGATGCTGATATGCACAGTGTAGGAAAACAGGTAGAGAAAAGGCTAAATCAATGGGAGGAATTTTATAAGCCAAGAAAGAATAACTTAATCATGAAATTTGAGGAGAATTTTAGGTCTAAAGGGCAAAAAGGTAAAAGAGAACTAAATAACATAAATATTAAGTACATAGGATACAAAGAAAATAACAGAGAATAATCACAATTCATATTAGAGTGCATTAAAAAGAAAACCTTGCAAGGGAGTGTATTGAGGATTGTGTGAGATGTATGAGGAAATGGGGAAGCCTTGAGAAGAGCAGATGCTGCCTGAATGATCATAAGCAATGGTGTGTTCTTTCTGGGCACGGCACTTAGAAAATAATGTGTGCACTTGGATCATGTCTAAATGAGGGTGACTGGGATAGTAAAGGATCTGACATCTCTCACACAGAGAGATCAATGGAACTCATTATAAAAAGCACTGTTTTAATGTCCTAGCCAGTATGGTTCAGTGCTTAGAGCATTGTCCATGCACCAAAGGGTCATGAGTTTCCATTCTAGGTCAAGAGCATGTACTTGGGTTGCAGGTTTGATCTCCACCCTTCCACTCTCCCTTCCACATCTTTAATAATAATTTTAAAAAGTGCTGTTTTCAAATACCTGAAGGACTTTCATATTCAAGTGCAATTGAACTTCATTGTAGTCTAAGAGGACTTGAGGTCAAAGGACAGGAATCACATGATAATAGGTTTTGTGACTAAACATATACATAAACAAGCTTCCAGCATTGAGAGCTCACCTACACAGTACCATGAGGACAGAGAAAACTATCACTGTGTTCACTGCTGAATCACTATTACAGTAGTTCTCAAACCTGGCAGAATATTTGGTGGAGCTTTTTTAAAAAACATGTATACTAAGCTCCCATCACCAGAGATCTGTGTTTAGAAGGTCTTATAGGTATATGTTCCTCTGGAATCCTGTTTCATCGGGGTGCTGATGTACATTAGGAATCAAGAATGCTGATCCTACTATGAAATACAAGTACTGGCACATGCTAAAATCATATTAATATCTTGACTCTGGACCTTGATTCTTAATAGCACTTGCTGTTCTCTCTGCTTAAAACATTATTCTTTTTTTTTAAATATATGTTTTTATTGATATCATAGAGAGGAAGGAAGAAGTAGAGAGGAATAGACACAGCAATGCTGAACACAGCATTGATTGTCTGCCTCTCATATGCCCCCAACTAGGGATCAAGCCCACAATCTGGGCATGTTGGGCTTGATCCCTAGTTGGGGGCATAAGGGAGGCAGACAATCAATGGTTCAGGGATTGATGCTCAACCATTGATCAACACCGGCAGGCTGAGAAATTATGCTTGAGGCTACTAAAAGTTGTGTTCTCTTACTCAGATCTAAAATAGACTCATCTCCCATCACTTCTTATTGGCTTGTCTTCTTTCTCTTCTTTGTACTTACTGTATACCTAAAATTCTGTTTATCTGCTATTGGTCTCTTTGCCACTGGCATATATGTTCCCTGCTGTACACACATTTCTTAGAAGGAAGTCTGGCCAATAACACATATTCAACAAATATTTATTAAATTAATGAATTGATAAATGTATGGATAAGTGACTATTGATTAGTTAATAATTTGATTGTTAGATTAAATGGCATCCCCCCTTTATGAAGAAGATGCTCAAGCAGAAGTTGGCCACCATTTTAGAGGGTGTTTTAGGGAAAAACATGCATTATATGGAAGATTGATTTCAAAAGTTTCTTCCCAGCTATAGAGATTAGACAGGGGATATTGGAGAAGAAGAGGAAGAGAGAGGTAGCATAAAAGGCAGCAGAACTAAGAAAGAACTAGAGAGTAGAGAGCACTGGAGTGAAACAGCTTGCTGAGAAGCTGGTTATGACAGCTGACTTGTTGAAATATTCACCACATTCTGAAATAACAGATGTGAACTGTTTCTGTGTGAACATTTGCAACCTGCTTTCTATGCCTTTCTTCTTCTATCTGCCTCCCATACACAGCAGCTTGCTGCAGGGCCATCCACTCCCAGAAAGCCCAGAAGTCTTCTGTCCTACAAGAGGGCAAAACCCACCTCACCTCACCATGTTCATATATTATTTCATTCCTGAAGAAAGGGATCTTCATTCCTCTGGCCTTTAATTCCTCTTTTCCTCTCTTCCCTCCCCTGCTACTCCTGCCCGTTTTTACTTTACTTCAGCCAATGGCCTTCCTGCTTTTCTTCAAACACACCAGGCATGCCCCTAACCCAGGGTTTTGCACTGGCTGTACTCTCACTGAAAAGGTCTTCCTCTGGAAGGCCACTGGCCTCCTTCTGTTCCCTGTTTCAAGTCTTTGCTCAAATCTAACCTTCTCAGTGCATTTGACTTGACAACTGTGTTTAAAACAGCAACCTTGTCCTCTCTCTGTACATACTCCTGAGACCATTATCCCGCTCCATGATTTTTATTGTTTCATCTCACTATTTGGTAATATGCTTTAATATTGTATTTATTATATCTAGTTGATTATGTGCCTTCCCACAACACCTCTTCACACTAGAGCACTTGTGAGGTCAGGCAGTAAAGAATTTTTTTTTTGTTTGAAATTCTGTTCCCCATGAGCAGAAAACTACCTGGCATGTGTTACCTACTCAATAAATATTTATTGATTCACGAAATGAATACATGAATAATATATTACACAAAATCCAGGAAAGTATTCTAAACAGTTCTTATTCCAATGAAAGAATTTGGGAATCTCTGGTCCTTTTGACTTTAGATTCCACCTTGCATTCATATGTGCTTTTTTTGTTCAATAATTAATTTATTCAAGAAGCACTTACTTAACACCAGCAGTATAGAGCACCTCACTGAGCTCTTGAAAGTGGCAAAAACAAAAGAAGACAGTCCTAAGTAGCTCACAATACAGTTATGAAGATAACATATTGATAAAAATGTCCTCTGTCCATATATCATAGGCTATGAAAAAGGCCTACACCACATTTCCTTTGCTAACATGCAAATGTGAGAAATGTAATAGTTTCACTTGCTTAATGGAAGTCAGTGATTTGGGGGAAGATAAGGAGCTATCTTTAAAGTATTGAGTGAGCATTATGAATTGTTGGAGTTGTTTTACAGAATTTGCTGTATTATATCCAAGTGAGATGATCCCTGGCTTGAAAGACAGAGTTTAACTGAATGTTGAGTGGGGGGTGGGGGTAGGGTTAGAAAGAGGGGTTGGAATGAGTGCTTTTGAGTAGGTAGCATACAGGAGAAGGGTGAGAGAAAAATAACATGGTTCTAGAATATTCAGGAAACTAGACCCCAGCATGAAGAAATAACACTCTGTAACCATGGATCTCAGTTCTTAAGCCAGTAAGAGGTAATGGAGAAAAAAAAATGAGAATCCTGTGGAAATATTAAGAAGTTTTCATTTGCAATATTAAGGGCAGCGAGAGGAATATAGAAGTAAAGATTTATATAGGAGAAGACTAGTATCACAAATGTTAGGATGATTATGTTCCCTATTTGACTTACGTTTTATTGTGCAGGTTTTATGATATCTGTGTTTGTGCACTATAGGAAGTTGAATAAAGCTAGTTAGTTTACCTCTTAGCTGTGACTGATAATATTCTATGAAAATTTGTGACTGAATTATGTGGACCCTGAATATAACTAGATAAAGTGGTTTCCCTAGACTCACCAGGAAGGCATCTTAATCTTCTAGTGCCCCAATTGGAGAAATAAAGGTAATTGATTAACTCAGAAATGGAGAGTAGGAGGCATGTAAGAGTAGTAATAAAAAAACAAGACAACAAAACTGAACAGAATAAAACATCATTAATCTTGTTTTGTTCAATAATTAATTTACTCAAGAAGCACTTACCTAACACCAGCAGTATGGAACACCTCACTGAACTTTTGAAAGTGGAAAAACAAAAGAAGGCAGTCCTAAGTAGCTCACAATACAGATATGAAGAGAACAGATAGGAAAAGAGGAAAAGTCAGGAGGGAGAGGCATGAATGATCTATAAGATTTTATGATAGCAATACATCTGGACTCACATGGGACTCTACTTATGATATTACCTCAAACCTCAGGCCTCACTCCTCAAATAGGTGGTATTTGTTCAAATTGTATATATATTCTGCACAGAAATAGAATGGTTGAGAATATGAAGAATGATTTCTATTAGTTTCTTGCTGGTGGCTCTGAAGAGAAAAAAATCTGGATTTACTGAGCAGGTAGGTGAAAACACAGAACTGGAAACACCATATATATATATATATATAAAAGCCTAAGCAACTGACCAACCAGAACAACCTGAATGAATGGTCACTATGACATGCACTGACCAGCAGGGGGCAGATGTTCAGCTGACTGACCAGTCCCAGCAGGCCACTAGACTGGTAGCCGCCACTCCCTCCATTAGTAGTCCTGTAGGTCCAATTACCGGAAAATGGGCCAGACACTGACAGACCAGTGCCTCCTGGAAGTCCCCCTCAGACACCACAGCCACTTCCCCATCCTAGAAGCTCAGCAAGGAAGAAAAGATATAAAAATGGCCACCAGGTGGCTCCCAACAACCAGCTCAGATGTCAGCTAGACAGATCTGGATTCCAGGCTGATAAAGGCATCTGTCTGCCCAGAGGACCAATTATGTTCCTGGAAGCCCTCCTCAGAACTCCACCCATGCACAAATTCAAGCACTGGGCTTCTAGTATAGTTTTTGGCAAGGAGTCAAAAAAGTCAATGTTCTGCAGAAGCTTAGCCATCAGCTACTATATAATCTTAAATTTCACCTGTTGACTAGGTGGATTATAAATTCCTTTTCTACTAAAAAGTGCCGTGAAACTTTGAATTTGTTTTACAAAAAAACTGTCAAGAAAGCAGAAAAAAGGGCCCCTGAGATATACTAATATAGGGTTCTTTTTTTTAATTTGGTAGAAAAGGTACTACTCAGCAGTAAAAGTAGCAAACTTTAAGATAACTAGAAAGGGCTAAGGTTCTCTCCCACTCCTGCCCCTGTGTTTCTTGAAATTTACTCTTGATTTCAGTCTCTTTTGATTAAGTTACTTTTGTTTCAGTGGCAGTCTTTAAAACACCAGCATTTCTGGAAGGGTCAGTGCTTGACACAAAGTAGGGACATACAATAAATGGTTAGATGCCAGATCCTTATAGTTGTCTGAGCCTTTATTGAGTAAGACATAAGATAGGTCTTGTGTAGTATTGGGGTCTAGGAGTACAGCAATTTAGAAGAAAGAAAGGGGTTAGTTTTTTGGTTAACTACATAATCAGTTGGGCCTGATGTATGTTGAATTAAGAGGAATCTTCATTCAGTCAAAATTACAGATTTATTTTTGAGGGTCCAAATGCAAACTTATAACCTTGTGGCTCTACAGCTAAAATAAAATAATTAACACGTAATAAGCATCTATTTTAGACTAGGCAGAGCATTAGATGTTTTGTTTTCACTTTTATTATTTGAGCACTTCCTCTAGGAAGGATTCTGGGAGATTAAAAAGTAACAATAAGGCTATTACATGACTAATTTGCAACTAGGGAAAGAAAAAAAAAAGTTTGCTTAGGTAGGATAGTTAGGGTGGGAAACCCAGTCTACAGTAATAAAAGGAAATATATGAAGAAAGAAAACCCACTCCAACCCACTCAAATGATGTTAGCACTTATATTTACTTCTTAACTTTGTATCATTGAACAGCCCATAATCCAATGAACCTTCATGAATATTTTTGTTTGAATGGCTTGAACGTACAGAAAATGGTTCATTGGTGGCCTAGGTGCTGACCTTTCCATTTTCTACTTTGAGAGATAAAAGGAGATTGACAGTGACCTTGCCTTTGGAATTTTCTCCCCTTCAACATTCTAATACCATAGGGTTTTTCTTGGCTTGTTTAGGGAAGTCATCTGGTCTTCCATGTCTGAATACATGGGATGAGGGCGTGAACCTGAAAACTTTAATTTTGTCTTTTTCTATTACATTTTATAAAGACAAGACAAAAATATATATAAATTGGGTGAAAAGAACAGTCTTATATCAAAGTAAGCCTTACATGCTTTAGTGAACACTTCTGTTCTTAGAGAAAAATATGATAAGGTCAATGTTGACTGCAGATGAGGAGCAACCCAGTTGGATTCTTATTCTAAATATATCACTGCTGGTATCACCCTTGGCAGCACCCTGCTTCCTCCTTCCATCTGGAATTTCCCACCAGATGGGGAGAGACCTCATTACTAACCAGGAGGAAAGAATTGATGCTAACACCCACAGGAGCAGTTCACTCAGGCCCTTCATGACTCTTCCTTCTGCCCACACTCCCAGCAGCTGCTGGTGAAAACATTGGCCATGGCACACTGCAAATCCCATGGCCTCTCATGAACACTTCACTTTTCATGGAGGTCATAACTAAACCAAGCAAGGCTTTCTTTGCCTGCCCCAAGCTGAGTGACCTGCTTTCTCAGCAGCACGATTTCTCTAATGAGGTTGTTTCATAAAGAAAAGACTAAAATCAAGTATCAGGGAGTTAGATCAAAGGAATTCTTATGCTCTGAGGCAAAGGGTAAGACTACAGGTACAAATGAGCTTTTGGAAAAGAGAAGGTCCTGTTGAGAACACACTCCCTGCCCCTATCTTTCTCTTTTCTCCTTGTCACGATCCTCTTTAAAATTGTGTAAAAGATTCTCCTATGCAAATGCTTGAATTGGTTTCAAAAAGATTAATGGACTATCTAACATACAGTTTTTCTTTTTGAGCACTTAGCTCATCCTACATATTCCTATATCAGGCATCATTACCTTACTTATAGTAATTCCGATAGGTAGAAACTATTTTTACTCCAAGTTTATCAAAGGAGAAAATGAGTCTCAAAAATCTTGAGTAACCTAAATCAAAATAGAGTGCTAATTAAGTAACAAAGTGGAATTTTAAACCAATTTTATCTGTCTTCATAATTTATGAGCTCAAATCCTAAGACACAGTAAGTAGTATATACTTAGCACTGAGATGGGCAATGTGGTGGGTGCAAAACAGACCAAGATGTGGATTCAAAGAGTTTACAATATAGTGGTTGAGACACATGTGAATTTAAGTTATAGAAAGACAATATATAGAAGGATGTGAAAATTACTGTACCATGATATGTGTACAAAGGTAACATTAAGGCATAAAATAATAATAAAATAGCATAAATAAAATCGATGATGTTGTTTTAAATCTGATAACAACTTATGAGAAGATACTATCTTAGATAATAAAACTGTGTATTACCTTAAATGACCAATGAAATAGAAGAAACAGAATTTAAGCCCGAGTCTTCTTCTTTTTTTTTTTTAATATATTTTATTGATTTTTTACAGAGAGGAAGGGAGAGAGATAGAAAGTCAGAAACATCGATGAGAGAAAGGCATCGATCAGCTGCCTCCTGCACGCCCCATAGTGGAGATGTGCCCGCAAGTAAGGTACATGCCCCTGACTGGAATAGAATCTGGGACCTCTCAGTCCGCAAGCCGACGCTCTATCCACTGAGCCAAACCGGTTTTGGCTAAGCCCGAGTCTCCTGACTACAGTTCCTGCACTCTTAAAATTCTATGCAATTCTAATAGATTATCAGGGGAAATTGTCATAGAGATATTGTAATTTGAGCTGGGCCTGAATGGATAGGATTGGCAACTGCGTGCACAGCTGGCTTTCTCAAGTGGGAGGGAGACAAAAGCTCCCAACTGCACTGAACTCCAGTTCTGGGTGAGACTCTGGGGACCCAGACTCATTCGGGGAGAAATTGGACTGTCTAGCAGCAGGCAGAACTTGAAGGTGGCTTTTTTTCAGAGGTGCTTGCAGCAATTTCCATGGGGCACTGAGACACAGGGGCCTATTAGGGTAAGGTTGATGGGAAACCAATGCTGTTTGCTCCACCCCTGAGACTCTGCCCCTTTCAAGCTGAGCACAGAGGCTTTTACAAGTCTTCTCCCATAAGGGTAACTCTAGCACAGAAATTCTCCCAGCATAGACACAGCTGATCCTCACAGCCAATTGGCCTGCTGGTCAATTTCTTTCAGTGATACCAAAAACAATCAAGGTTTAACTACAACAAGACTGTGCACACAGCCCATAAAAGGGTACACCAATAGTGTCCACCTCAGGTAACTGGGGAATCTGAACCACTGGGCTCTATAGAAAACCTAGCATAAAAAGCCACTCTATCAACTCAGGGAAGCAGCCAAAATGTGGAGACAAAAAAACAGATCACAAATTAAAGAAATGGAGGAAAGCAAATGACTGGATATAGAGTTCAAAACCACGGTTATAAGGTTTTTCAAGAATTTTCTAGAAAAGGTCAATACATTTAGCAAGACTCTCAAGGATGTGAAAAAGACCAACTAGAAATTAAACATACACTGACTGAAATAAAAAATATTATACTGAGATCTAATAGCAGACTAGAGAATCATAAGAATCAATCAAAGATCTGAAATGCAAAAAAGCAAAAAACACTCAAGTAGAAAAGCAAAAAGAAAAAAGAATCCCAAAATATGAAGATAATGTAAGGAGCCTCTGGGACAACTTCAAGCATACCAACATCAGAATTATGGGGGTGCCAAAAGAAGAGAGAGAGCAATATACTGAAAACTTATTTGAAGAAATAATGACCAAAAACTTCTTCCACCTGGTGAAAGAAATAAACTTACAAGTCCAGGAACAACTGACACACTAGGAATCCAAAGACGATCACACCAAGACATATAATTAAAATGCCAAGAGCAAAAGACAAAGAGAGAATATTAAAAGCAGCAAGAGAAAAAGTTACCTACAAGGGAGTACCCACATGACTGTCAGCAGATTCCTCAACATAAACTATGCAGGCCAGAGAGGAGTGTCAAGAAACATTCAAAGTGATGAATAGCAAGAATCTACAACCAATATTAATCTACCCAGCAAAGCTATCATTCAGAATTGAAGGGCAGATAAAGAGCTTCAAAGATAAGAAAAAGCTAAAGGAGTTCATCACCACCAAACCAGTATTATATGAAATACTGAAAGGAATTCTTTAAGAAGAGGGAGAAGAAGAAAAAGGTAAAGATAAAAATCATAAACAACAAATACATATCTAACAACAAGTGAATCTAAAAATCAAGTGAATAAAAAATATCTTATGAACAGAATAAACTGGTGAATATAATAGAATCAGGGACATAGAAAGGAAGTGGACTAACAATTCTCAGGGGGTAAGAGGTGTGGGAAGAGACTGGACAAAAATCATACACCTATGGATGAGGATAGTTGGAGGGAGGTAAGGGCAGAGGGTAGGGTGGAAATCAAGTGGATGGGAGCTATGGGGGGAAAAGAGGAACAATTGTAATAATATGAACAATAAAGATTTATTAAATTAAAAAAATAAAATAAAAATTCGAGCTCTGAAAAAAAAAACACAACAATCGAAATGCAACTATGAGGCCAGCCAGACCAACTGAAAAAATAAATAAATAAATAAATAAATAAAAGTTTTTGGGATAAGGTTACTGCAGACAATGAGAAAAATGTGTGCAAAAGCTCAGATGTGTGATAAAATATTAGGGTAGACTTTAGAATCATTAGTCAATTATGGCTAGAGTGAGGAGACTGCTCATTGCTAAAGTTAAAGCCTAAAAGTTGATTACCTAGATCCTGTTCTATAACTATAGTACAATATATAGCACAACTTAAATATTAAAAAAAAATCATAGTGGTCAATTTGAAAAAAAATATATAACACATAATATGGTTCTGTAGGTCATCTTTAGATATTCTGTTTTTACCTTACTCTTTTCTAACCTGGCAGTCATTTAAAAAAGTCATATCTATATCATGACTTTATGTAATTCTTTTATATATATATATGGCGTAATGTCACAGGAAGGTCACGGGTATCCTGCCACCCGTGAGGAGTAATCCCAAGTTGCTGTTGAATGTGTTTATTACAAAGGAGCCATTCTTCAGGCACTCTGCTCTCTCCACATCCAAATGTAATTCTAATTAAAATATTTTCTGATTACTATGATATGCAAGTCACTGAATAAAAAAGAATAATGGCTAACGAGCACATATTACTAGTAAATGTAAGGAATACAATTCTATTCAAATGAAGAGTTAACTTTCTATGTTGTGTAGCAAATATGTGTAATTAGATAGAAATAACATGGCTGTCAGAAGATGGAGGTGAAACTGAACTAACACTTCCTTTAACTGATAATGATTCAGGGAAAAAAAGCTAAAAAAATGGGGGGAGGTCAGTTCTAAACAAAGTGAGAGCTAGCAGTCAAGGAGAGCTGGAGCATAGGATCACAAAAAGGAGTGTTCTAAGTCTCAACCAGTATGGGAGGCACTGTCATGGCCATCCATACCAAGTTTACTTTGGACTCCACCAGAATGGCAAAGGGAAACCACTGAGGCTTGATCATAATGTAGTAACAGGAGCATCAGAGTGTTATAAAATTTGACTCTGCAAAAAGTAATTTTGAATGGTTTGGAGTTCAAGAGACTAGAGATAGAAAAGACCAGTTGAAACACTATACTAGTAGCTCTTGCTCCACTAAGTGGTAATGATAATTAGCAAATGAAAAGGATGGATTGAGTTGAAAAATATTACTGTACAAAGAAAAGATCACCAAGCTTTGTGAATGAATAAATGCAAGGAACAAGGGAGAAAGACTCAAGATAATGACAGATGAATAAAGAATTATTAACATTAAGGTAAACTAGTTGTCATGAAAAAGATTTATTAGCTATGTTAAAAAATTGAGGCATTTATAAGACATCCAAATAAAATAATCAGCAGGCAAGGAAATTCAGGTCTTGAGCTCAGAACAGCTTGCTTTTATTTTTTTTAATATATTTTATTGATTTTTCAGAGAAGAAGGGAGAGGAAGAGAGAGTTAGAAACATCCATCAGCTGCCTCCTGCTCACCACCCGCTGGGGACGTGCTGGCAACCAAGGTACATGCCCTTGACTGGAATCGAACCTGGGACCCTTGTGTCTGTAGACGCTCTATCTACTGATCCAAACCAGTTAGAGCAGAACAGCCTGCTTTTAATTTCTGGTCTATATAGGCATAAAAACAGCCCTGGAAGAGTGTGGAGAGAAAGAAGATCAATTATAGAAAAATGAGAAGTATCTCCATATTCAGGTGATAAAGGAATGAGAAACCATTTAAAGAGTTAGTAGAATCTGGTAAACTGTTATGGGACAAGGACAAGAGAGTCAACCATATGGAAAGTTGCTGTGCCATTCATGAGGGTGTTGGTAACTTTCTGGGTAGAAAATAGTAGAGTGTTTGGGATAGAAGTCAGCAAGTAGAATTAATATGGCCAAGGAAGCAAAGACAATAAATGTAATGCAGTCTTTTCACAATGATGGCACTGAGAAGAGGAGAGAGGTGGAGAAGCTGTGTGAGGAACTAGCTATGTAAAGAGAAGTTTTTAAAATGTAAAACATAATTCTCTCAATGTCTTTTGAATGTGGCTTTGGACATTAAAAGCTTAAATTTATTCACTCTAAAATAGTACTCCAAAACAATTTCCTTAAATGCATAGTTTCTACTGTGTTTTTAAAGTATTATTAAACTAAATAAAAGTCTTATGTAAAATATAAGTATACCATATTTTATTTGAACCTCTGGACCATGAGAAATTAGGTGCTGTACTATGTTAGATAGTAGTACTTGATGAATTAATGATTTGAGTAGACAGAGTATGTGTTTTGCCATTAAGTCAGACAATTTAGTTTTCTTTCTTCACAGATTAGTTATACCTGGCTCTGCTTCCATACATGGAGGACTTGTATAGATAATGACCCTGGGTGTGTCACTGAACTATTCTGCAGCCTGGGGCAAATTCATTGGCTTATATGGGTCTCTACACCATTTTCTAAAAATAAAGATTACCAACTTGGTAATCCCTTACATTTCAACTAGAAGGTATGCTATGTTCTCCCTTCCTTGCTCTAGCTATATTTTGGCCAGGGTTTGAATACATTATGTATGCATAATGGGTAGGATTAGAAAACTGATCAAACTTTAAGAAAAAAGCTTCAGGAACTGAGCACTGAATTATTTGAAAATAAACATAAGATATGAATGAAACTAAATACAGGAAATTCACCAATGGAAAAAATAAAGAGAATTACAGTTTTTGGAATGTTAAATATAATTTATAAAAAGAAAATAGAAGAAAAGGACAATTTAATAAATAAAATATGGAAGCATTTTTCTTCGGTGGACATGGGTTTTCTTTTGGTTTAATTAATAAGAATCTTTATAGTAGTCTTCTAAGCCATAATCATTTTGCCAGAAATTTGATAGTCTCTTTGGTTGTATCATGAAAAATGGGAAGAGAGAGAAAGAGAGAGAGAGAGAGAGAGAGAGAGAGAGAGAGAGAGAGAGAGAACAGAGAAGGTAAAGTTCATTCAATACACAATTTTGTACCATACCCAATTTCAGATGAAAGAAAAGTCCTGATTCGAGGATAATGAATCAAGGCATTAGATTCGAGGCATGAGAGGCTCTGAGAACATAATGTGGGATATAGAGCCTCTTGAGAAAGTCAAGTGTAAAGAACTACAGACAATGTATGGCAAACTGCAATCTTGCCTTTATGGGGAGGCAGTGGACTGTGTGTGCGCTATACTTCCCATACTACTAATCCAGGCAGAATAAAAGTCCACTGGGCATAGGTGGTGCTGAAATCTGAATGTTTGCATTCCCCCTCACATCCCTGGCTCTCATTCATATGCTAAATCCCAAGGTGATGGTATTCCGAGATGGGATGTTTAGGAGGTGATTAGGTTATGAATCTGTCCTAATGGATGTGATTACTACTCTTACCAAAGAGGCCCAAGAGAATTCTAATGCACCTTCTGTCATGGGAGGTTACAGTGAAAAGTAGGAAACAGGTTTTCATGAGACACTGAATCTACCAGAGGCTTGATCTTGGAATTCCCAGACTCTACACTGTGAGAAATAATTATCTACTAGTATTGTTTATAAGCCACCGGGACTGTAGTTATTTGTTATAGCAACCCGACAAAATAAGACAGGTGGCTTTGTTGTTTTCTACCAAATTATTTTTTCATTTTTCATCTCTACTTCCTTGGACATGATTCCAGAAGGTCAGCTTTACTGGGAGTTGGTTGAGGTAGTTGCAACTATTTCTTTCTGATTTTGAGACATAGCTGTTCACCTGCTATATTTTAGTGAAAGAGACTCCCATCTCAGAGTGGCAGGGTGGGAGGATGTCTTTGGGAGAGAAGGAAAGGAAGAGACAAGGATTTTTCACATCGTGACAATTTCAAGAAACAGCAAAATGTTTTAGTATCTGTAAAAGGTAGCAAGGTGTCATGACACTTCTTGGCTGTAAATAACACACCTTCAGAACCTGAAACGTAATTTGAGGTGTCCTGCCACTCTCCTTCTCTTCAGACCACACATGCTATAATACCTGTCCCAGGCAATGTCATCAGCTGTGACTTTGTGATCTGAACAAACCTTCACTATTTTGGTATTAAATTGGATTTGAACTTGGGTCTCAATTCAATTCCGTTAACATTTACTGAAGACTCACCAGGCAAGGTCTTTAACCTCTCTAGAAGTCACATCCGAACTTCTGTCAACAAGCAAATCGAACTGGAATTCTAAAAGAACCACACTTTCTTGCAACACTTCCAGTATCCTTCAGTATTTTGCTACTTTAAATATCTCAGGTTGTTTTAGAGATCAGTATTCCTTGGTAACTAGGATAACTAAGAGACTAGATGTCATGCACATCTTTATCTGAATCAGAAGAGTGGATCCTGCCAAAGATTCTATAGCTTTAAACTGTAAGTTAAGACCAGCATGGACACAGATTTAAGTTGCTGCTTTCTGCACTTCAGAAATCAGAACAAAATGAATCCTTCAATTTAAGGACGTCTTGCTTTTTTTTAGTTGGGTGCTCCCCACCCCTTACTATTCAGTGATACATATTGAAAAAACAAATAGAGTGAGGGATCATGAAAAGAGAAATCTGGATAAGCCATATAATACTTGAGGAACTCTATACAAATTGCTTGATCCTACGTGGGTTCCTTATTTCAGTGACAACTTTATCATATGTCACACAATACCTGGCACATTTGATGATCAACTTTTCCTCTTACATATATACATTGGTCATTAAAGAGTGTCCTTTATATATATTGAAAGGAAATCATTGTGTAAAAAATGGTTTTGTTCTTTCTATTCAAATGTGTTTTAAATGTTTAGCTTGTTTGAGAAAGTGACAATATTATTACAATAACAATATTGCCAAAATAATATTTTCCTCATAGAGGCCAGTGGTCCAAAAAATAATAGATGACACATTTGATAGTTCCTTGGTGATTTTAGCCTTGATGTAAAATTCAAAGTGATGATAGAAGGTCATTTTATTCTCGTCTTTCTGGGAGTTGACAAAGACTTATCACCATTTCCAGAATTAGGAAGGAAAAGTGAAACTTCCAGATAATGAGGGAAAGAAACAATCTAAAAAACTAGACTTTGGGAGCCTGGAAGAGATTTCCAAGCCAGGGAAAAAGGATGTCCAAAGTTAATTTATTCAATTCATTAATTTAAAATTATTAGATTAAGGTCCTACAACATTCTGGGCAGTTTTAGATGCAAGAAATACATAGAACAGAGCATATAGTGGAGTTGCCACACAAATGTTATTTAAATTAGGGGCTTCTGACACTAGGAAGAAAGTATAAGGAAATATGCAAATTGATCTGAGCAAACTTAGCCTTAGCTAAAGCTGAAATTAATAGTTACTGTCATTTAGTTAAATATATAAACTATATTCATACATTTTAATTAATTTTAACTTTTTCCACATTGTATCTCTTCCATATGCTCATGAATTATACTAAAGTGCCACTGAAATAATAATCATCTCTAATATATTTTTAGATCACAAAACATAATTTAACCATGTACCTTATCTATCTACCTCTTTTTTACTTTTTTTTTTTCAGCAGAATCTACCATTTTATCTACCAAATCAGTAACAGTAGTATGTGGTATAGGCTTCTAGAATTTTAGGCCCAATGAATAGGGAATATAGCTTAATGCAATAAAATTTTATATGAATTATAATTGAAAAAATAAACTATAGTGCCATAAAAATGTCTTGCATTAAATACAAATTTTAAAATACAGTTCTTGATTTCTAAACCAGTCTTTACTTTCCCACATCTGCCTTACTTAACTCTCTATTATTCTGTGAAAAGGGATGACCAAAACGTACTGAGTAGTATTGGCTAATACTGTATGTCTACCTACTTCTGTCACATTTAAACTGTATGCTTATTTAGGGATTAGTTGTGTTTATTACCAAAGCTGTTTATCACAGTTGTACTAGTAACAGTTATTTAGTAATTTAATTTAATATTGTGCAGACTGCTGAAATATGTTAAAGAAAAGGTTTTTATTTAAACTATATTCAATACGTTGAAAATAGTTATTAAAGGAAAGTTGCTTAAAAAATACTACTCAATTAGATGTGGGCAAGACAATTGTAAAAGAATGAAAACAACTTTCATTCAGTAAAAATATCATGCATTACGATTACTACACAAAGGTCTAGATTTTCATTGCACTTAAAAGAAGCTAAAATAGGAATCTGAAGGCAGTTTACTGTGGGTGTGGTTTCTGAGAGAAAAAACATTGAACAGTATTCAGCAGAACTATATTCACAAAAATTACCATAATACTAAATCAAGAAATAAGGATATGCATATATGATTTTGTGTACATTGAAATATTGAAATATTTATGGATTATATATTTTTATGATTTTCATATTTGAATGGCCTTTTCCAATAACTAACCATTTAAATTTATATTACATCCGTTTCTTTTTGTAATAATTATTTCCCAAAATCTTTAATAGAAAGTCTTAACATTTTATCATATATCTTATGTTGAATAAATTATAAGTTATGTTTATTCTCTTATAACATGGAAGCATCACTAAAGCTAAACAATATATCAATCCATCCTTAGAAGATTTAGTCCTGAATAATGTGAGTTTTGAATTATAGAAGGTTTTAAGAAACATATAAAATGCAGGGACAAAAGATTTCATTGTCTAGACACATCTTGTAAATAGTAATATAGAAGGATTAATAGGGATTTTCAGCATATGGATAATTGCAGTGATACCAGGCTACCAAAACAAATATTTGTACAAACCTCCATTCAAATGTAAATGTATTTTTTTGGTTTCTGTAAATATCTTCCTTATGAGACATTGAATTAATTCATTTCAGAGCTTTGCCTAATTTTTCTTTGAGTTCCAAGCACTAGGACAGCAGGTATTAATAATAATTTCTTATAACAATAGTAGAGGCCCAATGCATAAAATCCATACAAGAGTAGTCCTTCCTTCCCCTGGCTGCTGGCCCTGGCTTCCTTCTGGCACACAGGACCCAGGCTTCCTCTGGGTAGCAGGCATCTGGGACCTGGGCTTCCCTTGCAGCCCCGGCTTTATTCAGAAGATCATCCAGAAGAGCATCTGGTCTAATTAGCATATTATGCTTTTTATATCAAGATAGAACTTGATGATTATTATTCTACCTGCTTCTTTTAGATGCTGGGTCTATGATTTTGGGTCTATACAGAAGCAAAATAATGAAGGAAATGCCCTTTGATCTTCAAAACAAGTTTTTTTTTTTTAAATATATTTTATTGATTTTTTACAGAGAGGAAGGGAGACAGACAAAGTCAGAAACATCGACGAGAGAGAGACATCAATCAGCCGCCTCCTGCACATCCCACAGTGGAGATGTGCCCGCAAGCAAGGTACATGCCCCCAACCGGAATCGAACCCGGGACCTTTCAGTCCGCAAGCCGACGCTCTATCCACTGAGCCAAACTGGTTTCAGCATCAAAACAAGTTTTGGAGGTCCCAAAATGACTTGTTATCTGTCACAGATTAGCTTGTTGTATGTGAATAGAGATGTCCCATTGGTGAAAAGATGGGTTCCCACAAATAGTAAAATAACTTTAACATTGAGATATAAGTTTCAGTGAAGCCCCAGTCTTAGTTTCCCCATTTTAAGAAGACAAAATAAAAAGTCAGGGGAAGAGACATGTGAAAACATGCTCAAAGTCACTAATCATCCGAGAGATGCAAATCAAAACAATAATGAGATACCATCTCACACCTATTAGAATGGCTATCATCAACACATCAACAAATGACAAGTGTTGGCTGAGGATTCAGAGAAAAAGAACCCTTCTGCACTGCTGGTGGAAACGCAGACTGGTGCAGCCACTGTGGAGAACAGTATAACTTTTATCCTCAAAACGTTAAAAATGGAACTCCCATTTGACCCAGTAATCCCACTTCTATAAATATATCCCAAGTAACTAGAAACACCAATTAGAAAAGATATATGCACCCCTATGTTCATAGCAGCACAATTTACAATAGTTATGACCTGGAAACAGCCTAAGTGCCCATCAGCAGATGAGTGGATTAAAAAAAAACTTTGGTATATCTACACAGTAGAATACTATGCAGCTGTAAAAAGGAAGGAACGCCTACCATTTGCAACAGCATGGACGGATTTGGAAAACATTATACTCAGGGAAATAAGTCAGTCAGAGAAAGATAAAGATCACATGATCTCACTCATTTGTGGAATATAATAACCAATATAAATTGATGAACAAAAACAGATCTAGAGACAGAGAAGCATAAATCAGTCCATCAAACTTCAGAGGGAAGCTAGGGGAGGGTGGGAGTAAGGAAGAGATCAACCAAAGGATTTGTATACATGCATATAAGCACGCCCAATGGACACAGGCACCAGGGGAGTTGAGGGTCTGAGCGGGGGAAGGGTAATGAGGGGATAAGAACACATATATAGTGAGGGGAGAAATATATAACCTAAAATAGAACAAAATAAGTGGGCATTGGCCTGATTTCTGGATTTGACATCATGCTCATTGCATATACCAGGTTGCTCCCTGAAAGATAATATCTTATATGTTTATAAAAATTGTTGTTCTATTACATTTTCCCTATTAGTTATATAATGACTTGATATTTATTTAATAAATTCTGCTAAAAATGAATATATTGTAAAAGAGAGCCAGTAATTTGGCTAGTTGATAAAGGAAGAAATGGTGGATTCATATTAAACAAAGACAGAAATGGAAGGATAGTTTAAGGAAAGAAAACAAGTAATAGTTTTTCAAATAAATTTAGTGTCTCTTTTGAGTTCCATCATATATATTGTCTGGCTTCAAGTGTATATCTTTCTTATTTTCTCCTTAATAAGAAGACCTGGCTTCCTCATGAAAGTATAAGTATTTCCCATCACAAAGTGTCATAATTCAACTGGTATGTGAGAAGCAAAAAGGTCCACTTATGAAAACTCAGCCAAAGCAAGGCCATGGTGATTGAGTGTTTCTTCTCTATAAACTACTAAAGAATCAACCATGCAGAAGAAAATACTTTAAGAGAGTGCAACATTCCGAAAGGTTCCCACTCTCTTTTAATCAAAATTTGAACAGCAATGTTTTTAGTTTCCTCACATCTTTTGTTTCTACTTCATTTTATAATCCCAAACACGATGATTCTGTGGTCTCAAGTTTTAGTGCACACTAGAAGCTCTTGATGCCTTGTTAAATGCATATTTCCAGGTCCCCTCTTCTCCAGAGATTCTGATTCAGTAGCTCTGTGTTGAAGCCTAAGAATGTACATATTTTTAAAGCTCTCTAGTAAATTTTCATGCAAGTGATCTGTAGACCACAATTTGGAAACTTTGCTTAAAGAACTATCTTGAACTCTTGGGTTTATATTAAAGGTGAAAATAAAAAACATACCAGCATCCATGACTTTAACAGTCTCCTAGTATACCGTTGACAACATTAGTGCTTTCAAGGGTTGATTTTATAGTCTATTGCAAGGAGATGAGTAAAGACTCAAATATGCACAATACTATGCAATAAATAACTCAGTGAATTGCACGGAAGAACAACACAAGTTAAAGAGAACTCAGAGGAAGAAAAGATCATTTCAGTTGAATGAAGAGATGAATTCATTTGAAATGAGATTTGAAAGGTGAGCATTTATGTGAAAAAGAAATGTATTTCAGTAATGGAGCAAGTTGTGAAAAGTAAAAGCAACACCTGGAAGAAGGTTGTACCTGTGATGCAGCAGATAAGCCAGTGAGGCAGTAGTGCTGGATGCATGCCAGAGAGTACAGGGAAGAAAAGAGTTGAGGAGAGGGCTGCTGGGCTAAATCTTAGATTAGGGGTTTATTCCCATTCTTTCTTGATTAGGTTCTGACTTCCCTCTCATCATCTGGATTGACCCTTCCTCTAGACCAGCTGCACACACATTTCCAGAGGTGGGGGGAGGAGGGAGGAAAATGGGGGGATAACTTCCTCCCTCTTTCACTAGAAAGTGAAAATGAACCACATTTTCCCCTAATTGAGGTGTCCACTCACAAGGAAAAAGTTGGATGCTGGCTCCTTGCTGCTCTGCTCTTATTGTTGGACTATTACCCCTCTGAAATCAGTTAGAGCTTAAGCACATGACAGGCAGCTGTCTGCTGTAACTCCCTGGGATTTTCTTCCTCAGCCCCCTCTGAGATTGTCCTTAATAGACAGCTGCCATACCATGATTAAGCTGTTCTCACTTAAATGATGAAGCAGTCTGAGCAATGCTATTTGACCTTCTCAGGTTTAATCTAAGACTAGAATTAAAGTGTGCATAAGGAGATATAGAGCTTCCTGCTCTTCATCTGTCCTCCCGGGAAACTTTGACAGGGTCTGGGTTGTGGGTCACTCTTAGAGGATCCCACTTTGCCAAGAATGTCTGCACCAGACCTCAAATAAGCCTTTGGGGAAATTCCCAAACTGCCTCTCATTACTTCTCTCTCCCACTGAGAGAGAATGCATCTTTTTATAATAGGATTACTTAGGAACAAGTTCCCAGAAGTTGGTGACTCAAAATCTAGGGGTTTCTCAGGAAGAAAATGATATATAAACAAATTCGCAGATTTACAGTGCAGCATTAAAAACAATCATTAATGCAGTTTTCCCACAGAACTTAATGAAGATGATGGTTGGTGGGAATGATACATTTCTGACAGTGCACTGTTGCCAGCGGCCCTCAGGGAAAGGAAGCTGCTGCTGGCTGAGGCATTTAGAGTTTGTGCTAAATAAACTCTTCTCAGTAGGAATGTCCTTGCTGACACTGGTTGAAGAGATGAAGGACTGAAGGTGAGGTATTAGCTCTCACTGAAAGTAAGGACATATTGACCCCTGGCTATTAAAGACGATCTCTTTGCATACACGCATTGTTATTAATAACATGGCAATTTCACCTATTTGAAATTCAGCCTCATGTTTCACTCTGAACCCCTGGGTGATTGTCAATTTGAAACTTTAAAGAGGAGTTTATCAACTAAGTTTCAGCTCTTGCAACTCTACCCTCTCATTTTTAATTACTCCTCATGGAAATAAATGTGATGGGTTTTGAAGGCTCTGGGACCCCGGTGTACCTTGATCTGCTGGTCCTGAGTAATCCTAGCTATCATTTAAGGAAGGCTTATGTGGCAAATACTTTATAAATTATCTTTGTTAATAATTGCAGTAGCTCTTTATGTTACTATCATTATTCACATCTTAAGGAAATATCATTATTCACAAATAAGGAAAGTGAGACCTAGAGTTAGGGAATTGTTCAAGGTCACATATCTTATATGAGGCAGACCCAGAATTTGAACCCAAGACTCTGACACAGTAGCTGGAGCATATTAACCTCCATAATGTATAACAAAGTGCCTCCCTTTAGTCTACTAGGTCCATCTATGTTCCCTGTATCTGCATTTGCCCAGATTATTATGCTATCTGAGTAGTTGCCATATCTGCATTTCCTTCTTCCCCTATATTTGCCTATCAAAATTCTACATATTTCCTCAATGATTATCTTAAATATCATCTTCATGAACCCTATCCTTATTTTCTTTTCCTCTTCTCTACAACCCTTTAACCAGATATGGGCTCATTTTTTTTTTTTTTTTGCATACTTGTGAGCAGTTTCTTTATACCTGTTATGGATCTCACCTTATTTTTCCTTGTATACTTGGCAATTGAACTGTAAACTCCCAAAATCTGTCTCTCATATATCCCCAAAAGACTTAATCAAATATTCACCATATAGTGGATACTCAATAAATATCTATAAAATGCGATCTTCTAAAAGCATTTCTAGGATTAACATGGATTAGTATGCAGACTAAGGGCCTATTCACATATGGGGGCCTGGGTCTCTCTCTGAAGATTGTAATATAACTTTCTAGGAGGACTGAAGGTTGTAATATAACTTTCTAGGCTCTACCAGGCTGGAGATATTGTGAAGGGGTACAGGATGAGAGGCAGCAGAAAGTACTTACCAAATGTCACACAACTTTGAAGATTCAGAACCACTGAACTGTGATTCATATTGCTTTCATGCCAGTGCAATATTCTCTTTACTATGTCATGCTGACACAAACAGAACCGGTGGCTTTTCAAATATCTTGCCATTGATTTTTCTGGTCCTAGAGTCCAAGATCTTTTTTCTTACAATGTAACTGGAACTTCAGAAGAAATCAGACCTTGCTTTAAGAAATAAAATTACTTAACCACTTATTTAAGTGTTTCAATTTAATGAGTTTTAACTGTCATAGAATCTTTACTTAAGTACCTCTCATTTATTCACAGATGGATCATCAAGAACAAATTTTGCTTTTAGTTGATATTGACATCACCTATTCAGTTCAATCTTTTGTTAAGACAATGTCAGTATACTCCTCTGAAGTTTTAAATACAATAAGAGTCAGAAGGAGAATCTGTTTTAAACTCAAACTCTTAAATGGAACAGTATCTGAAAACTCTCCTTATATATTTAATACATATTGATTGAACAAAGCATCATAATCAATATAAAAATTAATGTCATGAGACTTCCCTTTTATAGGGATGACAAAATGCTATTATATTAACTCTTATGTTGAGAAAATATAAAAAATGTTGGCTTTTAAAAACCAACAAAGTTTTTCAAATAATCAGAAAGCAATCTAGACATCTGGATTTGGGGGAAAGTGAGGGTAAGATGCCAGAAAGGAGGGCAGCCATTGAGGCAAGGCACACATTTGAAGATATTTTTGGGGGGAGAGTATTTGGAATATTTGTTCATTCAAAGTAAGGGGCAAAGAAAGGAGAAAACATTAGTCTCCGAACTTGGGGTAATAGATACATACACATATACATACATACATACATACATTGTGATACCAAAGCAGCTAGGATGTGAAAAGATACAATCCTGGGATCTGAAAGAAATTTTCCCTATATGTCAACTTTCAAGATGTATATGCACAAGGCAAGAAGCCAATAGGGCAGAAATGAGTAAAACAACAACAACAACAACAACAACAACAAAAAACAGCTGCTAAGAGGCTAAAATATCTAAGCAGAGGTTTTGTCATTCTCATAATACTGAGCAATGAAAATTGAATTTAAACTTGTTAAGGAGCCCTAATATATAGCCCACATGCTTCCAGATGAAATCTTTGAAAGACTATGAAGCAAGTGTAGTGACAAACATGAAATAGACTAGCTTTAATTGAATTAAGTTAATCTGCCCACATTCTAGCAAATCCTCATGGAAGAAGGCAGCATCACTTTGGGTCTCTAATATTATTTAATACAATTTCTGGTAGTTACTAAAACATTATCAGACATGTACAGAAATAGGATTCAATGACTACAGACTAAGAGAAAATATATATACCAAAAAACTCCACCAAACAAAAACAAATAAACAAACAAAAGCAAAGCAAACAAAATACAACCACAGGTGATCTAGGTATTGATGCTATCAGATGGAGACTTTAACACCATAAGGTAATCCAAGAACAGAGGACATTTAGATAACTTTAACAAATAAAATATCTAAATAAAAATATACTAGAAATCTCAAGATTTGAACCAATATTCAAAAGATAGATATAACAATTCAAGAACATAAAAATACTGATTGATCCAGATTTAAGCATGATAATCGTTTTAATGAAAGTAAATATAGCAATGGGTTGACAAGATATACAAAACATGATAGAGGGCTTATAATAAGTGTAACTAAAATTTCAGAAACAGAAGAAAAATGGAAAATAAGACAAAATCAACATTTAAAGAGATATTTACCAAGAAATTCCCCAAACTAACGAAATATATCAAACTATCCATTCAAATTAAATCTTCATGGTAAGGATTTAATAATAATTTTTAAAAGTATATAATGAACAAACTTACAAAAATGGAATAATTTTTTAAATACATGATAAATTCAAATGAAGGTATAAATGGAGAAAAATAGATGCAACAAAGAGAAAACTAATAATATAATGGTATAAAATGTCAAATAATTATGTTAAATATAAATACATGAAATATTGTAATTAAAAGACATGTTTTCAGACTAGATATCAAATGATATATGGAGTAAAAAAAGTACATCTTAAATATAAAAACACAAAAACATTGAAAGTTATAAAAAGCATACAAACCATGCAAAACATAAAATAAAATTAATGTAGCTATACAAGAATTAAAAAAGAAAAAAAAAAGCTAGGTCAGGGTTACTATTAAAGATAAGAGAGATATTTCATAATAATGCTATCTAATAAAAATAAAAGAGTAATATGCAAATTGATCATACCTCTGCTACACATAAGCCATGGCCACCAGCCAATCAGAGTGAATATGCAAATTAACCCAACCAGGATGGCTGCAGCCACAGAAAGAGCAGGAGGCTTGGGTTTCTCTGGCAATGGGGGAAGCCAAGTTTTCTATCTGCCCTGGCCTGCTTTGGCCTCTGCTTAAGGCTACAAAGTTTCAATTATAGAAGATAAATAAATCCCAACAAAAGTGGCTATGGCCAAAGAGCAAGAAGGAGGCTTGGCTCTACTCAAGGCTACAAAATTTCAATTATAGAAGATAAATAAATCCCAGATACCAGGGCCTTCTCTTGGGTAACCAGGGATCATGGCCAGCCTGCCAACCACAAGGCCCCTCACCCAGGCTGTCCCACACCCCAAGGGAACCTGCAACCTGATCTGGGACACCCTTCAGGGCAAACAAGCCGGCCCCCACCTGTGCACCAGGCTTCTATCCTTTCTAATAAAATAGTAATATGTGAATTGACCATCACTTCAACACACAAGATGTCTGCTCCCATGTGGTCAAAGATGGCTGCCACAAGATGGCCAGCAGGGAAGGGCAGTTGGAAGGGACCAGGTCTGCAAGGGAGGGCAGTTGTGGTGATCAGGCCAGGAGTGGAGGGCAGTTAGGAGGGACCAGACCAACAGAGGAGGGAAGTTATGGGTGACCAGACCTGCAGGGGAAGGCAGTTAGGGACAAAAGGGCTGGCAGGGGAGCAGTTAGGCATCAATCAGGCTGGCAGGGGAGTGGTTAGGCAGTGATCAGGCTGGCAAGCAGAAGCAGTTAGGGGCAATCAGGAAGGCAGGCAGGCAAGCAGTTGGGAGCCAACAGTTCTAGATTGTGAGAGGGATGTCCAACTGCCTGTTTAGGCCCAATTCTACCTGGATCAGGCCTAAACAAGCAGTCAGACATCCCTCAAGGGTTCCCCGATTGGAGAGGGTGCTGATTGGGCTGAGAAACACACCCCCTCCCTGTGCATGAATTTCATGCACCAGGCCTCTAGTAACTAATAAGAAGAATATAAATGATCCTAAATTTGAATACATCTAAATACATAGTCTAAAATATATAAAGCTAAAATTGTCAGAAACAAAGGGAGAAATAGAAAAATCCACAAAATAGAATATTCATATTTTTTAGTAGCTAATAAAATAAAAAGACAAAATAAATAAGTACATGAAAGATTTGAAAAGCTTAATGTAATAGTAATCTGACTTATCTATATAAAATACTCCGTACAACCACAGCATAAGACATGTCTTTTTTTTCGTGTGCCTGGTACATTTACCAAAATTTACCATATTCTGAGCCATAAAGTGTGATTGAATAACTTTCTAAGGATTGAAATCTTTCAGAGTATGTTTTATGACCACAGTGAAATTAAGCTAAGAATCAATCATAAAAATAAAAAAGTAACTAGATAAAAACAAAATATCTCAAATTAAGCAATACCTTTCTAAATAAGCCTTAGTACAAAAAAATTACAATGGAAATTTAAAATATTTTAAACAGTATAACAATGATAATAAAACATCAAAACTTGAGGGGCATAGTTTGAATAAATTTATATTTTTGTATATATTTGAAAAATTTAAAAGGCTAGAAATGGTATAATAATCTATTTCAAGAAACTATCAAATGAATAGCAAATAAAAACAAAATAAAGGAAAGAAATAATGAAAGGTAAAAATTCATAAAACAAAAGAAAATCCTATATAATAAAACAAAAGAAAATTCTATATAATAAAAGAGTAATACGCAAATCAACCAAATAGCAGAATGACCGGTCACTATGATGTGCACTGACCACCAGGGGGCAGACACTCAATGCAGTAGCTTACCCCTGCTGGTCAGTGCACTCCCACAAGGGGAGCGCTGTTCAGCTACAACCTGGGTTGATGGCTGGTGAGCACAGCAGCCTGCCCTCACGGCAGCACTAAGTATGTCCAACTGCAGCTTAGGTCCGCTCCCAGCAGAAAACAGGTCTAAACTGTCAGTTGGACATCCCCTGAGAGCTCCTGGACTGAAAAAGTGCACAGAAGGAAGGCAAGGAAGAGGGGGTGGGTGGGAAGAGATCATCCAAACAACTTGTAGGTATATATGCATGACCCAGGGACACAGACAATAGAGTGGTGCAGCAGGGGGTGGGGGCGGGCTAGAAGAGTTAAATGGGGACAAACTGGGGACATAAGTAATACTTTCAACAATAAAGGTTTTAAAAATGAAAGAAAATAAACATAGCCAAATATAAGTTCTTCAAAAAGACTAATAAAATTTATAAACCCCATGTAAAATTTTATCAAAAAGAAACCCACTAAAACTGAATATCAGGAACAAAAAGGTATAAAATACTTGTCAACATTAAAACATATGAAATTTAGGGGGTCAATGGGAGGGAAAGGATATCTGTAATGCTTTGAACAATAAAGATAAATTTAAAATATATGTAATTTACATGTAAACAATTCAGTGCCAATATATTTGAGAGTCTGGGTGAAAATAATGTATCTCTTGAAAAACCATTTTCCAAAATTGGCAAAAGAAGAATGAAAATTCTAAATAGCCCAATAGCTATTGAAGAAACTTAATGCATGATTAAAATCTTCCCACAGAATGAACTGCTGGCCCTTCATTGATGAACCCTTGCAAACACTTAAGCAGGGGGAAAAAAATCCTAAAGAAAAAAACTTCCAGAGAATTAAAAAAAAAAAAAAAAAAAGGTGGGGGGAGATATTTCCAAAAAAAATTTCTTTTAAGTCATTGTAACTGTGATAACAAAGACAAGGAACTGCAAGAAAGGAAAATAATAAGCCGATTTTATCTTGTAAATATAGATGCAATAATAAAGTATAGCACATCAAAATCATATATAATATCAAAGATAACACTTAAACAAAGCTAGATGTTTTTCTCAGAAACGAAGTTAGTTTAACTTTAAAATTAATCAATGAAATTTACCATGTTAAAAGAATAAAGAAGAAAATCAATATGATATAGAAATGAGTTGAAATTATGTGAGTTCCTAAATATATTCATCTTATCCTCTTAAGTAATAAATCATAGTACAGAGACAAGATTTTATTGAATGACAGTGCCCTGCCTTCTCTCCTCCACCCTTGGGTTTTCATGTACTTAGCTCTGTGAGCGCCTATTGATGGGATGAAATTGACCTGTCTGCTCCTCCAGATATACAACCACAGGATAATTACCATGGGAAGCAAGAAAAAAGCAAGTTCTTCCTTCCAATGATACTATTCTTATGCAAAAGTAACCAAGGTACTTTTTTAGTAAGGGACAGGGAAGTTGGAAAGTTGGAAAGCATCTCACAAATGCAGATAGAAAGACTGGAAAAAATGCAAAGGTGATGCATTGTTGTTGGATTCATCAGCCATAGCATGGAGATAGAACACTCAGCTGAACTAAAGCAAGCTCTTTCAACATTGGGGCCAAATATAGACTAGAATGAAAGGGCAATGTGTGTTTTTTAAATACATTTTTTATTGATTTCAGAGAGGAAGAAAAAGATAGAAACATCAATAATGAGAATCACTGATTGGCGGCCTCCTGCATGCCCCCACTGGAGATGGAGCCCACAATTCAGGAATGTGCCCTTGACCAGAATCAAACCCAGGACCCTTCATTCCGCAGGCTGATGCTCCATCCACTGAGCCAAACCAGCTAAGGTGGAAATGTGTTTTTAACAAACATGTGATTTTAAGATGGCTGACAGAGAAAAGGCATTCTCTTTCCATAGCTCAGCATTTATTAGATGCTACCTTTTTGATAGTTTCTGATCAAAGAGGAAAATGCTGGATTAATTTTTAAAGTAGCTTGATAATTATTTCCTCCTAAATGCACCATATCCTGTTTCCAGATTGGTGTCTACTGGCTTCTGACCTTGTGGGTCCATCTAATCTTTCATAATTTAGGCAAGGCCTTTTGTCTTGACTTCCCTTGCACCAGTTTGCTTCCCAATGTTTCTGATATTTTCTCTATAATCTGGTACATTGATCCATGGTCGATGCTTGAATAGGATTTCTTTGGCTTTTTTAAATGTTTCTCCAGAATTATAATTGTTTTACCCATGCTCTTAATTTAGTCCTAATAACTTCTTTATAAAATATCTCAGCAGACTTTGTTCATATCCCATGAAAACAGAAATGGTATCAAACTTCATTCATTCATTTAATCCATTTATTTACAGATATTTATTAAGTATCTAGTACATGCCAGGCACTATCCTTAGTACTATGAGTACAACAGTCAACAAAATTAATAGGATACATGCCTCCAGAGAATGTGTATTTGGGTATAAAGGACAGGTATTTAAATAAGTCATTGTAGTGAGAGGGGGGAGGAGGCGGGATTGGTGCTAACCCAGCAAATAGCTCTGTCTGTGTGTATTATTAGATAAAAACATTTTGGAGGAAATGCTATCTAAGTGGAGGTC
>JAAGEH010000286.1:5019157-5048974 GCA_011751065.1 Lasiurus cinereus | reverse complement strand
GAGGTCTGAGGCAGAAGTCATAATTAGCCAGGTACTTTGCATGAACAGCAAATTGCTGCATTATGACACCTGTTTCCCACCTTCTTGGCTGGTAAGGACAACTATGTGACTCTGGAGCTACCTCCAGAACAAATCTCTAAAATGAATGTTTTCGATCCTGGGAAGGTCACTGTTCCCCCTCTCTTAACTATTTGCATAGGTGAAATGAGTGAGGTCCCATGCATAAATAACCCCAAAGCTCTCATTATGCTAGTATCAGATCTTTCACCCACCAAGAGTTTTATTAGAAAGGTCAAGCTAATATCAAGGAGAAAAACTTAAATGTCATCATGATCACCAGGGTATAACCCAGTTCAAATATAGACTATCATGATACATCTCCATATCTAAAATCTCACCTAGAGACATACTACCCTCTTTAACAACTTCATAAAAGAGCTTATGACCTCTCCCATGATTATTATTTCCATGAAACTAAATTGGAAAACTTAAAATCTGACTGAAGTGGAAGACTGGAAAAAGATCACATGCTGGGGTCTGAACTGGCTCACAGAGTTCTGTAAGCTAGATCTCATCTAGCAGGCCTCCCACCCAAGAATCAGTGATTGCATCTTTCTGGAAAAAAAAAACTCTGAAAGAAAAAAGCTTCTTTTGGTTTTGTTTTGAGCATACCCTGATGCTACCTCTGTTCCTCTTTATGAATATCTTATAGAAATTTAACTTATAGCCCAAGTATCATTTCCAAAAACCTGAATACACAGGAAGAAATACTTTGGCTTGGCAGATTGACACTGTTGAATATCTACCCCCATTAAATTTACTATTATCTGCATCACATTTTTCAATGGACTCATGACATCCAGTTTGTTGCCTTCATTTGTTCTTAGATGAGACCTACTTTTTGGTAAAAGATACGTATGTTCTAAAGATATGTCCCATGAAAGTGGAGACAAGTGGAGATAAGTGGACACTTACCATGTAGAAAATAATTTACTGAAGATTTGGATTTAGATACCTGTTAGCTTGTTTCCAAGAAAGAAGAAATCCACAAGGCAATAAGGAAAAGGAAAGTTGGTGACTTACAGTTAAAACCTTTACAATAGTTTAACTGCTTTCCAATAAAAGATTCAGTTGACATTTAATTCCTGCACATTAAGGATGTTCAAAGGTTTCTTGGGTTCAAGATATCCTTTCAGCCCCAATTTCCCTCTTGCAGACTTTCTGAAGGAATCAATCTAAAATTTATCAGATGCCATAAGTCTTAAACTTGAAAGTCCACTTTTATTGGATTTCTTGTTTGTTTGTTTGTTTGTTTTTGAGAATCCAAATCCAAATTTATCCTCAACAACCATTCATGGTCAAAATTAATACCTTAACAATTATATTTGTTTTGTTTTGTTTTGAGTATACCTTGATACTACCTCTGTTCCACTTTATGAAAATCTTATAGAAATTTAACTCAAATTAAGTGAATAATTTATACAAGTTAAGAGTACTCATAATAAATATAAAAATGTGGTATTTTTATTTTAAGAAATCTAGTGCCCATCAGAGGTCAGAACTCATGTCAGATAAACAGGAAACTCTTTATGACAGACAGACACAGAGGTTGGCTCCTCACTACATTCATTCCCAGTGGCTACAACCACGGCACAAATACATAGCTTATATGGAAAAACAGAGCCTATTTGTTTAGAAAACTTTTACCCTTAGCACTTTGTGCATAGACTAATCTAACATTCAGCAATACCTTGTCAGTTCTATCCTGGCCCCTAGCTGCATCCTGACTATCCTTAGTTCTCATCACCAATATACTTACTTTTTACTGTTTTTTGTTTTGTTTTGTTTTGTTAATGTATTTTTTATTTTAGAGAGAACATTAGAGGGAGAGAGATACATCATTGATGAGAGATAATCATTTTATTGGTTGCCTCCTGAATGACCTCTACTGGAGATAGAGCCCACAACCACAGGCTTGATATACCCCAACCAGAATCAATCCCTGAACTCTTGGTTCATAGGTCGATGCTCAACCATTAAGCCACACTAGCTGAGTACTTTTTACTTTTCATATTTTCTTTGGGAAGTCCTAAACCCCAATACACTGTGGCAACTGATGGCATCACCTGGCCCTTAAAGGGTCATTGGGGACAATAATTTACCAGTTTTCTTGCCATTATATGACAACTATGCCACTACTGTGAATTCTGTGCCTGGACAAAATTGCTGAGGAATCTGTATTTTCCATGTCCACCTAAAATGCCTTTGTGGTAAAATTTCAATGAATTTAATGATCTCTTTGCTTCCATCTCAAAGTCCATCCTTATAGTTTTTGTGTTTAGAGTAAGACAAATTTGTACCTTTTTCTGGGAGATGTGTAGCTCTCTAATGCAAGAGAGCTTTAAAAAACATGACTCCGAAACCTCACGGTTTCCAACTGTAACTGAATGATCACCTCTTTCTGTGAGGCCCTTCCTTGTTTACAACCTCTATGTTACCTCCACCTGCCATCCAGGGTCTTTAGGTCTGTGATGCTCAGGTTTCCCAAAAGTAGAGTGAGTGAGGAAGCTTCTCAGTGTCCTGAATGGGAGGGGTGAAAAAAATTCCACAATTGATAGAAATGTAGTAATAACCATTTCTGAGCCTGTTATATTTTTTGGGATGAAAAGAATTACTCTTTGCTTATTTATTCATACACACACACACACACACACACACACACACACACACACACATACATACTTTGGCATATTTCATGAAGGACTTCAGGTGTTACATAAATATGATGTTATAGGCATTTTGCAATGTCTTTCTTTTTAAAAAAATATATTTTTATTGATTTCAGAAAGAAAAAAGAGGGAGAGAGAAATAGAAACATCAATGATGAGAGAGAATCATTGATCAGCTGCCTCCTACATGCCTCCCACTGGGGATCAAGCCCACAACTCAAGTATAGGCTTGTAGCTTTGACAGCAATTAAACCTAGGACTCTTCAGTCCGCAGGCTGACACTCTATCCACTGAGTCAAACCAAACCGACTAAGGCTGCAATGTCTTTCTTAATGTCTTCTTATTTTAACTTTAAATTTTAGAGGGAAAATTACTAAGTATTTAGATGTTGATTTTAACAAATCTTATAAATTTGTTTTATTTTCCAACTATATTACACATGATTAAAAGGTATAGATCATTTTTTTAAAAGGATCTGTAATGGGTTTAGAACAGTATTTTCAAATGGTGGGCATTTAAAAGCTTCAAAGATGTTTGTGAAATTCTATGCTGGCATTGTTAGTATTTCTCTTCAATTTGCTCAGCTATTGTAAGTCATGTGTGATAAGTGAGGAGGAAATGGAGGGCAACGTGAGGTTGATGTAACTTCCCTGAAGGTCAGCCAACAAGCTGGAGGGAATTAGGACGGAATTAGAACTCACACCCCTTAATTTTCCAGGCTGTGCTTAGCCCAGTGAACCCCACTGCCTCTGACTCAGTGCATTAATATAGACTGTGAAACACAGATTGTCTGAACATATGGTAGAGAGGATGAGAAGATAATATTCCATAGCAGGATGTGTTTCTGCAGACGGTGGCTGCAAAGGCTGTTTTTCTGCAGAGAATTCAGTAAGTGAAGCATTAAGAACTTTTCTTATTTTTGTCTCTAAATGATACAATTTTTCCATTTGAATGTGATAAATTTCTGGGCATTCCTATTGTCAGGGGAAGCTGGTGGAAGTGAGACCAGGAGGTGTGTAAGGCTCCCCATCATCCATGTTTGGGAATAAATGATAAGGTCCATGCTGAGCACTCAGTGTTATACCTGGAGGGGTGTGTCATAATTGTTGTTTCCTCTCCTTTGTCAGCAAACCACATCCTGCATTTAAGACACAGGTTCCAGAAATATCTCCCGATTTAGCTGTTCCTATTCTTCTTAGCAGTAATCTTTAATATTCTATGTTTTTGTAGGCGTAGCTTTTTTTTATCACTATAACTAAATGCCACTAATAAACTAGTCCAGGGACTTCTTACAATTCATTGGGCAAGTTATTATGGATTTTAGGCCCAAATTCTTGAGCAGGAAATAACCTTTTAAGGCTTGTAGGGAGGAGAAGGAAATCAGAACAGATCAGACAAGGTATAAGGCAGAAAGTCCAAAAGTTCAGAGACATTAGACATGATTCGGGATTGTTGTTTTCAAACTGGTGGACACTCCAAAAAGAGGAAATGGGGTGACAGCCTGAGAAGTGTTCTGTATCCCTCCTCAACTTATATCTTGTATATTGTTACCATATAATAGAATGCAGTGTCAGAGTTTGGTTGAAAAAATAAGATTTTGTCATTATAAGTCAGCCCTAAAAGCCTGACTTAGGAAATAGTTGGTTCCATATAATGTAGTGTAGTAGTTAAGAGCATTGGCATCAGTTTTAGGTAGAATATAGCTTTTCCACCTACTTGACCCAGCCACTTAGCCTCCCTGTACCCTTTACCTCATTTAAATAATCCTATAAAATAAAAGGCTAATATGCAAATTGACTGAATGGGCAGAATCACAAGTTGCTATGACTTGCACTGACCACTAGGGGGCATATGTTCAATGCAGGAGCTACCCACTGGTGGTCAGTGCACTCCCACTGTGGGAGTGCCACTCAGCCAGAAGCCCTGAGCCATGTTCACAACTGGCAAGCACAGCGGTGGTGGTGGGAGCCTCTCCTTCCTCCACAGCAGTGCTAAGGATGTCTGACTGCCTGCTTAGGCCCACTCCCCAGGGAAAGTGGACCTAAGCCATCAGTCAGGCATCCACTGAGGGCTAACTGACTGTGAGAGGGTGCAGGCTGGGCTGAGGAACCACCCCTTCCCTGAATGCACAAATTTTGTGCACCAGGCCTCTAGTGGGGTAATAATTGTGTCTACCACATACCTTTGTAATAAGACCTAAAAGAGAACACATGGAAGCACTTGGCATTGAGACTGGCACACAGTAAACACTAACTAAAAGGTAATTGTGATTATTTTATTATTGCTACTACTATTACTTTTGCTATATTTATTTATTTATTTAAATCCTCACCTGAGAATATTTTTTTCTATTGATTTTTAGAGAAAATGGAATCGTGATAGGAGAGGGAGAGAGAGAACATCAGCTTGAGAGAGACCAACTGATTGGCATTCTCCCACATGTGCCTTGACCCCTGGCTGGGGATTGAATCTGCAAACAAAGTACATACCCTTGACTTGGACTTGAACCCAAGACCCTTCAGTCTTCAGGCCAATGCTCTAACCACTGAATTAAACTAGATAGGGCTACTTTGGATTCATTGTCTTAATCTAGTTTGGAATATGTGTAGAATGCTATGGGACTCCAATGATCTGACCATGAATGTTAAGTCCTCAACTCATGGAAAGAGAGAACATGAAACACTGGTGGCAACAGGAATAGAAAGAGATTCTACATGGGGATGGTGTTTCAGGGTCTAGACCATGCTGATTGGCTGAACATACCTAATCCCAAAATGAATATTTGTGTCCCTCTGTTACAGACTGATTTATTTCATGTTTCATCCTACCCACCCCCATTCCCACACCCCAGAAAATTCATGTTGAAGTACTAACACCCAGCATGTCAGAATATGACTGTATTTGGAAATTTGGTCTTTAAAGAAGTACTTAAGTTTAAATGATGTAATTGTGATGGCCCCTCATCCAATATGGTTGGTGTCCTAAAATGAGGATATTTTGGACACAAACATGCAGAGAGAAGATAGTGTGAAGACATTGCGAGCAGATGGCTGTTTGCAAGCCAAAGAGAGAGGCCTGGAACCTATGTTTCCTTCACCACCTTCAATGAACTAGCTCTGCTGACAGTTTGATTTGAGACTTCAAACCTCCAGAACTGTGAGACAAGAACCTTCTATTGTTGAATAAATTTAAACAATAAACTCAGTCCATAGCACTTTCTTATGGCAGGCCTGACAAACATTAGCATTTCATATTCTAGCTGAATTCCAAAAAGTGAATTTTCTTTACAGGTCCAAATGCAGGGAGAGTAGGCTGGGGCCTGGTACTTGCCGGAAATTTCAGTTCTACTCTTTGTTTTTTCCAAAGTAAAATGTTACATGTTGGGATCCTATAGGCACCCCAAATCAGCATTTAATTTTTCAGCAGGTATATTTCAGCCAGCTTTTCCTCTGGTATTCTCCAACACCTGGAGGCTTTCCGTCACTTTAACGGAATCTCTAGCATGTGGGGGCATTGCTTTACAACTACACGCTGGCGCCTGGCATATTCACTATCTGCAGGAAGGACCTAAAGAGGTATCTATCAAAGTTTTAATCAGACAGTATGATGCCTGCTAAGATAATGCCACTGAAATACCCTAGAATCAAAGGTTAATAAAAGCCAAACAAATAGAAACAAATCATTAAAAATGTTTCCCATGAAGAAAAAAAAAATGCAGCTGTACCAAAAATGAAATAGCTATCAAAGAAAGCACCCTTATTAGCTTTCAATTCCTAGCAAGTTCAATCAGCTGGTGTGCCTGAGCCTGCGGGAATATTTTCCCAGCAGCCTCCCACATGCCAAACTTGACTGCTCCGTGCGAGAGCCACATTAAGCCTGTCTGCATCAATCCCCGGGTCTCCTTTGCAGCAGCAGCTTAACGAGGTGAGGGAGCTGGCATCACCAAGAGGCAAGTGCTATTTTAGAGGGAAGCTGAGAGAGGAGCAATGGTGGAGAAAAGCTAGAAATAGGCCATTAAGCAACTGGGTTTTTCTCTTAAGATCTCATATTGTCATTTTTATGCAGATGTGCTGTCTTCAACTTCTAATATCAGAACAGGCTGTGGAAGGTGATTGAGGAAGCACTAACTTATAGCAGCCTGGCCATCTTCACACAATTTTATCCTATGGAGAAATGGAGACTATGCCAGTTTCTCTCCATGTATCACTCAGCAATTAGAGACACACCTCTCCCCAGGATGGGCTATAGCTTCAAGTTAGGGGCTTCCTTAAGAATTCACAATGGGAAACATTAAAAAAAAAAAGCACACATTTTCTTTTTCTCTCTTAGACAAAGTCTGGCTGGAAGCATATTTATACAGGTTATCACTACTGGGGGAGTTGATCTAGCTTTGTCTCCATACTCCCAATGAAGGGTCCTTGCCGTTGGCAATAGGACCAGATAAGAAGCAACAAATGGGTGAATCAGCCCTCCAACCAATTCTATGAGCTAGCAAACAATACCATGTGGGGCAGCTCAGCCTTTTCCCTCACTTCCTTCCTGGAGGCCAGCTTCACAGATTGCTTAAAGAGCACAGCAGTGCCGGTTTCGAAGGGCTTCTGGGAATAGAAGCTGAACTATTTTGAAATGCCTCCCTCCTGATGTTCTTAAATAACACTGGCAACAACAATAGGCATTTATATCAAGAGGGTCCTTCAGAACCTTTATAAAATTTTTCCAAATATACTCTCTTGCTTCTACCCAGCAAAGATAATATGCTTTGTGACAGGTGCCCAGAAGATGGCTGCATAGCTTTTGGCAATTGGAACCATCTGTTGTCTAAAATAAATCCCTTTACTTGTGTCTAGTCTCTGACACGTGCCTGCAAATTTCTTTGACCCAGTAATATGATGTGCTATGTTTGATTTTTAAAACCACAGAAAGTCATCAAAGAGACTTAAGTGATCCATTTGCCCAACAACATGCTTGAATGTATGACATCTGAATTAACATTGCAATGAAAGAGCAAGGTGAAGAATATTGAAGTTATTTTCCCCTGCAGATTGGCCCTTATTGAATACCATTTTCCCCTTAGTTTGCCTTAACTCTCTTTTCACTAATTCCATTTAATTTCCTTTTCCCTAAAAGGTCTGAGTATAATGGTACTTTGTACAGTATGTGATTAGTACTGGAAGAGTAACATTTTCCTCATGTCTTTCATTATACAGTTTGATATAATTCTCTAATGACCCAACATGGCATAGTGAAGATAGCTCTGACCTTGGAGAAAGAAGATACAGATGCCAGTCCCAGCTAGATCAATTACTATCTTGTAAATTGGGAGGGCTATCAATCTCACTACCTATTTATAAATGGGAATAAAGTTGTATGTCCTCAAGAGGGCTTTCGAGAGAGTTAAATAGGATGACACTAGTTTATGTAAAACAATTTAAAAATGGAAAATTGCATGTATATGAATGGTTTACCCCTTTTTTATTTTTATAGCTTTTAGGTTACTCCTTGGAAAATTGTGCCAAAGTGAGTAGAAAGTGAAAATGGGAAGAACATGGTGCTTTAATTAGATCCACAGGACATTGCGTTCACATGGGTAGATGGAGCTTCAGGCCCTTTGTGTTTCAGTACATTGATATGTGGTAACTTAATATGCAAATGAAAGGCCTCAGAGGGCATCCAGTCTCCACATGTGCCAATTAATCAAAGGAAACAGTATCATCCTTTAATTCCACTAATTAAAGGATCATCCATAAGCTACAAGTTTCTGAGCTACTGAAGTTTAATAAATTTGCAATAAATTACAAGTAATACATTAATCAGGGACTAAGTTGCTACTGAGTGCTATGAGGAGAGGAGGGCATAGTTTATTTATGTATTGAAATATTTTTTCTTAAATGTCTTATTACTTTCCGTTTTAAAAAGTTTTGAACAACTTGGTTGTATGAGGCCATAGGTCTCTATGGCTCATGTAACAAGCAGTCCAGAATAATATATAAGTACAACTATTAAATAATATGATTGGGGGGTTCATAAGTGTACAATTTATCCAATGGCTGCTTACTTGAAATCAGTCGCTTTGTGAATCTGTATCCTTATTCTAATGATACCACTATTGCTAAAAATTAGAAATTCCTTTGACAATTGTCCTAAAATACTCATTTTTTTTCTCAGAAGTAGCAAATTATAATATGAGGATGAATATGAATTTGGAAGCTGCTAAAATGTTTGGGTCTAAATTAAAAGGACTTCCTTTTTAGCAAACATTTTGAAGAAATAAAAAGCTAAGACACTGACAATAGTTTTCTGTTTTTGCAATTTGCAACTTATATAACTGATGAAAGGTTATTATTAAGAATAAATACAAAACTCATAAAGTCAATAAGATAAAAAAATGGGAAAGGTACAAACAGGCAATTAATTCATAGATAAGAAAATCCAAATGACTAATAGACATATGAAATGATAAAACTTTAGTGTTTTCAGACACAATTTTTTAAATGCTATAATAGTTAACATCTATTTTTACCAACTACACTAGTAAAAGATCTGACAATTTTAATTGTGACAGGTGTATAGGAAACAAAAACTCTCTTAGTCTTCTGGTGGCTTATAAATTAGTACAACCACTGTGGTAGAGGCTACAAGTTATTCCCAATTATTTGTGCTTCTCTTCTTTCTCACTAATAGGAACTCTATTTTTAGCTGGATCCATGGCCAACTAGGAGAAAGACTTAATTTCCCATTTTTCCTTAAAACCAGATATAGCCATTTAAGTTCTGACCAAGGAGATACAAGTAAAAGTGCTGAATGCAACCTTGAGAAAGGGACTTTCTTCTTCCTGTCATCCAAAGTGTGGATACTCTGATTGGGTCTTCAGAAATAATTTTGGACCCTTGGTTGATCTTGTGGCTAAAAATTATTCATATGAGTTGACCTCTAAAATTGAAGGAGCCTGGGTCTTTGACACTGTGGAGTGCCTTACCATGTCCACACCAGCCAACTCCAGAATTCTTGAACATAAGATAAAAATGCATGGTTTTAGCTCTGACCAGTTGTTTTGTTGTTGTTGTGTTACATGTATACATATCTCCCCATTGCTCCCCTCCCTCCCAGGCATACCCCAACCCTCCAGTGTCTATGTTCATTGGTTATGCTTATATGCATGTATACAAGTCCTTTGATTGATCTCTTTTCTACCCCACCTCTCCTTAATCTTCCTGCTATAATTTGACAGTCTGTTTGATGCTTTACTGCCTCTGTATCTATCCTTTTGTTCATCAGTTTACTATGTTCTTTATTATCCACAAATGAGTGAGATCATGTTTGTTAAGTTGGTTAGAGAATTGTCCCAATATGCCAAGGCTGTAGGTTACAAATCTCTCTCTCTCTCTCTCTCTCTCTCTCTCTCTCTCACTCTTGTCTGTCTTTCTCTCTCTCTCAATCAATTAAAAAATACATGGGCCAAAACTGGTTTGGCTCAGTGGATAGAGTGTCGGCCTGCAGACTGAAGGGTCCCGGGTTCGATTCCGGTCAAGGGCATGTATCTTGGTTGTGGGCACATCCCCAGTGGGGGGCATGCAGGTGGCGGCTGATCGATGTCTCTCTCATCAATGTTTCTATCTATCCTTCTCCCTTCCACTCTGTAAAAAATAAATAAAAAATATTTTAAAAAAATACATGGGTTTAAGCTACTGTGATTCTGGATTTTTTTTTTATTACTCACAACACTTAACCAAATCCTAGTTAATACAACCTCATTAGGAAAAGCTTTTGGATTATCTCAATTATCTCATATGGTTAAAGATATGCATGTCCTTCAGCTCAGTGATTTATTCTCCTAAATATATGCTTTGAAGGATCACATTCTTTTTTTTTTAATTTTTTATACATATCTCCCCATTGCCCCCCTCCCTCCCAGGCATACCTCAACCCCCCAGTGTCTATGTTCATTGGTTATGATTATATGCATAGATACAAGTCCTTTGATTGATCTCTTATCTACCTCACCTAACTTTAATCTTCCTGCTGTAATTTCAGTCTGTTTGAAGCTTTACTGTCTCTGTATCTATCCTTTTGTTCATCAGTTTATAATGTTCTTTATTATCCCCCAATGAGTGCGATCATGTGATGCTTCTCCTTCATTGACTGGCTTATTTCACTAAGCATAAGGCTCTCCAGTTCCAACCAGGTTGCTGCAAATGGTAAGAATTCCTTTCTTTTAATGGCAGCATAGAATTCCATTGTGCACTGTTGGTGGGAATGCAGACTGGTGTAGCCACTGTGGAGAACAGTATGGAGTTTCCTCAAAAAACGAAAAATGGATCTCCCATTTGACCCTGTAATACCACTCTTAGGAATTTATCCTAAGAAATTACAAACACCAATCAGGATCACATTCTTGTGTACACTGGGAAGCATGCACAAAAAGGTGTCTGAGCCGAAACCAGTTTGGCTCAGTGGATAGAGCATTGATCTGCCGACTGAAGGGTCCCAGGTTCGATTCCGGTCAAGGGCATGTACCTTGGTTGTGGGCACATCCCCAATAGGGTGTGTACAGGAGGCCCTGATCAATGTCTCTCTCTATTCGATGTTTCTAACTCTCTATTCCTCTCCCTTCCTCTCTGTAAAAAATCAATAAAATATATTTTTTAAAAAAGTGTCTGAGTAAAGTAAATCTATCTCCGGAGATATGAAAAGATTCAAGTCTGACCATAACATTTAGACTTAAGTACAACCATTATAGCAGAGCACTCCTTTCTCTGCTTTTAAATGCACAAATAATAATCAAGGACATGCAATCCAAATAAATGGATGAAGCTGACTACCCCTTCTGGCAAAGAGACTGAAAGCTTATGTCTAATCACCATCATCAAAACTGTCTCCACCATTGCTACCACCTTCAACACTATCTTGATATCTTTGCTTTGTATGAAGCATTTTATTTGATACTTTCTATCACTATCTCAATAATCCAGTAAGCTAGATATTATTAATCCTTTGTAAAATCAGTTCAGAGTAATGAATAAATGAACTCACTTTGTCATAGCTAGTAAATGGCAATGCCTGGGTTCAAATACAAAATGTCTGTTTCCAAAATGTGTCCTCTTAACCATCATACTGCTTCTGGAAAGCCCTCAAATATGTATGTTTTTACTGTCATCCCTTCAGTTACAGTAATGAGTACCATGGCTTCTCTGAAGCATTTTTCATAGAAATGTTTAAAGGAGTAACAAAAAATAATAAAAGAGTAAATGTGTGACTGATTATTGACAATTCTTCTGAGAGATTTGAAAATGAGTCACAAAGAGAAAAGAAGCATTGAGGGTGAAAGGATAGAAATGAGTAAGACAAATTAAAAGTGGGGAAATAGGCAGAAGAAAAGAAAGGATCAAGAGAATGAACAGAAAATGATAAGACTATCCTAAATAAATTACTTTTTCTTTCTCCAAGAAGCCTCTGTCTCACCTTGAAATAGGTGTTTCATCTTTTGAAATGAGTTGGATAAATAAAAAGAAAAGGTTGAAAAGCAAACACTAGGGTAGATTGTTTTTCTCTCACAAGCCTTCCATCCAGAAAGTTTTAAGCTCTCATGATTTTAGCAATAATTATTACAATAAAAATAATAATAATAATACTGCCTAACTGGTGATTTCCCTTTGGTAGCATGTGTGTACCAATCAATTTGTCATAAAAAGTATCTTCAAGTTCACACACTAATTTACAGGAATCCATTTATTAGTTTAAAGAAATGAGGGCTATTTCATGCCTTTGGACATTGTGTTTGGGGCTATCTTGGACATCTGTGCTAGTGAAGATTTTAGAACAGAACAAAGAAGTTCTTGCTTTGACTTATGATGTATATTTGAATATTTTAGCTGTGCATTTGAATGTATATATCACATATATACATAGAAACTTATTTGGGGTGTGAAGACTCAGATTGTTAGCATGGGAATATGACACTTGGTACTTGCAAAAATTATTTAAAAATAGTATATTTACCTACTTATTAAAAGAGATAGTTTTGGTTCTGCTGGTTTCAGCAGGTGGAGTATATAACAAATCTCTTCCTCTTCTGAATTCTGTGATATATGCGTTAGCATAAGATCTGTTATCTATATATATTATGGGTTTTTATAGCAATCACCATTTAACCCCTCTTTTTATTGTAATGATGTTATGGGAATTGAAAATGGGAGAGAGGAAGGAGGCATAATGGAAAAAGTTTATTCAACCTTTCCATGGCAGGCCAGGGTCAGAAAATCCAAGGGTATACTCAGATAATTCTGAGGCATGGGAATGAATCCTATGGTATATGCCCTGAAGGGGAAGCTCTGGAGCAGTGGGCACGAAGTCAGAAAAGGGCTGTAGAATAGGTTTCCCTCTCTTCATTTTAAAAATTCAAAATTATGCCTATACAATGTTGATGAAAAATATATTATGATAAATATACCTCTGTATGTTTTTGTTTGTTTCTATAAAATTTCTAAATAAACCAAGAGGTCAAAACCCATATGGTTTTCTAAACTAGGACAATGACATATTTACTAGTAGATTGTAATGGCAGGCAAAAATATTGTTTAGAACATCATAATAAAATATTTTATTTTATTTTTTCTACTTAGCCTGAATTTATTATTTTAAATTAAATTTATTGCAGCAACATTGGTTAACAAGATTATATAGGTTTCAAGTCTACATTTCTATGATACACGACCAGTATACTGCATTGTGTGTCTACCACCCAAAATCAAGTCATCTTTCATCACCATATATTTGGTCCCCTTTACCCTTTACTACTGCCCATACCCTCCCCTCTGATAATCACCATATTGTTATCTGTATCTATGACTTTCAGTTTTATATCCTACATGTGAGTGAACTCAAATGATTCTTAGTTTTTTCTGATGACTTATTTTGCTTAGGATAATATTCTTAAGGTCCATTCATGTTGTCACAAATGCTAGTATTTCATCTTCTTTCTGTGGCTAAGTAATGTTTCCTTGTATATAGGTACTACATATTTATCCAGTCACCTTTGGTTGTCTCCATGTGTGGCCACCATAAATAATGCTGCAATGAAATTAGAGATGCATATAACTTTGTGAATAAATGTTTTCAAATTTTTCTGGTAGATCCCCAGGAGAGAAATTGTTGAGTCATATGGCAACTCTCTTAATTTTTTGAGGAACCTCCATACTGTTTCCCATAGTGATGCATTATATCAGTTTGCATTCCCACTAGCAATGAATAAGGGTTCTTTTTTCTCCACAACCTCTCCAACATTTATTATTACTTGAACACCTTTTCTTATATCTGATGGCCATTTGTATGTCTTATTGGGCAAAATGTCTGTTCAGGCTTTCTACTCATTTTTTTTGGACTTTCCAACTATTTTATATTTATATGTACATCTACATATGTGTCGCCAACGGGTGTCATTCTCACTTTATAATGACAAGTTCAAGTGAGGTAATGAACCACGGCCTATAAGTGTTGGTGCTATCTCTTGCATACTTTCTTTTTCAAGAGAGTTGCAGAAGAACCCAGCCCTGATACCCTGAAATCCTAAAACCTGTTAGGCAAATTTGTGCAGCATAGGTAGGTTGGTAGAGATGCCAAGAAATCTATAACCAGACCAGGAGAAAAAAATTACTTGTGAGTATTTAATGAACTTCCCTCCATGTGGCTTCAAGCTACCAGCACACAGGCCCTGTCAACACCCTTGATCTTCTCCTTAGCTCTTCTGCTGAAGAACTTGCTTTCAGAGCTTCTCCTTCCCCAGAACTCTGTAGTAGCCTGATTCTACCACATGAATGATGGGAGCAGCTCCAGTCTTGCTTTTGGCAGCATTTACCCACATTTGCTCACTGACCAACGTCTACAGTTTACTAAGGTGGACAGTTAGATAAAAGCTCTGGTTCCTCTTTAAGTGGTAATGCTTCATACCAACTTTCCCAAAGTGACCTTGATGATATTGTCGAAGTTCATCTGTAATGTGCAAGCCACCAGCATTACCTTGGCTTTGCAGGCACTTCCTACACTTGCTGAGATGGCCACGGCATCCATGTTTCTGGGCTTTCCTCAGCCTGGATGGCCAAGATGCAAGATCCTATTTTTAAATCAGATTGTTTGTTTGTTTTGTGTTGAGTTGTATCTATTCTTTATATATTTTGGATATTAACCCCTTGTGGGATCTGTGGTTTACAAATATCTTCTCCCATTGAGTTGCTTATTTGTTTTGTTGGCAGAGTCTTTTGCTATGCAAAAGCTTTATGGTTTGATATAGTCCCATTTATTTATTTTTGCCTTTACTTCCCTTGCTTTTGGGGTAGAATTCACAAAATCTTGTCTAGGCCAAAGTCAATAAGTTTAATACTTATATTTTCTTCTAGGTAAATTATTTTTTCAAATCTTATATTTAGGTCTTTGATCCATTCGTATAATTTTTGCACATGAAGAAAAACTGTACTTTAGTTTCATTCTTTTTTATGTGGCTTTCCTATTTTCCCAGCACCATTTATTGAAGAGACTTTCTTTTCTCCTTTGTATGCTTTTGGTTCCTTTGTCAAAAATTGTTTGCCCATAGTCCTGGCTGCTCTGTCTCAGTTGATTAGAGCATTGTCCCTTGCACTGGACAGTCTCAGGTTTGAATTCCAATTATGGCATTTACCTAGGTTATGGAATTAATCCTAGGTTGGGCATGGATGGGAGACATTCCTCTCACATTTGATGTTTCTCTCTCTTTTCTTTCCTTTCTCACTAAAATCAGTCTTAAAAAGTATTTGCTCATACCATGTGGTTTATTTCTGGGCTCTCAATTCTGTTCCATTGGCCTGTGTGATCATTTTCCTGCCAATACCATGCTTTTTTTGATTATCATTATTCTGTAGTATAAAGTCAGGTAGTGTGAGGCCTCCGGCTTCATTCTTTTTTTCTGGAAATAACTTTGGCTATTTGGGGTCTTTTGTAGTTCTCCATACAAATTTGATGGGTTTTTTTTGGTCCTACTTAAAAATTTCATTGATATGTTTATGGGGATTGCATTAAATATTTATATTACTTTGGGTAATATAGCCATTTTAACTATGTTTATTCTTCTAATACATAAACATGAAATATGTTCCCATTTCATTATGTCATTTTCAATCTATTTTAATAATGAGTTGTAGTTTTCAATATATAGGTCCTTCACTTTCTTTGTTGAGTTTATTCTTAGGTATTTTAATATTTGTGTTGCAATTGAAAAATTAATTTTTTGTTTGTTATTTATTTTTTTGAAATTTCATTGTTAGTGTATAGGAATGCAGTAAATTTTTGTATATTAATTTTGAATCCTGCAACTTTACTGTATCTTTTATTGTTCCTAATAGTTTTTTGGTGGAGTCTTTAAGGTTTTCTTTATAAAGAATCATGTCATTTGCAAAAAGTGACAATTTTACTTCATTCCCAATTTGGATGCCTTTTATTTATTTCTCTTGCCTGATCGCTCTGGCGAGGACTTCTAGTACTATGTTAAATAAGAATGGTGAGAGTGGACATCTTTGTCTTGTTCCCAATTTTAAAGAAAAAGCTTTCTGTTTTTCACCTATTGATTAGTGCAGGGCCTTTATTATGAGGTTCTTTCCTTCTATACCTATTTAATTGATATGTATATTATCAAATGCATTTTATGCATCTATTTATAAAATCATCTGAGTTTTATCCTTTGTTTTATTAAGGTGGTGTATCACATTGATTAATTTGCATGTGTTTCTTTGGGAATTATATATTTATATATTTTTTACATATCACATTTTCTTAAAAAGGCAGGCAAGAAACAAAATTTTCAAAAACTGATCAGCAAAATAATTTATAACAGTACTAATTATGTGGACAGTAATAAGTTACTTATTTATGTCAAATTTACAAAATTGAATTGCATATGTTGAACCATCTTTGTGCCTCTAGAATGAAACTCAGTTTTGATGCATTATTTTATTAATGTATTATTGTATTCTATTTGTTAGAATTTGTTTAGGATTTTTTGCATCTGTATTCATCAAAGACATTGGTCTTTGGTTTTCTTTTTTTGTGTTATATGTGCCTGGTTTTGGTATCAGGGTCATGGTGACTTCATAAAATGTGTTAGAAAGTATTGCCTCTTATTCAATTTTCTTGGAGAGTTTGAGAAGGATAGGTATTAAATCTCCTTTGAATGTTTGGTAGAATTCACTAGTGAAGCCATTAGATCCTAGACTTTTATTTGTAAGAGGTTTCTTGATGTTTGTTTCAACTTCTTCACTGTTTACCAGTCTATTTAGATTTTTCCAATTCTTCATGATTCAGTTTAAGAAGGTTATATATTTCTAGGAACTTAATCTATTTTTTTAGGTTATTGAATTTGGTGGCATATAGTCTTTCATGGTACTGTAGTATGATCCTTTGTATTTTGATGATGTGTGTGGTAACTTCTCTTTCATTTATAAAGTCTTCCTTATTTTCTTTAGTGTGTCTAGCCAGGAGTTTGTCAGTTTTATTATTCTTTTCAAGGAACCAGCTCTTTGTTGTATTGCTTTTTTATATAGTCTTTTTGTTCTATATTTCATTCAATTCTGTTCTAGTCTTTGCAACTTGGATGTCTCCTGAAGGCAGCATATAGTTAAGTTTTATATATTTTTTTCCAATCTGCTGTTCTATGCCTTTTCAATGGTGAATTCAGTCCATTCATATCCAGGGTAATTATTGATGTTATAAGGATTTCCTATAAACATTCTATCTTGTTTTCTGGTAGTTTCTCCACTGGTTCTTTTCCTTTGTGTTTCTGTCTATTGTTTTTGTTTGGTGGTATTCCATACTTTATGTTATCTTTTTGTGTAAGTTATGTATCTCAGTTTTGTGATTTTTTTTTGGTGTGTGTTTAGCATTAAGTTTATGAAAAAGAAAGTTTAATATATATAGTAGTCCTTTTTCTTTTGACTGTATCTGATATCCATGCTCCTTTGCAAATTCATAATCCTCCTTATCTACTACCACTTTGTTTTTGTTGTCACAAATTACCCCTGTTTATGCTGCAAGTTTGTTGGTGACCTTACTTCTAATTTTGTGACCATTTGTTCTTTGTTTTAGATAGAATAACTCCCTTGCGTATTTCCTGCAATAAGGTCTTTTGGTGGTAAATTCCCCCACCTTCTGTATGTCTGGAAAGGTATTTATTTTTCCTTCATAGCTAAAGCATAACTTTGCTGGATATATTATTCTTTGCTGGTAATTTCTCTCTTTCAATAATTTGAATATATGGTTCCACTCTCTTCTGGTTTGTTAAGTTTCTGCTGAGAAGTCTGATGATAACCTAATGGACTTTTTTAAAAATATATTTTATTGATTTTCTATAGAGAGGAGGGAGAGGGATAGAAAGTCAGAAACATCGATGAGAGAGAGACATCTATCAGCCGCCTCCTGCACGCCCCACACTGGAGATGTGCCCGCAAGCAAGGTACATGCCCCCGACCGGAATCGAACCTGGGACCTTTCAGTCCACAGGCTGATGCTCTATCCACTGAGCCAAACCGGTCTCGGCTGGACTTTTCTTTATAGGTTACTTTTTTCCTTTCCCTGTTTGCCTTGAGAATTCTTTCTTTGACATTAATTTTTTACTGTTTTTTTTTAAAGGTTATATTTGCCTTAATGTTAAACTTTTTGTCAATCTTTTTTTTTAAATATGTTTTTATTGATTTTAGAGAAAGGAGAAGGGAGATGGATAAAGAGATGGAAATGTTGATCAGTTGCCTCCTACATGACTCCTCCTGGGATTATTTTGATTGGGAATTGAACCAGTGACCTTTTGGTTCATAGGTTGATGTTCAACCACTGAGCCACTCCTGCTGGGAAATTTTGACAGTTTTAATATAATGTGCCTTGGAGAAGGCCTTTTTGGAATGAGGTAATTAGATATTCTGTTTGCTTCTTGGATTCAAGGGTCTAGCTCTTTCCATAGATTAAAAAAGTTCTTGTCAACTATTTTTTGAAGAGACTCTTAATTCCTTTATTCCCCCTCTTTTGATATGCCTATTATCCTTATATTGCTCTTTCTGAGGAAGGCAGATAGTTCCAAAAGAGTTCTTTCATTTTTAAAAACATGCTCAAATCTCTTTCTTCTGCAGTATTTTTAGACTTATATCTTCAATATCATTAATTCTTTCCTCTCTCTGGTCAGCTCTATTTCCTATGCTTGATAATTGTTGATATCTTTTCTTGAGTTCTTTATCTCCAGAATTTCTATTTGTTCATTTTTAATAGTTTCAATCTTTTTGGTAAAGTACTCATTTTGTTCATTGATTTGATTTTTGAGTTCATTAAACTTCCAGTATTTTTTTGCATCTTATTGATTTTTTTCAGTGCTGCAATCTTGAATTCTCTGCCATTTAAGTCATATATTTACATGTCTTTTATAGTTTATTTTTCATTTTCTTTCTAACCCGCCTTATTACCTTGGTTATTCTTGGAATTTGATGGATTCTTCTTTGTCTAGGCATCTATGTTATGGCACTTTTCTACTAGATTGATAAGAAGTGTTTCTATTGTTTTACTGTAGGTGGCGCTAAATCACAAGTTTTCTTTAAGCTGTCTAGCACTTCTCTGGCTTTTCAGATCTTCCTGTGGTGATAGAAAATGGCCTGTGTTTCCTGGGAAGATGGACACCCCCCTGTGATCTGGTTGTTCCAGTCTCAAGGGACTAATCCCACAGGGAACACAGTGGTGATGGGGATCCAAATCCCAGGCACCAACAATACTGTAACCTTGATTTGTGGATGTGGAATGAGCTGGGGAACCTTGCTACTTTGTTGCTTTGTCCTCCCTACAATAGCACCAGAAGATCTCTACAGAATGCCCCCTGTGCCTCCACCCAACCCTGAGTTTAGTCACAATGTGTGCCTTTCACTCAGGGGAAAAAAAAATGTTTCTGTAGTACCCGTTCTCAGATTTGCTGATAATATGCTCAGCTGGCAGACACAAAGGGTGAGGGGAGGCAAGCTCTGGGAGGTTAATAGAAGGCAGCCAGCTTCCATAGCTTTGTTTCTCTGTCTGTAATGTTGATTGCCAGACAACTATGCCACACCTCTGTGCATTGTCCATGCCCAGTTACTGGGTTCAGCCTTAGCATTTACTGCCCACTCCTGCAGGAATGCTTAGTAAATCCCTTTGCTCTTCCCAGATGAAGGGAATCTTAGTGACAACCTGATTCCTCCCCTTTCTGGGCTGAGCCCTGCAGTGAGCTCCAGGCTGTTAGCACTGTGTTTGTGGCTTCTTTGAGCTCTTCTCCCTACTTGCCTCCCCTGTTTGCTCCAGCTTGTCCACCTTTAGATGTTTCGATGAGCGGATCTCTTAGATATGTTTGTGCATTGAGCAGAGAATCTTTTGTAGAATTATAGCTGTTCAAATTGTTCAAACCTCAAGGGGATCTCTCACACCACCATTCCTCTGATGTCACTTCATAATAAAGCTCTTTAAAAGGGCTTTATCTTATCTTCAAAGGCCCTAAAGGGGAATATTTGCTCATTTTCCATCACATTAGTAAAAGAAATATTGCTTTCGTATGAAATTTAGTCCTTTTATTTCTAATGTACTGACTGACCTAATGCTACTTAAGCTTTAAAACTATTCTCAGCATCAACTCATGTTTTCCTAATTATTACTTCATTGCTGCTGAGCACGAATAACATGCAAGATATTATCTCATTAGCTTTTTCTAAAAGTTAATAAAAAATAAAAATTTTCAAAAATTCTCTTTTGGTGACTCCAACACTTTAATTTAGCCATTAACTTTTGACAAAGTCATTATCATCCTGGGGATTTCCTTTGCATACTACATATAAATTAGGCAATTAGAATATCTATTAGATGGTAGCCTGCATAAGATAAAGTTTCATAATGTTTCACATAAAAGGTTATTAATAAATCCTTATTGGATTGATAAATAGATCAATTATTTGTACAAGTTTAGCAGAAATTGAAAAAAAAATGAATTTCATGCTTACATTTCCCACTATGATTTCAAATCCTGTCCTCTGAATTGCACTGACGTATCATTTGAGATGGTAAATTTTCTTAGTTTGTTGTGACTGTCTATACACATAATAGGCTAATATGCTAAGTGTTCCTCTTTCCATCTGACTGGCTGCTATGATGCACACTGACCACCAGGGAGCAGCAGATGCTGAATGCAGGAGCTGCAGAGCTGCAGTGACTTGGCAGCAGTGGTTCTGCCTTGATGTACCTTGAAACCAGAGAGGAGGGAGCCCAATTCATTGTGGAGCTGTGTGATTCCACCTTCTGCTATGGGCTATGTTGTTGCTGGGGCACTATTGGCCTTGAGTCTGGTTTATTGCACACTTGCATTTGCGTTCCACATCCTGTACAACAAATGACATCTCGTATTCCAGGACTCCTTAGGAGATATTGGAGAGCTGGTTTTGGCCCAAACCTTACAGGCCAGGCCAAGGGACCCCACCTTCCGGAAGAACCCTGCTCACTCTGCAGATGCCTTTAGAGTCACAGTGCCACCCCAGGCATGGTGGGCCAGGGAGGAACCAATGGAGGTTGGCTCCATGTGTCTAGCCCATCTTGCCCAGTCCTGCCCCACTGGCCACCTTCTAGTTAATTTCCATTCCATGTGCATGAATTTGTGCATCAGGCCATTAGTATAATAATATGTCTCACCAATTCTGTACATTCATTAGATAAACATGAAGAAAATTATTTTCAAGGATACACATTTCTTTAGGTTTAGTACCCTAATAAGTAAACTCTAATGAAAAAGAAAACCAACAACTAGATTTCAGGTTATAATTATATACTTAGCTTCTCATTTGATGAACACATTCTTCTAGTTCATAAACACTGGTTTAGAAAGTTACTAGAAACAATGTTAAATATATAAATATAAGGTAAAAAGGAAAGCCAAAATATGTTGAAATAAAATTAAACTACTAAGGAAAACTGCAAAAATAAATCACTTGATTCTAAAGGATAACTTTTTAAAAAATAAAGTTAAAACAGCCAAATTAATAGAATTATACGCTAAAAAGGGTGAATAGTATATGTAAATTAGAGGCCAGGTGCATGAAATTCATGCATGGGGTGTTTGTCCCTCAGTCCAGCCTACAATCTCTCCAATCTTGGATCCTTCTCACAATTCAGAACTGCTGGCTCAAAACTACTTACCTGTCTTCTTGCTGATTGCTCCTAACTGCTTCTGCCTGCCAGCCTGATCACCCCCTAACCACTCCCCTGAAAGCCTGATCAATGCCTAACTGCTCCCTTGCTGGCCTAATTGCCCTCCCTTGCAGGCGTGGTCACCCCTAACGACCCTCCCCTGCTGGGCCCCTAACTGCCCTCCCATGCAGGCCTAGTTAACTCTATCTGCCTTCTCCTGCCAGCCTGGTTGCCCTCAACTGCCCTCTCTTGCAGACCTGGTCCCTCTTAACTGCCCTGCCCTGCTGGCCTGATCACCCACAACTGCCCTCCCCTGCTGGCCATCTTGTGGTAGCCATCTTGTGCCCACACTGGGATGGCCATCTTGTGTGTTGGAGTGATAGTGAGTTTGCATATTACCTCTTTATTATATAAGATTATATTTTTAAAAATCAAACTAAGAATATACTTGTATAAGCATTTAGTATGTCATTATTAAAATATTTCACCTATTGCCCTAGCTGGTTTGGCTCAATGGATAAAGCATCAGCCTGGAGACTGCAGGGTCCTTGGTTCAATTCTGGTCAAGGGCATGTACCTTGGTTGTGGGCACATCCCCAGTAGAGAGTGTGCAAGAGACAGCTGATCAATCCTTCTCTCTCATAGATGTTTCTATTGCTCTATCCCTTACCCTTCCTCTCTGTAAAAAGTCAACAAAATATATTTAAAAACATTTCACCTATTATTATGGCTTCTAAAAATATTTTGACTAAGGTTAAGAGCACTGACTTTAAGGTCAGTCAAATATGGAATGCTGAGTTATCATATGTTGCTTTGGGCTCATTAAAAAACAAACAAAAAACATATAAACACCAGCTTATTTATTGGTAAATTTCGAAAAACAGTAAATATGTGATAGAGTTATTGGGAGAATTTAGCTTGATAATATATATAATATACTTATCATAAAGCCTAAGACATTTTGTACTACACATTATTTTCTACTGGGGCAATCAACAAAAGCTTCACAGAGAAGGGTGAGTAGAAAGGATATTACTGGCAAGAATAGAATGAACAAAGAGACTGAAAGAGAAAGGCAAAGAACAGACAGTTTGAATGCAGCCAGGAATCTCTGAAAGGGAGAAATGTAAGCTAAGTCTAGAAATTTGAAATATCACCAGATGGTAGACGGTATAAAATATTATTTTAAGGAATTTTAATTTTATTCAATAGATAATAAAAAAACACAAACATTTAGCAGTATTGAAATGACATGCTTTAAATTGTACTTTAGAAAGGTTAATTTCAAGCAAGGAGAGATTAGAGGCAAAAATGGTTAAAAATCAGGAGTACTATAGACGTTTAGTATTATTCTTAAGTAACAAAGAGGTATTGAATTAGAATGGTGCTGATAGTGGTGACAGTAATAATACAAAAGGTATAAAATTTGTGAATGAAAAAAGAGGTTCTATGTAAAGTAACCTCACAGAGTAATAAACTCTTACAAAATTTCTCTATAGATATGGATGTTCTTATATCAACAATTAGGAGGATGTCCTTTAGGTAGAATTGATAGGATTTGTTGGTAGAAATGGGGGACAGCAACGGATTGGATAGAGAAACAAATCAATGTTGTTTTCAAGAATTACAACTGGGCATCTTGGATTATTCCTGTCATTGGAAATATTTTATTGGAAAACTCTGAGTTCTGTTTAGGATATTTTGTGCTTAAGATATAAACATGAGAGACATGCAGGTGGGCTTTTGACTAGTTTATTATAAATATAGCTTTTGAAAGAGATTATTATATACTTTTTCATTTTTCTGATTTACAAAGATAACTGAAACTGAGGACTAAAGAGATAGTTTTGGGGGATTATTGCATTTATAAGACAAAAGGAGAAAGCAACGTGACAAAGAATATGATATTTTCTGAGGAACCAACTTCAGTCAATCTTTAAAATAAGGAATTTGACTAATGAAAGTCTAAGACAGTAAGAGAGAGAGGAAGTGATGATATAGAGACAGTGAATATAGATGCCTTACTCAAAAATACACCAGAGGATCCAAGATGGAAGCTGATGGGTCAGCAGGCTGCAAGATAGTGTGTGAGTGTGAGAGCAAAAGGAGAGGGTGTGGATATGCAGAGAATGTCTATATTTGTGAGTGAGGTACAACTATATTCCACAAGACTGTTGGGGACTGGCATCCTCTGCCACTGCTGAAATCTCTTCCAGAGTGATTGGCTCTGCTGCAGAGATCCTGCCATCTTGAAGGGGAGAACAGCTGTGATAGGAAGCCCAGCCTTACCTTCAACTGAAGAGACTTCAGATACCTCCCAAGATCCTACAATCATATCACCAAGGAACCAGCTGCCACAGTTGCGAAAAAAGACCCCAACCTCACCAGCCATAGGCGCCTAAAAAGTTTGTCTAGGGGAGACAAAGTGGCGCTGAATACACAAACGGGCCCTGAATCTTCTCACAGTGCAGACAGAAGGAACAGCTAAATTGGACAACATTTACCCGGAATTGGTGAATTAAGCAGAGTTAAGGCAATCCATGGATGGAAAGTACAAAGATTGCCTAGAGAGAGCTCTGCCTCCTCAGATTCAGTTGATTGTTTGTTGTTTGGGGGTTCATTGTTTGCATTTTTTGGATTAGTTGTTGTTTGCTGTTTGCATTCATCTCAGAGTGTTTGTTGTTTGCATTTTTTTTGGATTAGCTGTTCATTTTTTGGTGTTTTCTCCCTATATACATATATATTTTTACCCCTTATTTTGTCTTCTCATTCTTATCTCTCAGATTTTTCCTTTACTCAATATCATTTTTGCACTTTTATGTCTCCTCTAATTCTCTTTTCACTGATGCTCACCTTTATTTGGGGTTATTGGTATTGTGAATGCATTTGTGTTTGGTGCCCTGTGCTTTGTGTCTTCTTGTATTCTATTTTGTGCCATTAAGTCAAAACAGAAGAGAGAGAGAGCTACATAACCAGATGCCCTGAAGAAGCAAACATGGAGAGATAAAGAAATAGCCCCCATATGAAAGAAAAGGAGGAATTACAGGAAAAGAAAGTAAACAAAATAGAGGCAAGCAATATGTCAGAAAAAGAATGGTCATAAGCAGTGGTTTTCAACCTTTCTCATGCTGTGACCCTTTAATACAGTTCCTCATGCTGTGGTGACCCCCAACTATAAAATTATTTTTGTTGCTACTTCATAACTGTAATTTTGCTACTGTTAAGAATCGTGATGTAAATATCTGTGTTTTCTGATGGTCTTAGGCAACCCCTTTGGGGGTCTCATTCGACCCCCAAAGGGGTCGAGACCCACAGGTTGAAAACTGCTGGTCATAAGGATGCTGAAAAAAATGGAAGACAAATTAAACAATATGTTTAAGAACCAAGAGGAAATAAAGAAGAAGCAAGAATAAATGAAAAATGACATTGCTGCAATAAAGAACACAATAGAAAGCATCAACAGTAGAATAGGAGAAGCAGAAGACCACATAAGTGAGCTAGAAGACAGGTAGGATAAAATACCCAAGCTGAGCAGCAACTGGGAAAAAACATAAAAAATAAGAGGGAAGTCAAAGGGCACTTTGAGAGAGCATGAAACAAAACAACATTCATGTAATAGGTGTACAAAAAGGAGAAGAAACCGAGTAAGAAATATAAAATCTGTTTGAAAAAACAATGACAGAAAACTTCCCTTATATTGGGAAGAAAAAACTCACAGAAGTCTAAGAAGCTCACAGAGTCCAAAACAAGATAAACCCCAAAAGACCAACACCAGGACACATTATAATTAAATAATCAAACACCAAAGGACAAAGTAAGAATCTTAAAGGCTGAGGAGAGAGACAGAATGTAACCTAAAAGGGATCTCCCCTCAGACTATTGACTGATTTCTCAACAGAAACACATCAGACCAGAAAAGAATTGAATAAAATATACAAAGTCATGCAAAAGAAGGGTCTGAATCAAAGAATATTGTACCCAGCAAGGCTATCAATCAAAGTTAAGTGTGAAATCAGAAGCTTCACAGACAAAAAAGGGCTAAGAGCATTTATTACCACCAAACCAACAATGCAAGAAATGCTAAATGTTTTGCTATATCAAGAAGAAATAGGAAGGAAAGAAGGAACACAGGCATAAAGAATAAAAATGGTTACCAATAAGTACCTATAAATAATAACTTGAAATGTAAATGGATTAAATGCCCTAATCAAAAGACATAGGATAGCTGAATGGGTAAAAAAAAAAAAAAAACATGACCCATACATCTCCTATCTACAAAGGACCCACCTCAGAACAAAGGACTCATACAGACTGATGGTTAAGGATGGAAAAAGGTATTTCAGGTGAATGGAAATGGAAAAAAAAAAAAGCTGAGGTTGCAATACTTATATCTGACAAATTAGATCTCAATCTCAAAGTGAAGGCTATAGCAAGAGATAAGAAAGGCCACTTCATAATACTAAATGGAGCAATTCATTAAGAAAATATAAATCTGGTAATTATATATGTACCCCATACAGGAGCATCCAAATACATAAAAAACTTCTGGAGGATATTAAGAGAAAGATTGACAGAAATACAGTCATAGTAGTGGAGGTAGGGGAGTTTAACACTCCACTAACAACACTGGACAAATCCCTTTAAAAAAATCAGCAAAGAAACATCAATCCTAAATGACTTGATCATATGGAATTAATTGACGTCTTCAGAACATGTCACCCCAAACCAAAGAGATGTGTAAATCACCAAACTGTTGACTTTTTCTTGGTCATCATCCAGACTATGTTATTGACTTCTTAAAAGTCCTTAACTAATGCCTTTTATGTAAATTAATCATGAGTCTACATTTCTAATCTTTATCTCTTTTCTGAGTCCAAGCCCATCATTTCTAACCATCTATATAGCATTCTTCACATATCTGTCTGAAACTCAAATAGCATGTACCAATAGTCCCTTATTTCCAAAGCAACTTTTCTTCTGGGTTGTTTATTTCTCTATTCTCTCAGTGTAATGGCTAATTGTATGTGTCAACTTGACTAGGAAACAGGGGTGCCAAACTTTTGGTCAAACATTATTCTGGGTATGTCCATTAGGATGTTTCTGGATGAGATTAACATGTGAATTGATAGACCTATTGAAGCAGGTCATCCTTCCTAATGTAAATGGACCTCATCCTATTAATTGAAGACCTCAGTAGAACAAAAAGGTGGAGTAAGAGGGAGTTTGGCCTGCCAAAGTTGGGACATCATTCTCTTTCTTTCCTCAGATGGAAATTTACACCATTAGTTTTCTTGGTTCTCAGGCCTTTAGATTCAGGCTAGAAGTACATGATATTTCTCAGCTTCCGTAACTGTGAGAGCAAAATCCTTATATGAATCCAGTTCTTTGTTTTTTTTTTTTTTTTTTTGGGAAAACACAATAAAAAAACCAGTCACTACAATTTGAAAGCTTATAAGAAACTTTAATATTCCACTCATTTTTATGTTATCATTAATAAGTTTTGTGGCTTCTTTTGTCTCTCTCCCTCATCCTTTTTCTCTTTCCCACTCTTCTCATTCTCCTCCTCCCTCTCTTCCTTTATCTCTCTCTCTCTTTCAAACTTAAATATGAATAGTTGACTGGAACAAGTTCCAGTTGTAAAAGAAGGAATGTGGAATAAACTAAAATAGAAGATGTTTTCATAGCCTTGAGAAGCAGAATGAATTAAATTCACCCTAGGTCATTTAAGAAATTGGTAGATGTTATGACACACTCAATAGCTATTATTTTTGAGTAGTCATGGAAGGTGAAATCCCCAAGGACAAAGCTCTGGGAGTTGGAAGGAATTTGAAGAGACACAATCTTCTGTCTTAAGGCAAAAAAGTTATAGTAATTTTTTCCCCATAGCAGAGGCAAAAACCATGCTTCCTATACATGAGAAAAGTAAAAGACCACTTGGATAATATGTGGATGTATTTAAAATTAGAATAGGATGAACCAAAATAATGCTTTCACATTTACAAGGTGCTTTTACATACAATCTGTAATTTGATTATCACAACAAAGGGGGCAGTGATTTTAATCCTCATTTGCAGAAAAGGAAACTCATAGTCAGTGAGGCTAAATCACCAAAGTCTTTAACATTCTAATCCAAGAATTTTCCCACCATATAAAAAATAACTTATCAATAGTTTATTATGAAATTTTAAAAAGCAGTGGTGCTAAGCAAGACATTTTATTCCTTTTATTATAGTAATAAATTATGAGGAAATTAACTCAAAATCCATTATTTTTATCATTATCTTATACATATATTGATTTCAGAGAGGAAGGAAGAAGGAAAGAGAGAGAGAGAGAAACATCAATGATGAGATAGAATCATTGATCAGCTGCCTCATACACGACCCCTACTAGTGATTTAGTTTGTAACCTGGGCATGTGCCCTGACCAGGAATTGAATCATGACCTATGGTTCATAGGTTGATGCTCAACCACTAAGCAACGCTGGAATATCATCAATAATATTCGTACTAGGTAAACAAATTCTATCTTTGCAGAACTCATATAAGGTAAAACAACAACAATAATAATAAACAAACCAATCTCATCCTATTTCATAGATGGAAAAAAATGAAAAAGAATCAATGAAGAAAAAAGACGAGTCATCAAAAAGGCAAAAGAAAGCTGAAACAGGTTTGGCTCAGTGGATAGAGCATTGACCTGCAGACTGAAGGATCCCAGGTTCAATTCTGGTCAAGGGCATGTATCTTGGTTGCGTGCACATCCCCAGTGGGAGGCGTGCAGGAGGTGGCTGATAGATGTCTCTCTCTCATCGATGTTTCTAGCGCTCTGTCCTTCTCCCTTCCTCTCTGTAAAAAATCAATAAAATATATTTTTAAAAAAGACAAAAGAAAGAAAAGGATAAGAAAAAAAGCAAAAAAATAAATAGAGCCTACAAGTGGCCTTTAGAGACTGAGTACTGTCATGAAACAAAGAGAATTAAGGTCATGCCAAGACCATTTGATTTTGCAATTAGTTAGAAACTGTTGATTGCTAAATTCAACTAAAAGTAAAAAAGGCGACTAAGGCAACAAAGCCTACTATTTTGAAAAATATGGCCCCCAAAAAGCAATTTGTTTATTGGTAGAGAGGGTGACCCTGTAAAATAGAAAAGAAAAAAAAAGTTAATACTGAGCCATGCATTTTAGATAGAGAGTTAAGAATACATGAGGGATACTGAAAAGGCAAAATAAGATCAATGCACCAGGTTAAAGAAACAGACTATTTACGACAGTGGTCAGCAAACTCATTAGTCAACAGAGCCAAATATCAACAGTATAACGAATGAAATTTCTTTTGAGAGCTGAAAACCAACTTCTGCTCATGGGCCATGAAGTTTCAATTGCACTGTATGTGCGCACCCACATGTGGCATTTTGTGGAAGAGCCACATTCAAGGGGCCAAAGAGCCACATAGATGAATAGACAGAAAAGAAAATAGTTGGGTAGTTAGCCATCAATCTTAGAAAATGTTTACCTTGTACTAGTATTTGTTTCAGAAGGGATGACTTGAAGAGAAAAAAAAATGAAAATGTTAGATAAAATCTAGCAGAAGGAAGTGAGAAGAAGCCAGGAATATTGTAGAATTTATGATCTTGAAAAGAATGAAAAGCTCTTGTTATATACATTATGTAATATATATGAGATATGTAGAAAGAGTTAGATATAAGCATTCGTAGTAGTAGAAAGGAGTCAGTTGATATTAGAGAACATCAATTGATGGCTCTATGATTTTCTTTAGAAATACCTTTGGGCCTGGAAATATAAACAAAAATTAGATAGTGGCTATTATCCTGATCCTTCCTTCCTTCCTTCCTTTCTTTCTTTCTTTCTTTCTTTCTTTCTTTCTTTCTTTCTTTCTT
>JAAGEH010000286.1:4998373-5019147 GCA_011751065.1 Lasiurus cinereus | reverse complement strand
CTTTCTTTCTTTCTTTCTTTCTTTCTTTCTTTCTTTCTTTCTTTCTTCCTTCCTTCCTTCCTTCCTTCCTTCCTTCCTTCCTTCCTTCCTTTTTTTAAATATATTTTATTGATTTTTTACAGAGAAGAAAAGAGAGGAATAGAGAGTTAGAAACATCAATGATAGAGAGACATAAATCAGCTGCCTCCTGTACACCCCCTACTGGGGATGTACCTGCAACCAAGATACATGCCCTTGATTGGAACCAAACCTGGAACCTTTCAGTTCACAGGCTGACACTCTATCCACTAAGCCAAACATTGGTTGCACAAAACCCGGCCTGAAGGGATTAAGACAACAAAGTTTCAATGGCTGTGCAAGCAGAAGGCTTGCTCCACTTCAGGCTACAAAGTTTCAATTGTAGAAGATAAATAAATCCCAGATACTAGGGCCTCCACTTGGGTCGCCAGGGGCATGGCTGGCCTGCAAAGCACCACAGGCCCCTCACCCAGGCCACCACATGCCCCAAGGGAATATCCACCCTGATTCAGGACACCCTTCAGGGCAAACCAAATGGCCCCCACCCATGCACCAGGCCTCTATCCTATCTAATAAAAGAGTAATATGCAGATTGACCATCACTCCAACACACAAGACTGCCCCCATGTGGACACAAGATGGCCACCACAAGATGGCCAGGCAGGGGAGGGCTGTTGGCAGGGACCAGGCCTGCAAGGGAGGGCAATTGGGGGTGATCAAGTTAGAGGTGACCAAGCCTGCAGGGAAGGGCAAGTGGGGGTGATCAGGCCCACAAGGTAGGGCAGTTAGGGGAAAACAGGCTGGCAGGGGAGCAGTTAGTTATCAATCAGGCTGGCAGGGAAGTGATTAGGGGGTGATTAGGCTCACAGGCAGAAGCAGTTAGGGACAATAAGGAAGGCAGGCAGGTGAGCAGTTGGGAGCCAGCAGTCCTGGATTGTGAGAAGGATGTTCGATGGACATTCAGACATCCCCCAAGGGGTCCCATATTGGAGAAGGAGCAGGCTGGGCTGAAGAACATTCCCCCTCCATGCACAAGTTTGGTGCACTGGGCCTCTAGTAAACAATAAAGTTCCTTTAAGTACTGTGATTCCATGAATAATTTTGATCACAGCACAATAGATTTCTCACCTCTGCATAGATTAAGAAGGGGCAGAGATTATTCCTTCTAATCATGGTGTATTCTCAATTAGTTCAGATATTAATCTCTGCATACAACAGGTATATAGTATCTATTTGGTAAATAATTCTAAGTTCAAATAGGCTTTGAAGAGATTCAAGTGCCTTTAGTAAGGCTTATAATTTTTCTTTTAAATATACCTTTTAATTAGTAGCATCATTGTTTACTATTTTTCTTACATATTTTATTAATTTAAATTAATGTATTTATAGATTCTAAAACCAACTTGTATTTCAACTTCAGTAAGATTTTGTATCTGTAATACATTGAGCCTTAATTTAAGATAAACTTGTCATACAAAATTTATAAGACACCCTGTTATATTCCTAGAGTTTATTCTAGAATTGGGAGGAGTTTAATATAGAGAAAAATATTAAGTTTTCAAACTATTACTCCTTTGCCAATTAATTTCCCCCTTACAGTAATTTCATTTAAATTGTAAATTCATTATCATTTGAAATTGCATAACAGTACTAAAAAAGTATATTGTAACTATTTTTCTCCTATTGAATTTAGTTGCAGAAATCACTTTATAATTTGGAAAATTTCCACAGTTCCCTGAACTTCTGAATAAATCATTCTTTGTGCTTTCTCAAGTTGTTTTTTCCTATATCAAAGAAAAATAAGCCTTATAGTAATCCCTCAGATTAGAGTTTGTGTTTCTTTCAGTGTAGGAAAAAAGTCTTAATTTTCACTTTGAGAGTATTAGACAGTAGGAAACATTTCCATATTAATTTTCACATGCATTCCCTTCAATACTGGTTTTATAAAAGTATAATGAAAAAATATTGGAATACAGCATTTTGGCTAACCCATTTTAAAACTCTTAGAATACTTTGAATAATTATGGAGACCTTTGGTTATTATCTGTACCAAGTCTTTTGAGATTCATCCACCCATGTCTTCCATTTAAAGGAGACCTTGGTCCTTATGACTTCAGAAAGGACAAGCCCCAAGGTCCCAGCTGCGATCTCCTTTTATCCCATAATCTGAATCATCTCACTCACCTCCTAAGGCCACATATCTCTTGCTACTCTTTATTGGATGAAGTGGCCTTTATGCTTCAGAAAATTTAAAGGTCATTTTCCTTTCTTTGAAACCTCACTACATTTTGTTACTTACAACATCAGTTTCAGCAGGAGAAAACAGAAGTGAATTGTTATTTCACTGGTGGTAACCAGAGCTTTGGGGCATACCTCCTAGTGTTTTGTGGTGGTGTTGTTTTTAACCTTGGGTCATAATGCCAATGTCCCAGATTGAGTTCTCTTCCCATTTGAACTCTATAAACTATATCCCAACAATGGCATGGCATTCTTGGTGTGAAATGAAACTTGTTCCATAAAAAATTGCTTCATCATAGAAAAAAATTAGGAAAAAAAAGGGACTTGAACCTCTGATCAACCAAAAGGAAAATTAGTATAGGACTAAAAGATTCTGTTCTAAGTTCTTAGAAATATATTGGGAAATTAATACATATTACAGCTTTCTGACAATATTCTTTCTCATAAAGTCATTAGACATTTATCTAAAGCTGAACCTTTTGAAAAAATAGAAAGCAACAAGTATTGTCCTATAAATTCTTTTCTATTCATTTGTTTTGGGTTTATATTCTTTCTTATTGTTGATAGTAAGATCTGCTAAAATAAAACTAACAAACAAAAAACCTGTATCTTTTCTAAAGCTGCAAAAACCATTTCCTTCCCAAGCCTATTAATGTCAACCCTGCAGTTGACATTAGAGAGAGGCAGAGAGAGAGATAGGAACATCAATGATGAGAATCATTGATCAGCTCCTTCCTGCAAGTCCCACACTAGGGATGGAGCCTGCAACATGGGCATATACCCTGACTGAGAATCAAATCTGAGACCTTCTTGTTCATAGATCATTGCTCAACCACTGAGCCATGTTGGCTGGGCCATCCATTTTCTGACATAAGCTGGCCATTAATTACATGAAATGAATAGTGATTGGACAGTATCTTCTTATCATGAATTCTGATTGGTTAGTTGCTTAGAAGCATGAAGGTCACTTGCTGAACCATTTTGTACTTTAGTCAATATTGTCTCATGTTCTCATGCAGACTTGATTTCTGAGAGCACTATTTAACAAAACCTCCCACATCTGCACATCAGAATTCTAACCAGGAGTTCTTGTTTTCTCTCAATCTTCAAATTAAAACTATAGTTATGGAAATCACATTATTCTTTTTTATGGCACTTTTCTTTGAACAGTCCATCATACAAGGATACCTTCACAGAGATATCTGAAAAAGCCCATGTGATTGGATGTCTAACACAAAAAAATGTCACTAACGATAGTGTGAATTGGAGGTCCAAATTGTACCATGTCAACCACTTGTAAGATCTTGGTAAATATTTTTTTTTCCTTCAGAAAAGGCAATTAAGAAACATAATACATTAACATTTTATTCATCTTTGAAGGTGAGAAGAGCTATAAAATGAAGCAGTCATAACTATGAATCCATTCTGCAGATAGAGAATGGATAGAACTGAGACATTTTAAGAAGGCTTTCATCAATGATCATTGGTGAATGAGAGGCAATAACACCTTTATTCACCTAGTGGATGTACTAGGATGAACTGTGAATAAAGAAGAGAACATTTATAGACAGAAAGGCAGGGATGGGAAGCAATCGCAGGAAATGCAGATGGTATGATGTATGACATATGACTCTTGTTCAGGAGAGACATTTGCTAAATTCTCTAACTTTCTATTTTAGGAACTGAGCTTCCAAATAATCTGGATGCCTATGGTACATTCATTCTGATTTTGAATTTTGTTTTAGAAGACAGAGGTTCCTTATTTAAGTGTTTGCTTATTTTAAATGAAAGGAGGAAGAATTCCTAAATTATTCCGGATTTTTCTGGTATACTGTCTCAAGTTCCCATTGTCTATACTCTTTGAGTGATTTCTCAGTTTCTCAGTTTCTTTGTTCATCTTCCCCAGTATTGTACATTTCCGCTGTGCTCTTCTTCCCCTCTCTGAGCCTCTAGCCCCCATTCCTCCAGCCTCTCCAATTACCAGAAGTTCAGACTGTATTTTTCCTCTTTCTCTTTTTATCTCCTTCACTGTCTCAGCCAGGGCTTTTCAGGTACTTGAGATATTTTATTTTTAACAGCTTCCTCCTTTTCTGTTTATCTGCTTGTCACTGTCTTTGCTTGTTTCAGCCTCCTCCCATGGGTAAATCCTTATCTCTTTTCTCTGTCTTAACCAATCACTGCCCATGGATATATATATATATATATATATATATATATATATATATTTAATATCTAGCATAAGGAAAAGTATGAATACTTTGTCAGAGAAGTCACTGGAGATTCTATTTAAAAATGAAGCTATGAAAAACCAAACTTTTCAATATCTTTTTCTTACTGCCACCCCTGCTAAAACCCAAATACAAGCAAAAAGCCAAAAACCCCCAAAACAAAATAAAATCCTGACTTTCTTAGACACAAAAAAGAAAATGGATGAATCATCTTGAACTTTATGGAGGAACCAAGCACCTAAGATGACATTTAGCAGTGTATAGTAATTAATGGCTAAATTACAAAATGCATTCTGGTTTTAGGTTTTGTGCTCTTTAGTGTTAGGATTTCTGATACCATGCATGGAGTCAACACATATTTACAAAGAGGGTTGTGATAAGGGTTTTTTTCCAGGATAAGTAGTTAACATTTAGTCAGAGAAAACCATGTGGAGAAAAGAGCAGAATATACGAGAGGATGATATCTTCGAGGGATTGTAAGCTATCAGGTTGGTTAGATATGACTCCCCATGTTTGGGTTATGAAGAAAGGAGGGCAAGAGATGTATCTCAAGATAGAGAAGGATGGAACCACAAAGCAATATACGTGTCAGCACAGTAGCAGTGATATTAACATGATGACAATGGGGAACCACTGACAGTGTTCACACAGAAATGGCATGTGGCTAATTTATATTACAGAATAATTATTTTACAGTTGTGTGGGAATGTCAGACAGTAGGGAAAGAAACCAGTTAGGAGGCTTTTGTGGTATCCTACACGGACATGATAAGAAGCTAGAAAAAGAAAAAATGGTTCTAGAGATACTAAAGTCACAAGTTTAGTGACAAATTGGATATGCAGAACAGGTAAATAAGAAGAGCCTGGGATGACACTCAGGCTTCTGGCTTGGGCGAATGGTAGTACCACTCACAAAGAAAAAGAATTCAAGTGTAAAAATGATTATGAGTGGGAAGCATGACTAATTTAGTTTTGAATTCAATTTTATTTTGGAAATGATAAATGGAGATTTTTATCAAAGAGTTTTCTATATGGAAATAAAAGTCAGGGTATGGGTCTGGACAATAGTTAAATTTTGGAAGGCAGAGTATAAATGTAAATGTAAATAAATTGAATCATCCAGGGAGAATAGGTACAATTTGAAGAATCAGTCATTTTCATCCATTTTAGAATTGTTAAATATTTACTGAGGTTTACTACTGGTACAAGGAGATTAGTAAGCTTAGCTTGATAGTAAGGATAAAAAAAGTCAGAATGATCCCTATCCATTCATATATGCACTTATGCAATAAATAAATATTTATTATATAACTAGAGGCCTAGTGCAAGAAATTCATGCACAGCCTAGCCTGCACCCTCTCCTAGTGCACAAAATTAATTCCCTCAGCCCAGCCTGCACCCTCTCAATCTGGGAACCCTCAAGGGGTGTCCAACTGCAGTCAGACATGCCTCTCACAATCCAGGACTGCTAGCTCCCAACTGTTCTCCTGCTTGCCTTCCTGATTGCCCCTAACTGCTTCTACCTGCCAGCCTGATAACCCCCTAACCACTCCTGCCAACCTGATTGATACCTAACTGCTCCCCTGCCGGCCTGTTTGCTCCTAACTGTCCTTCCCTGCAGGTCCAGTCACCCCAACTGTCCTCCTCTGTTGGCTTGATTGCCCCAACTGTCTTCCCTTGCAGGCCTGGTCCCTAGCAACTGCCCTCCCCTGCTGGCCATCTTATGGTGGCCATTTTGTGTCAACACATGGGGGCAGGATCTTTGACCACATAGGGGCAGCCATTTTCTGTGTTGGAGATAATGGTCAATCTGCCTATTACTTTTTTTATTAGATAGGATAGAGTCCTGGTGCATGGGTGGGGGCCAGCTTGTTTGTCCTGAAGGGTGTCCCAGATCAGGGTGGGGATTCCTTTGGGGTGTGGGGTGGCCTGGGTGAGGGGCCTGTGTTTCCTGGGATTTATTTATATTTTATAATTGAAACTTTGTAACCTGGAATGGAGCCAAGCCTCTTGCTTACTCCATGGCAGCAGCCATTTCTGTTGGGATTTATTTATCTTCTATAATTGAAACTTTGTAGCCTTTAGTGGAGGCCTCAGCCAACCAGGGTGTGTGTAAAGCTTGGCTTCCTCCATTGGCAGGGAAACCCAAGCCTCCCTCCTGCTCACTGTGGCCAGAACCATCTTGGTTGGGATTAATTTGCATGCTAGCTCCTAATTGGCTGGTGGGCATGGCATGTGGGCATGGCTTGTGGGTGAAGCAGAGTGGTGGTTAATTTACATATTACTCTTTTATTAGATAGGATTACTACTTGGAATGCAGTATGTTAAGAACTAATATAGATAAATTAATTTCCAGTGCAGTTCTTTTGAGGATTAAATAGTAAAGTTCAGGAGACAAGGAGATAAACCATTGCAAAGCATGCTACAGTATAAGTTCACATACATTGCAATGATAGCACAAACATGAAGGAGCAACTTGGAACTGTGCAAGTTGTAGGGAAAGGCATGTAATCTTAGGTAAAGTGATTGGTATATACGATGCACAGAGGAGTGAAAGTGCTTATTATATTTATAGATAGTGAGCAGTCATATGATTAGAGTACTAAGTGTATATGGAGAGTAGCTGGAGATGAAGGTGGATATATAGACTAAGACTAAGGTTGGAATATAAAGGGTCTTGTGAGCAACAATAAAGAAATTCACTTTGTTCTGAAGGCATTGGAGCTAAAGAGCTTTAGCTAGTAGATTGATATGCTCAAACATGTATTTTGAAGAGGAAATTCTGATCACTGTAGAGGAATAAACTGATTATAAGAGAGCCTGAAAATAAGAAACATTCAGGGTAATTAGGGTGTGAGGTGTGTGTGTGTGTGTGTGTGTGTGTGTGTGTGTGTGTGTGTGTGTAGTAGCTATTATTTAAGTATCATGGTCAATTAAAAATATCAGTATCAGGAGCAGTGTTGCTCTAACAAAAAATATAATAAGATGTGATATTGGCTTAGTGGTTAATTGGTGAGCTAACTGAAAGTTTGGAGGCCAGTTAAGGACTAGACATATGCTCTATCAAATGAAGCAGTAAAATATTTGGTAACACTGTCACCTTAACTATGTTAACTTATGAGGTAAGCTATATGCTCACAGAGTAAGCAGATTGAATATTAGGTGTATGTGTGATGGGCATCTTGTGTCCACACATGGGGACAGGATCTTTGACCACATAGGGGCAGCCATTTTGTGCACAGCCTAGCCTGAGAAAACAGACAACTTATATTTCTATTCCCTCATTTGTTGGACTGGGAGGTCCAATATCTGGACCTCATGGGTAAGTCTGTGAAATTTGTGGTTCATATAGAGTCTGGAAAGGGGTGATGGTATTCTGTATGAAAACAGAAGTATATGTAGGGTCTGAAAGGGCCCATTACAGCAGAGAACATTTTTGTGTTTACCGTACCTCATTTCATTTCTACTTTCTAGGTACAAATAAGAGCACTGTAAAAATTAATAAATAGAAACCTCATTTAAAATGGAGTTGCTAGAAGAAAAAACTCTTCCACACACACATTTCACTCAAAGCACACTACTGACCCCAATAGAAAGAGATGTTCCTTGTGTCTCCCATAGGGAGTAATACTTTGTTACCATATCAAGAAAAGATTCCTTCTCGCCCATTAACAGCTCAGCCAATGAAGACTGCAATAACTCAAGCAATGAAAAGTCACTATACTTTGAACGTTATTTCCTTCAATAGACTATGTTTACAACAGCCCTGCCCAAATCCATAAAAAAGCATTCCTCTTCTTTGTTTCTCTTGACTTGAGCATGATTTGCCACTAGAGCACATGTCACAAATTGAAATTTTTTATTGTTCCCAAATAAAACCATTTTGCTGGAGAAATATCTGGCTAGGTGTTAAAAGTCAACACCATATTTCTGAGACTTTAGTAGTAAGAATGAGTTTTGGCCAATGATTTGAGTGGAAGGGAAGTGTTTTTCTTTTGTGATGAGGTAATTATGAATTAGTGGTTTCCCTCTCCTACCTCCCCCTTCAAAATGACATAGAGGCTATGCTTTTAGGTGTCAGAACTAAACAATAGAAAAGAATAATATCATTAGACTGTAATGAGAAAGGAATATAGTTTTATTGTGTTAAACCATTAAGATTTCAGGAAATAGTGTCAGCTAGGATTAATTATCCTAACATTTAGATTCCCTTCCTATTTCTTCTCTAGCCCACATAAGAATAATAAGAAAATCTACTAAATAAGTAATATTATTAAGGTCAATATTTTCAAAGTTTGGGAAACATTCATCAGGAAGAGTATAGTTTTATAATATTTCATTTGTAGAAAGGCTTCTTGAATGATTGGTGAAGTCATGTTTATGCTATCATACAACTGTGTATCAGGAACTATTTTACTATATACTGAGTTTTGCTCCACATCTAAAAATAATTTGTTGGATATGAGACCTTTAATACATGTATATTTTGAACAAGAAGAAAATGTTTGAATACAGAACTTATTTTTACATAAATAATTGAATGGAATGGCTTCCCTATCATTGTATACATAAAAATCTTCAAACTTAATTCTTTTCACAGGCCAGAACCTCTACCTTCCTCCTAAGCTTTGGTGTATATAAAGGCAATACGATATTGTATATCTGTGATTTTTCTAAAGCCAAATACATATATCCTCTCTAAACACTCTCTAACTGGATGACTTTCTATTTTTTTAATATATTTTTTATTGATTTTTCACAGAGAGGAAGGGAGAGGGATAGAAAGTCAGAAACATCGATGAGAGAGAGACATCGATCAGCCGCCTCCCGCACACCCCACACTGGAAATGTGCCCGCAAGCAAGGTACATGCCCCTGACCGGAATCGAACCCGGGACCTTTCAGTCTGCAGGCCGATGCTCTATCCACTGAGCCAAACCAGTCTCGGCTGACTTTCTATTTTGATAATGCCTGCATTCTCCTTCTCCCCAACAAATATGAGAATATCTATCTTACCCAAAAGCTTTATAACTAGAAGGAAAGCAGATAAATGTAAACTGCTTCAATAGGTAACTTCTTTGTACCTTAATTTTAATAACAAAAACACATAAAATTTTTTCTTCAAGTGCCCCTGCATATATGAATTACTTCTTTTATTCAGAGTGTTTATATTTCACTTAAAATGATATAGTTGATTCTCTTTTTCTCTTTATTTTTAAAATTTTGAGAGTACATTTTTTAAAGCTGGGAACAGTGAAGCAAAGAAGGGCCTAGAACAGAAGAAGCAACAGGAGAGAGCGTAGGTGGAGAAGTTTTGGCTCTCTAGAAATGATTTGGGAAAGAAAGGAGCTAAGGTGGGGCTATTGTCAGGTCCCTGGAGAGTCAGAGAAAAAGGGGCCTTAAGAACAGATTTCAGGGGGTTAGCAAGAGACTAGCTGCTGCTGCCCATTACTCCTCTGGTTGTAAGTCTTTGTCCCATAGAGATTAGGAGATTCATGCCTGTGGGGGAAGAAGATGGGAACAGGAAAGGAATGGAAGTACTCCCTGGTTAATTCTCTCTATAGAGCATTTAATTTGATTCCACATGACCATGGAAAAAAGAAGCATAGCTAAAAAATAATAGCAAAATGTCATCCAAATGCTCTTACTTATTTTCATCAACATTGTGTATTTTGTTCTTTTTTATATGTTGTTAGGACAATTTAAAATGTATTTAAAAACAATTAGAACTGTTTCACCCTTCAGGAAGTTTTGGTTCCTTTCTCTTACTGGTTTTCCTTTTCTCCAATAAAGGCATACTATTTATTTCAATGAGAGAGACACAAGTGATATCAAACACTGACAATTAACTCCTTAAAGAGCATTCAATTTTCACACTAAATGAATTGTTCTGAGAATGAGAGTACAGTTCATCATGTGGTAAATAGAACTGAAGAAAGTAAAAAAAAATCATAGGAAGAAAAGAAAACAAAGTAAAAAAGTAAAAAGTTTACTTTGTGTATAATATAAATAGAGAAAATAAATTCTGGCTAAATTCTTGGTGATTTTCTGTTTCAAAGAAACATCAACTTCACAATTATAGTTTACATCATACCTCATACAACCCCCTAGAGAGAACTTCTTTCCAAAAAGTTATTGGTAATGTGATAAATATCACTATTCAATAAGTAATATTTTTAGTTTGTATTAATGACAAAGCTCAAAACGGGAAACTATAATAGTATTATTGAAAATTAAATCCATATATGATCTGTCACCTCTATAGTGCTAAAGAGAAAAATCTTTGATTGTGTGCTGGAATTTCTGGATGCAGCCTGGTATATCCTCATTGTCAGTGGCCCAGGCATATCGGTCCTTTATAGTATATCTATTTCTAGGAGGGAACCTTCTTTTGGCAATTTATTTTTTTTCACACGTTATTTCCTTTAATTCTTAAATGTAGAATAGATTAGATAGGGCCAACTTATTTTGTTGTTCTGGATTTTAGGCATTATTATTATTATTCTTAAAATGATAAGTGGATTAAATCTAAGATGATGGCTATACTTGGAGCTTGTGAGAGTGACTCAGAATAAATCCAAGATTCTGTTAGAGGTATTTGATATTTAACAAAGTGACCAAGAAGAGTATTCTGTGTATATTTTATGGCTACAATGTAAATGGAGAGAAGTTGTTGCAAATAATGGACATTTAGGATCAGCCTTAAAGTCTGGAGAGGCTTATAAATCAGGTGTGTTGAGATGATGCCCAAAATAAATTTGTGTGACCTAGCTGGTAGACTTCAGTGTTTGAGTGTCGACCTATGAATCAAGCGATCACAGTTCAATTCCTGGTCAAGGACATATGCTCTGGTTGCAGGCTCAATCCCCAGTAGGAGTGTGTGTAGGAGGCAGCTGATCAAGGATTCTCTCTCATCATTGATATTTTTATCTCTCTCCCCCTCTCCTTTGCTCTCTAAAATCAATAAAAACATTTTTTAAAAAAATAAGTGCATAAAGATCAAGAGAATCCAATTCCTAAACAGCTTCCCCACAGCTGACAGTGGTTTTAAAAACATTCCTACATTGATTCCTCCATAAAATGTAATCCAGTCAGTGAAATAGAAATCTCCTTGCACTTGAGTCTTATTTGTCATAAGTATGCATCTTTAGAGTTTCATAATGACCAATTTAATCACTTTGCTGTTTACAAGAGTATAACAGCCAATCATGATAATAAGTTTGGTATTTGGTAGTAACCATTTAAGGCCCAAGAGCCCTTATTCTGAGCCTCCTGATGCTACTTCACTTGACAGGCAGATTCTGATTAGCACACGTTGCAAAACCTTTGGTAAAATGCTCATTTATTTTAAATAAAATGCTGTGACCTAGTCGTAGGCATGCTAACTTGCAAACGAGGTCACCGCATGAGAAAAGTTTCCCTCAAAATGTTTTTTTAAGTAAATCTTTATTGTTCAGATTATTACAGATGTTCCTTTTTTTCCCCCCATAGCTCCCCTCCACCTGATCCCCCTGCTTAACATGCCCTTACCCCTTGCCACTGTCTTCATCTATAGGTGTAAGATTTTTGTCCAATCTCTTCCCACACTTCTCGCACTCCCTTCCCCCTTCCCTGAGAATTGTCAGTCCACTCCCTTTCTGTGTCCCTAATTCTATTATATTCACCAGTTTATTCTGTTCATCAGATTTTTTATTCACTTGACTTTTAGATTCACTTGTTGATAGATATGTATTTGTTGTCACTTTGTTCTTCATAATTTTTATCTTTACCATTTTCTTCTTCCTCCTCTTCTTAGAGAATACCCTTCAGCATTTTGTATAATTCTGGTTTGGTGGTGATGAACTCCTTTAGCTTTTTCTTGTCTGTGAAGCTCTTTATTTGACCTTCAATTCTAAATGATAGCTTTGCTGGGTAGATTAATCTTGGTTGTAGATTCTTACTATTCATCACTTTGAATATTTCTTGCCACTCCCTTCTGTCCTGCATATTTTCTGTCGAGAAGTCAGCTGACAGTCATATGGGTACTCCCTGTAGGTAACTAACTGTTTTTCTTTTGCTACTTTCAAGGTTCTCTCTTTGTCTTTTGCCCTTGGCAGTTTAATTATGATATGTCTTGGTGTGGTCCTGTTTGGATTCCTTTTGTTTGGGGTTCTCTGTACTTCCTGGACTTGTAAGTCTATTTCTTTCACCAGGTAGGGAAAGTTTTCTGTCATTATTTCTTCAAATAGGTTTTCAGTATCCTGCTCTTTCTCTCCTTTTGGCACTCCCATAATTTGGATGTTGGTAAACTTGAAGTTGTCCCAGAGGCTCCTTACACTATCTTCATATTTTTGGATTCTATTTTCTTTTTGTTTTTCTGGTTTGGTGTTTTTGCTTTCTCATATTTCAAAACTTTGGTTTGATTCCTGGGGTCCTTTGGTCTACTGTTGAATTTCTGTATATCATTCTTTATTTCAGACAGGGTATGCTTAATTTCTGACTGGTCCTTTTCCATTTTTTGGGAAATCTCATTAAGATTCTTAAAGATCTCACTAAGTTCCTCAGAGGTTTCTAGAAGATTCTTGAATAACCTTATAACTGTGGTTTTGAACTCTATATCCAGTAGTTTGCTTTCCTCTATTTCTTTCATTCATGATATATTTCTTTGTCTCCACATTTTGGCTGCTTCCCTGTGTTGATGGAGTGACTTTGTGTGGTAGGTGATGTATAGGGCCAGTGGATCAGCCTCCTCATTCACCTGGGGTGGATACTCTTGGTATATCCCTTTGTGGGCTGAGTGCACAGTATTGTTATAGTTAAACCTTGATTGCTGTTGATACACTGGGAGGAATTGACCTTCAGGGCAATTGGCTGTGAGGACCAGCTGTATCTATAATGGAAGAACTGCTGTGCTGGAGACACCCTTATGGGGCAGGACTTGCTTCAGTGGGGCTTTGGTGCTCACTGAGTCTGCCTCTTGAATGTGTCACTTATGGATGTGAGGAGTTGAAATCTGGTATCATCTCACATTGACTACTAGGTACACTGGCTCCTGGATCTCCAAGGAGGTGCAGGTCAGCTACTGTCTGAGGCTACAGCAAGAACTGCAGATTTTGCCAAAACTGGTTTGGCTCAGTGGATAGAGTATCAGCCTATGGACTGAAAGGTCCCAGGTTCGATTCCAGTCAAGAGCATGTATCTTGGTTGTGGGCACATCCCCAGTAGGGGGTGTACAGGAGGCGGCTGATCAATGTCTCTCTCTTGTTGATGTTTTTAACTCTCTATCCCTCTTCCTTCCTCTCTGTAAAGAATTAATAAAAATATACTTTTAAAAAAATCTGCAGATTTCTCCTCTTTGCTTTCTGTTTGGAAGTTTTGGAGCTGACCCAGCTGCAGTTTGTTAGGTTAAGCTGTGATAGGGCAGGCCATTCATATTCAAAGACACTGCACACAGTTTGGGTAGGTTTGTAAATTGGGTGGAGTGGGGTCTCAGGGAATCACTAGGGCGTGGCAAACAGTGATGACTGCCAGTCAGCCCTCTCTGGGTCTCTTCGTTTCTGTGTCCTTGTGACTCACACTCCAGAGCAGTAAACAATGATTTTAAAGCACCTGTGCAAGAGAGCCACCCTCACTTTCCGACCCGATGGCAGACAATTCTGCTTCTCCCCGTAAGAGTCTGGGTCCCTAAAGTCTCACCAAAAATTGGAGTTCAGAGCAGTTGGAGATTGTGTCTCCCTTTGGATTGAGAAAAACAGTGCACCCATTTGCCAGCCCTATTTGCACACCTCCGTCCCTCTGCTTTTCTGCGCCTGTACATGTCCTACCCTGTCTCAATGCTCTTTTCTCTTTCCTTCTAGTTGTAGAACTTCTACTCAGCCAGCTTTCCCGTGGTTCTGGATGATAGATATTTTGTCTTTTAGTTGTAGTTTTGGTGTAATTGTGAGAGACAGCATGTACAGGTGTATATCTTATGCCGCCATCTTGGTTTCTTCTCTCCCATAAAATGTTTATTCTCTTCCTAGTCATCCGTTATAACAGTCTGAATATACCAATCATCTTTTACTTCCTCAGGAATTCCAAATATATTTTAGTTCTAATTGGCTGCTGATAATGCACCAGACATTCCAAAACAAGTTCTGTCACTGTCATTGACTAATACTGGGAAATTCACAAGCTATGTTCACCTCAAACTTATAATTTTCCAATAATTAGTGGCATTAGCCAATTACTTGTCATACTAACATGATAAGAAACAACACAAGATCTTAGGGCATTTGTGCTTCACTTGTAGTGGGCAGAAGGACCACCAGGAGAGTATGCATTAAATGTCAATTCTTAGAGCTTATCTTCAGAGGGTCTTATTTAGTGTCTTGGGTGGCTCCAGGAAACTCCATTTAGCATTTACCCTGGGAATTTTGACATAAGTAGCCTTGGATCACATTTTGAGAGAAGTTGTATAGGGCAAATAACCAACAGATTACATATTATAGGTAAAGACATCTCAGCATTTTATCTAAATGCATTTATAAAATGGTTTTCCTTTTCTCTTTTTCTTCTGCCTTTGCCTCCATTTCCTCAAGTATTTTGAAAATAAATATTTGAATACATTTACTTCCTTCATAAAAAAGAAGGTAAAAAATTAATATTTTGTATTTGCATAGCATGACTATACAAATGAAGGGATATTATACTATGTAAAGCTTTGCCAAATATTGGTTTGAACACAAGATATGGATTCAAGTACCATCTATGTCATTGACTAGATCTTAGTTATTTTTAATGCTCTAATCTTCAGTATTCTCATCTGTAAAATAGGAACAGTAATACCTTATAGAACTCAAAAATTTTATGTATGTTTGACCCAGAGAAATATTATATCTTGATTGTAATCATCAAGGAACTAGAGAAATGTTAAAGTCCTCAAATATCCTTATCTATCTGGAAAAAGGAAAAATGTGGCTTGTAGCCAATCTCTAACCTACTCTTCCTTTATGGGTAAAGTAAAAGTAGTCACTAAACAGAAAGAAAATGCCATTTAAAGACAGGCTGCAACTCTGAAAGGAATGTCATAGAATTGCACTGTAGGTAACTGAATGTGTTTATGTTGGCCCATGACCAGCAATATCATTGCAAACATAGATGGCAGGAATAAAGCAGTGCCTGTAGGGTGAGGCAGGTGATTTAGACTCTCTCTTTTTCCCCACCCATATTTTGCTCTTGCATATACTACTAGGCTTTGTTTTTTAAACACAAGTAGTCCAGTTTCTTCTTCTTAAAAGGGATGGTGGATAGCATGGCTGCAGGAACTAAGTGATTTTCTTTGCCATCAGGATAATTTGAGGAGAAAATGTGCAGCACATACAATTTTATCAGGACTTCTTTATGAAGTATGTTAGCTGAAGTACAATACTTTAGTTTGTTTTTCCCAGAAACAATTTTTCACTGGCATCAGCCTAGTGTGAACCAATCAAAATAGCTGCCTGAGCCCACATTTATAATGATGACATGTAGATAATGATGGCCAGAGGTGGGTGAGGGTGATGTAGTCATGACTCACAAAATTGTAACTCTCTCCAAGTAAAAAATCTTTTTTTCTTCTTCTTGCTGCAGTGGCTGTTGGTCTTTCTGCTTTATAGTTTTGAAGATACATATTTGACCTCCTAGCAAAGTCTCCCTTCTTCCTCTAATATCAGGGTTAAAGTCGCCATGCAAATCAGGTTTACCACTGAAAGATCTGGTCATGTGAAACTTCAGAGAAGAGTATTTTCATATAATGCAAATACATATTAAAATTTTATTTTGGAAAATGTTTTTACATAGAAAACTTTTAAAAAAATACATTTGTTTTGTGTACTGATAGCCTTTTTCCTTTGTGAAGGTCTATCATATATACTGGTATAGTTGTAGAGATGACTAAAGGGAAACAAGGGATAAGATGCAATTAAATTTACAAGAAATCAAAGCTGTCTTGAGATGGACAATGAGGATGTTGCTTTGATATGACTCACCATACATTTATCTGCTGCTCAAATTAATGCTGTGTGTAGAGATAACAATGATCTCCCTCCCTCAGGGTGCTCTGCCTCTTCAGACAGATATTGAGAACTTGGTAGAGCCTTCTTTCTGCTTATATTTTTCTTATCCACCTGGCTGATAGTAATTGTATGAATGGTGGAAATTTCTCCACCATTTCAGGTTTCTAATCATGGTATAGCATGTAGTCAAAGCTTACACTTACCTCACCATTTCACCCTGTAAGCAGGATATAATTTTATATTTCTCCTACATACCACATAGGATTTTATTCTTATTATTTTAAGTCAATGTTTATAAAACACAGAGATTTATGAGACAAGGTTATAAACAAAGAGGTAAATCTGAGCTCAGTTCCACTGTAAAATCCACACACCCTTTGACAGGCTTGAAAATGATAGGAAAAATTCATCATTTGCTTTTCATTCCAATTGCTATACTACCTATGGGCATGTTTTCTTACGATGTGTAGTGTATCTAGAAGACATAAGAAATTTAATATTCCATAAAGGAATCAATTCCTCTAAATTTCTGACTATATTACACAAGTTCAATAATCTCATTAACATGTAATGATTATGTAAACTACTCTTTTAAATAACTTGTCTCTTGAAAGTTTTCTAAGTCATGACACTTTATGATAATTTGATCTTTTTATTTTCATGATTATTTTTCCTGTGTTCTTAAAGAAACTAATTTTAATTATAGAGATGAATGTACATGTTCTTCCTTTTGCCCTGAAAATTGTGACACTTCTGCAATGGTGGTATGTAAAAAGAAATTATTGCAAAAAATGAGGCAAAATGTAAAATGATCATATTTCTCCTCTCCCTTTCCCTTTTCTTATTGGCATGCAATATTTTTATTGCTAAAAATAAATTAATCAAGATGTGAATGTTGATTTGTCTCAACAAAAACAATTTATACATGAAAAGGATAGTATTGATGAGTTCTAGAAGTGCATTCTCTTAGAAACAATAAAGATATTTTTTTCCATGTTGAGCTATGCTTTAAAAGTCTAAAAATTGGTAATTCAAATCCTGGAGCTTTCATGTGGTGGGAGTTGGGACAAATGAACTTTGGTTGTCCCTCCCCACCCCCTATCATTCCCACCCTTTGCACCTCTGTGATTTGAGTCTGGCCTTTGGAAATGACCAGTGGCAATTCAACACTACAGCAGTGACTAGAGCAATCAGGAGAGTGACTTCCTAGATGTCAAAGTGACATCAGATTCCCAGAAGTCCTGCTTTTCATGGTGGCATATTCAGAAAAAAAGTAGTCAACTTCAGGGCAAAAGGGAGGAACCAGGATGAAATTATCTGAGTTTACTGTCTGGAGATTTGTGAGGAGTGAGTCTAATGATGAAAAAAGATGATATCACTCACTAGGCAAGAGAAGGCTCTAGTCATGATCAAAACAGCCACTACTACTCAAAATGCAACTTTATTTGGTAACTCAACTAGGGAAGTGGGTCATATTAGTTATAAAATGTCAGAATTCTGTGACTTTTTCCAAAGGCTTACTTCTTTTTCATATATGTATTTTTTAGTTCTTGTCTGTAAATGATGTGTTTTGCTGTTGTCAAATCATTAGCATGACCACATTTTACTGCTGAAAAGCAGCTTTAGTTCAACACAGAGTAAATGAACCCTACATACTGGTAGTGAAAAATATTGGGAATTCTACAGATATGAGAAAACACCTCAATGTAGTCATTAAGACTGAATTTTGCTGTTGAAGTGTTATACAAGGATTTAAAATATAATTTGAACAGAGGTGACCTCACATTTCCTTTAGCTTAAATCTGTAGTCCCAAAGGGAATTATTCAACTTTAGCTATTAAGTCTTTGCAAGTCAGGTGATACCACTGGTAGAGTTACTAGAAAAAGTCATTCCCCTCATCTCTCTCTGAAAAAGATATACCAAGTGTGATGCAGATATAAGTGAGAATGTAGATGCTTATGCATTTCATAATGTTCATAAAGGTTTATGGAAAGCATTACTAGTGACTTTCCCTGCATACCCACCACCATTGTTCTTGCTGGTTTAACCTTGTCAACTTTTCTCATATATAATTCATTAAAAGGCTTTTCTATACATTTTTTTTAAAAATAAGGAAAGATGCCTGTGTGATGCCACCATTATTTGTCAATAGCTAGATAATTAAGGGTATACATGATCAATAACTTGTTTCTTCCAGTGCTTGTTATATCTTCACCTAAAAGTGCTCCTTCATGGTAGAAGCCAATGCTGATCCCAGACAAGGGGACCCTTGTTTCTTTCATTTAATTTAGTACCTTCCTCTCCACAGCATTCAGAACCTAGCTGACTGAATGGCACATGATATAGACTTATCGAATATTTGTTGATGATAATGATAATTATTTCATATTGCAGACCATTAGGGACTTCTCTGACTTAGAAATACCAAGTTACTTAATTACTGGTTTTATGCTTTTGTTGTTAGTGAATTAAAGGAACTACATAGATTCCAGAGAATGTTCAGAAGGTGGTTAGTTTTAGGAAGAGATTCAGACTATTTTTTAATCATCTATTTAATGACCAATGTTGTATTAAGTTTATGGTGGTAAGAAGAAAGTAAAGTAGAAAGATACTTATTGTAGTTTCCTACTACTAATAAGGCAGAAGAGTCATTCAATGTAAAATTGAGAAAATCAATAAACTTTACAGTTGATCACCAATGACTTATTCTCAAGATCTAATTTTCCCATATAATTAATTGGCATTTATTAAGGTATACTAGGAAATCTGTATATTATACATTTTCCAAGAAGCATCAGTAACTTGTCTCTGGGAACATATGAATTATCATTAGAGAAAGCTTAGTTTGAGACATAAACAGAACTCTAGACTGAATAAATATCTAGATTCCACTGATTATGATTTACCAAACAACCAACTAAAGAAATGTAGCAAAATATAATAAAATTTAAGCAAAGAATCAGTCAGAACCTATTTTTATAAGCAACATGGAATATGTGAACTGGGTTATGGTAAAATGGTTTAGTAACTAATTAAAAACTTTTCCCAAAGAATTAATTAAAGAACTGATGTCTATTTGAGAGACCTAGAAAAGAACAAGATAATCAAAATTTACTGATTATAACCACTTAAACTGATTAAAACAGCTGAAACACAGAGTAACAGTAATAATAATTGATCCAACATTGACTTTACTACATGTTAGAAATAATCTGTTGATAGAATAGTCTCCAAAAGTGAGTATACTTCTAAACTGAGTTATGCAGATGATTCTTCATCATCTTTTATTTTAAGGGAGGTATTCAGGAAATTGATGTTTTATTTAGATTTTTTGTAACAAGAATTTCAAGATCATTGCCTGTTATAATACCTCAACAATAAAACAAACCTAAGATTGCATATAACAGGATAAATATGAAGTATTTCTCTCACATTAAAAAAAAACACAATGTAAATTCAAGCTAGGATATAGATGGCTCATTAGCCTTGTGTGTGAAATCACTCGTAAGCTTTTTGGTTGACTGTGATTTCACAGTCACTGCTATAGCTGTGGGCAAAAATGTCCTACCAATTTTTAAAAGTCCTCATGAAACTCATTATCTCGAGGTTAAATTCATATTGTTTTTGCTTCTCCTTTATTACAATTTTCTCAGAAAATTTCCCCTCTGGCTCCTTTCAACTTTCAAGGGAAATAAACCAGGTCTATTCAACTTTAAGGTAAAACACATCCGGTTCCTGGTCAGAGTCGTGCTCTGGATCTTCCTCCCCATCTCCCACCCACAGAAATAAAACTAAATATAGTTAGTCTTTTCCCAGCAGTACAGAAGAGAAGTGAGTCTGTGGCAAAGTTCATGTGCAGGCTTCGATTGAGGGCCTCCTATGAGTCATAGGAGTCAGTGAGTTGTTACTATCTAGCTCAGGGGAACTCATCCTCCATAGTGTGTAGAGTGTAGATTTCTGGGCCCCAAACCAGGGAGATTGTGTTATGTTAAATCTAGAGAAGGGCTTAGAATTTTATATTTAAAAAATAAATAGCCACATATATTTTTTGTGTTCATTCATTTTTTAGTTAATTCAACAGTTTTGAGTAATAAATGTGTCCTGGACATCCATCTAGGGTACAGGAGTATCACCAATGAGCTGGCACTGAATAAGATAAATAAAGTGAACATCATCATGGGACTTATATTCTACTGTGGTAATACAGGTAAAACTATCTTATAAATAAGCACATAATAAACTTCCAAACAATGTCAGTGGGGCAAGAATATAAAATA
>JAAGEH010000286.1:4937164-4998273 GCA_011751065.1 Lasiurus cinereus | reverse complement strand
TATATATATATATATATATATATATATATATATATATATATATCTAAGTCACAGGATGTAAAGCAACTGCAAAGCCCCTGGCGTTGGAAGAAGGTTGGTGATCTTGAATAATAGAACGTAGGTTCTTGTAGCTAGAGGAGGGTTTCTTAACAGAACCATAGATATTTAGGGTTAAATAAATTTTTATTCTTTATGATTTTCTTGTGAACTGTAGGATTTTAATAGTATCTGACCTCTGCCCACTAGCTAGTTATATTCACTTAGTTGTGACAACCAAAAATTTCTTCAGCCATTGTCAAATGTCTCTTGGGGAATAAAAAATAACCCTAATTGAGAACTACTAAGGTAAAGCTTGAGGGAGATGGAGAATGGTAGGATATTGGAATGACCAAGTAAAGTGGCTGAATCACAAAGGGCCATGATAATCCCTGGGTCTATTCCAAAAGACTCTAGAAGTCACTGGAGGGTTTTAATTGGGGTCAAGGGACTGATAAAATCTGGTTTATGTTTCTAAAATGGCACTCTGCTGTCTGGGTGGAGAATACAGAGGGTAGAAAAGGGGAGCTAGAACTACAGAAGTAGTTCAGCAGAGACGATGGGATTGAAATAGTGGTTAGCAGCAAAGATGGTGAGAAGACCTCAGATTCAGATAGTGTATTATAAGGAGCCCTGGCAATACTTTGGGTGGTCAGTAAACCAGACTTGGAAAAACAATATCTTTGACCCTTACTATTCAAAATGGGGGCCATGGACCAGTTACATGATTTACACCTGTGAGTGTAGAGGTATCATTCATTCATGGCCCTACCCAAGACATGCCAAATATAACCTGCATTTTCATAAGGTCCCCTAGGTCATTGCTGTGTGTGTAAACACTTGAGAAACTAGTTCTAGGCTACATTATAATTTTATTTATAAATAAAAAAGATATGGCTCAAGAAAAAGAGTGATCTGTCAAGGTCACAAAGAGTTAAGGGCAATCAGAACTGGAACCCAATTCTCCAATCTCCCTCCCTGATTCCAGGTCCTCTCTAGCAACCTGCTTGGTGGAATAATGTCTCTCCTGTAGGAGTCTTTCCTTAGCCAGAAACTGAAAGTTTGTCTCTTAATTCTTATAGGACGAAGAAAAGTCACTCTTAAAAGAATAAATAAATAAAAGATTGAAACTCCTCCAGGGAAGAACACAAGACCTATGGTATCAATTTAAAGCAAAAAAGCGTTTAAAAACCAATTACCAAACTGTGTTGTTGTTGTTCACAGGGCTGGCATCTTTTCCCTGCTCAGAGTGTTAACACTGCAAATACAAAACAAATCCCTTGAAAAGTGATGCCAGGACTGGGGTGTGGGCAATGACAAGGAGGCTTTGAGATCAGCCTCTGCTCAGAGAGCTGTTTGGCTGTATATTCAGTGACAAGAATATTCCGGATCGCAAGCAGCAGGATTTGCAACTTGAACCACATTTCTTTTCCCTTCATTTAAAGAGAGATTTAGGAAAACTGAATATCAGTCTGTGTTCCCCTTGTCTTGATCATCCTTCTCTCTGACTAGCCAGACTTGCCGGTTTCTCATCCCCCTGGGAAAGGGACCATTTGTCAAATTCTCTTCTGCTCAAAACCTAAAGCACACAAAAGCTACTGTCCTTTTTGGCAGCTCCTGCCGAGCTAATATGCTGTGCTTATCCCAATATGTGGGATATCATAAATTAGAGAGCCTATTTTGCAGAATGAGCTGAAGGGGAAAGAAGGGTGAGAAAAGTAATTCGAATCCTCAAGACTGTCTTTCATTTGACAAGAAACTGATCTCCAGCTCTGTGCCTTGGGAGGGTGAGGAAGACCTGCCTCCTTCAAGCCTGGAAATGATATGGTGAAATCTCTTCGGCCAAGAGGGGTTTTCTGATTTCCTGGAGTTAGTGGGTTTATAAAGGACAGAAAAAACAGCTGCCAAATGAGCACAGTGGTTGGTGGCAGTGAGATGGCCGTGGGCTCGCATGGGAAGGAGGACAAAGCTGAGTACCTTTTAGGGCTTAGTGTGAAACTGCTCCTCTCTGTAGGAGACTGATCCCTGAAGCACACAGCTTCTGTCTTTGCACAGCTGTCATCTGCCATTAGCATGTTCCTGACAGGGGCGTGTGGAGTTCCCCATGCTTCTCCTCAGCAACTGAAGCTAGGCAATGATGGAGGTGTATGTGTGGTGTGTGCGTGTGTGTGTGCGTGTGTGTGTGTGTGTGTGTGTGTGTGTGTGTGTGTGTGAAGGGACAACAAAAAAAGAGAGACTTACACAGTATAGATATAAAAGAGCAGGAGTTGAGCCAGATTTTCCATTTGTCATTAAGGACTTTGAGTAAGTCATTTTATGCCACTAAACTTCATTTTCCCCTCTACTAATGGAGAATAGCAGCAACCTATGCTTTATAGACTCCTTAGTAAGTGCCAGGACGCATGCGAGAGACATTGGAGGTAGCACCTCACTTAATCTTCACAATGACCTAATGAGACAGGTAAGGAAACTGAGGTTTGAAAAGGTTAAGTATATTTCCTTCACAGCCCCCCAAATGGGGGAGGAGAGAAGTGGTGGAATCAGGAGTTACTTCCCCCTGTGATTGGGAGGTCAACTGAGCACAGTGTATGCTGTGTGCTGTCCCAAAGTTAGCTACTGCTACTTAAGGAATTCAACGTTAACTTATTTATTCATGCTGCACAAATGGTCCTACTCTACAAAGTATAATTAGTTATAATGGAGAAGGGGAGTGAGAAAAGTAGCTATGGGTTCTTCCTTCAAGTAACTTACATTTTATCTAGTATTGGGAAAAAATGTAGCGTATCTATGTAGTATAGTAGGTTCATAACACCAGATATCTAGGACATCCTACATGCTCACCAAATGAGGCCAAAACCAAACCACTGCTTAACTAGCAGGGATCACTGTCATTTCTATCAGAGATCATTGATAATGAGGTCTGGTATTAGCATATTTTTTGTATCAGCATTTTAAATGTTGTACTTAATAATAGCTATGAAATTTCATTTTGTCTCTCATTCTATCACTCTGTAGGAAATTTCAAGGCAAATACTTGAAATAAGTAAATTTTAATTCTGAAACAGTTATGCAGCATCTCAAAAGTTGTGGTTTAACAGACATAATCTAGACACTATATCATAGTAAATGATGTAAATGTTACTACTAGTGGGGGTTTCTGTACTTCAATAGTACAGTGATAATTAATATTTACAAAAATTATACCAAAGTAGTATAAGTTCCTGAAGTACTTGGGGGGGTAGGGGGGGAGAAAGAGAGAAAAAGTGCATTTCCTTCAGTGTGTTTTTGTATTATATTTCATCACAGTACAGTTCTTTGAATATTAATTGTCAGTAATAAAATATGTGATGAAATCTCTGATCAGACCACCTTAATTCCCCATTATGCCCAAACAAGTTATTGTGGACAGACATATGTTTAGTATCCCCACCAAAATAACTCAAGCCGATTTTACATAACTGAATATCTGGCTATGTCACTCCTTACATTCACTTCCTGTTACTGCTATAACAAATTGCCACAAACCTAGTGGTTACAACAAGCCACTTAAAAGTTCTGGGGTGGGAGGTCCCAAATGGTCTCATGGGGCTTAAAATCAAAGTGCCAGCAGAATTGTGTTCCCTCTGGAGGTGGTGTTCCTTGTCCAACTTCTTAAAGCTGCCTGTAGGCCTTGTCTTGTTGTCCCTTCTTATATCTTTATGTTACACCCCTCGCCCCTTACCAATAACTCATTCATCACAATATTCTTCTCTGTGTTTTCTCTTTGGCTTCAAAGTTTTGGAAGTAATAGCCCCTTTCCATATATTATGGGTAGGGTGATTCTGAAATGAAAATTCCCGAAGTTCATAATATTGAAGGAAGAAAGTTAGTACAGAACCTCTACTAATATTTGACTAAGGAGCCAAATTTAGCAACAAAGGAGGAAAGCTGGAAATTGCCCATTGCACCATGTGTGACCCACTGGAACTTATGCCCCCCAAAAGAAAATTGCTTAGATTTCTGTTTCTTGAAGCTTTGACTTAAAGATTAGAACAACTTGGAGCTGGAGCTTACAAGGAAGAAAGAAAATGATGGAGAATATTTTCTTGGTGCCAGACAGTGGAGAGCACAAGAGGAGATTTAGAAAGAGAAATGAGGAGGCAGAAAGCCAAGCTAAAAGAAACTTTGAATGCCATGTGATAGGCCTTTTGAATGTGCAGGTTTGGCTGCCTGCCCAGCTGCACCATGTATCCCACATCCCTCTGTGCATTGAAATAGGAACAGGAAAGCATCCCTTGAAGAAAAAAACAGCTCAGTGCACCCAGAGAATAAGGTTATGGGAGACACTCGCCAAGGGTCAGTGGAGGTTACAGCTGTGTGGACAAAATGTTCAGACAGGAAGAAAGTCCACAAAGGTTGTGCCAGACTCGTCTTCTGTTTTTCAGCTTTGGACAAACGTCCTCTCTGCTAACCTTTTGCCGAAACTCATTTTGACTGCTTGCCTCTGAGTTACGTTGGATATTTCTTTTTTAATCTGAAATTGTAGTGTTTAATAAACTCTGTCATTTGCAAAACCATTAGGTTTTAAGTAGGACATCTAACACATCTATCATCAGCAACATTTCAAGGAACAAGATCCATCATTTCTCTGTGTTCAAGCCCAGTTAAAACAAAGAAAATTCCCTTAGAGCAAAGCAGCAGGGCAAAGGAAAGATGAAAAAGTATCATTTTAGCTTTTATTTATTTGTTTTGCTTTTGTGTATGTTTTTTGTTTGTTTGTTTTTGTTTTTTGTATGGGCATGGTCACTTGCGGATCTGTGCTTTGCACATAGACAACTCCTTTTCTCATTAGAAATCTTAATGGAACAACAGCAACAGCAATTATGTTTATTGAGAGCTTAGCAGGTCAGGTACTGTGGGAAGATTCTTATGAACATTATCTCATTGATTCCCACAACAATAATGAGGAAGTCATATAATTGCCCCATTTTGTAGGTCATTAAATGGCTGTACAAAATCATTTTGCCATAGTCATAGTTAGCAAATCATATCTAAAATTCAAATTTAAGTTAACCTATTTCCTAATTTTATCCTCTCAGCACCAATGCTTATCTGGTCTTTTTTGTTTGTTTGTTTTGTTTTGTTTTGTTTTGTTTTGTTTTCTATAAAGATATTTGGCTGTGCAGGTAAATTCAGAGAATTGTGTCCCCCACTGCCAAAATGTATATGCTCCAGCCCTAACCCTCACTGTGTTGGTATGTGGATACAGGACTTTGGGAGATAATTAGGTTTAGGTGAGGTCATGAGGGTGCAATAATCATGGTAGGACTAGTGCCTTGTAAGGAGAAAGCCCAGGGAGTTTGCTTGCTCCCCCTCTCTGCGTGCACACAAAGAGGGTTCTGGTGCGCACACAGTGAGATACAAGTCAAGAAGAAAGCCCTCAACAGAACCTGGCCATGCCATATCCATATAATGGACATCTAGCATGCAGAGCTGTGAGAAAATAAATGCCTGTTGTTTAAGCCCCCAGTACATGGTAGTTTGATAGAGCAGCCCAAGCTGACCACTATACTACAGTGTATAGTGACAGTTTTTTTAAAAAGTGGACTTATTTAATTATTATTAAACTAGAGGCCCAGTGCACAACATTCAGGGGGAGGGGTCCTTCAGTCCAGCCTGCACCCTCTCCAATCTGTGATACCTCCACTGCGATTGGGCCTAAATGGGCAGTTGGACATCCCTCTCACAATCCAGAAGTGCTGGCTCCCAATTGCTCACCTGCGTGCCTTCCTGATTGCCCCTAACCGATTCTGCCTGCCAGACTGATCACCCCCTAACCACTCCCCTGCCAGCCTGTTTGCCCCTAACTGCTCTCCCCTGCAGGCCTGGTCCCTCCCAACTGCCTTTCCTTGCTGGCCTGATTGTCCACAACTTCCCACCCTTGCGAGCTTGGTCCCTCCCAACTGCCCTTCCATGGTGGCCATCTTGTGTCCACATGGGGGCAGGATCTTTGACCACATGGGGGAAGTCATCTTGTGTGTTGAAGTGATGTTCAATCTGCATATTACACTTTTATTATATAGAATAGAGGCCTGATGCACAAGTGGAGGCCAGATGGTTTGCCCTGAAGGGTGTCCCAGATCAGGGTGAGGGCTCCCTTGTGGTGTGGGCCAGCCTGGGCGAGGAACGTGTGGCGGTTTGCAGGCTAGCCATGTCCCCAGCGACCTAAGCTGAGGCCCTGATATCTGGAATTTATTTATCTTCTACAATTGAAACTGTATAGCCTGGAGAGGAGCTAAGCCTTCTGCTCACTCTGTGGTGGTAGCCATTTCTGTTGGAATTTATTTATCTTCTATAATTGAAACTTTGTAGCCTTAAAGGAAGGCCTGGGCTGGCCAGGGTGTGTGAAAAGCTTGGCTTCCTCCATTCTCAGGGCAATCCAAGCCTCCCTCCTGCTCTCTCTATGGCAGTAATCATCTTGGTTGGGTTAATTTGAATACTCACTCCTGATTGGCTGGTGGGCGTGGCTTGTGGGTATGGTTTGTGGGTGTAGCAGAAGTTAATTTGCATATTATGTTTTTATTAGATAGGATATGTGGGCTTATAGGAATCATTACAAGTGCAGCCAGCAGAGTTATCACAATTAATTACTTTGCTAAAATATAAAAGTGTCTACCTATCCTTTCTTCAGGGAACAAGTGGAATTCACCTGCCTTCTCCCAGATGGCTCCTAACCTGAGCTATACAAACCCCAGAGTTACCCAGAGAATTGCCCACCTTTGTGTCCATGGCATCCAAATCCTCAGTGACACAAGTTATATTCCAAATGACTTTCCTTTAAAGGTGAAATTCTGGAGTTTATATTTTGTTGCAATTTGAAGAAACTTTGGCATGCTTTATTAAGTTACTTTTTGGGTGGTAGGAATTTTTCAAGATTCAAAATATCTCCTGGATTGCCACATAAAGGCTAACTTTCAGTAACATTTTCCTATCCATCTTTCAAATCCCTCACTCCCTGAGCTGGCTCTGTCTTTCCAAAACCAGAATAGCATAAAGTCTCAGTGACCAGGCCAAAAAATAAAATAAAATAAAATAATTTAAAAAAGACTGATATCATTCAGAGACTAACATTTCAGTTTTTTATTACTAGAAAACTTGAAGAATTAGATGTGATTTGCACTAATATTTTCCAAGTGAATTATTAAAGGTTTATCTTTCTGCTTTCTTCCATTCATCAGAATTTAACACGTTATTCAATGCACACACATTGAAGAGTCATCTAACTTCACATTTCTTCTGGGATTCTGAATTGTTAACCAACTTGAGAAAAATACCTGATTTGATTCATAAAATGAAGGCAGGTGATGACACATAAAAGAAATGGCAAGGCACTTTTTACAAAGTATCCTGCTTCTCACAAATGTTCAAATGACATGGGCAATTTAATAGGCATGTCTTTTGTGGGCAATGTGACCCCAGTTGAGTTACCTACTGAGGTTTCTCCATTTTCATAGAATTAATTGCAGCTTCATATTCCTTTTCAAGTCTACTGGGAGCCTTGAAAAGGAATACGTCTAGAGAAGGATAGAGATTTCAGAAATGTTTGCACATTTTAAATGATATGTTAGCTTCCAATAATATTGGACTGTAGATGGCAAAAGACAAAGTGGAAATTTCTGTGCAGTTGTTACTTCTAAACCTCTTCATCTAAAGTGACAGAAAGTCTAACCATAGAAATCTGATAGTTCATTTATATATCAAATTGTTTTAACTCTCTCTCTCTCTCTCTCTCTCTCTCTCTCTCTCTCTCTCATCATAAAAAATCCTCCAATTGATTTTTTATTACATAGAAAGAATCTCAAGTGCTCCCCTCCTTGTGCTTGGTAAAAATAGCACATATTTCTCTCTCAAAAACATGTGTTTTCTTTACTGCAGGGGTTCTCTAAGTTTAATGTGCATCAGAATTACCTGAAGGGCTTATTAAACTACTAATCATTCAACCTAGAGTTTCAGATTCAGTCAGTCTCATGTGGGGTCTGATAACTTGCATTTCTAACATGTTCTTAAGTGATGCGTATGTTGCTGGTTTGGGGACCACAACCTGAGAACCACTGGTTTATTATTTATTTGGGCCAAATAAAGTGCTTTAGAGTCCTTTCTACCATTACACAAAAAAGATTATTGTAATTTATGCTTATATTATGCATTGCAGAATCTAAGATAATAGTAATGAAAAATAGCACCTGAATAAAGCTATTCTTATACACATTATCTCACTTATGGCAACACATGAATCTTGATAGATACACAAGTATTACTTTCATATTTTACCTATGGAAAGTTGAGAGCTTAAATGACTTATCTGAAAGCTCAAAGAAATTAAATGGTGGAGAACAGACTCCAACCCTGGCTCTCTGACTCTAAATTTTCAATTTTTTCTACAAAGTCATTCTTCCTGTGAATCCCTTACATTTGTAGAGAGCTTTATATTTCTCAAACTACTTACATATTCATTATCTTATTTTATCCCTCTAAGCAGCAGAGTAAGGTAGGCAGGGCACATGTAATTGTCTATGTTTTGAAGGTAAAGCCATTATAAAAGACTAGAGGCCCTATGCACAAATTTTGTGCACTCGGTGGAGAAGGGGGTCCCTTAGCCCAGCCTGCACCCTCACAGTGATGACATAGGGAGCAGGCCTAAGCCAGCAAGCAGTTGGACATTCTCAGTGCTGCCACGAAGGTGGGAAAGCCTTCCGTCACCACCACTGCATTTGTCAGGGTGAGCCTGACTTCTAGCTGAACAGTGCTCCACCAAAGGGCAGCTTCTACACTGAATGTCTGTCCCCTGGTGTTCTGTGCACTTCATAGAGAGTGGTTGAGCTGCCTCAGCATATCATTAGCATATTACACTTAGATTGGTTGAACAGACAACCAGACAACTGGACACTTAGCATATTAGGCTTTTATTACCTAGGATGATGAGAAAAATGGCAACTGTCATTCAGAGAGCATTTCCTCACACACTAGGCTAAATTTTCCTAAAATATTTAGCAGCAGCATCTGATGTAGTAGATAAATCATTAGATGTACTGCTTTCCAAGCCATATTTAATGGCACAGTGTTTAAACCCCATCCCCAATTTTTTTCTCTTCTTGGTAGGAATTCATTTTGAGGGAAGAGAAGTGGGGATGAAGTTTAGGGTTACTAGTTGGTAGAAAAGTGGGAAAAGTTCTTTAATTTCTCCACTTGAAATAATTAGGAAAACAGCTTTCTCTGCATGCAAAGATTCGACATCTTTAGTATAGGGCTTTTCAAAATTTAAGGTGCACACAAAATCCCAGAAATCTTGATAAAAAGCAGATTCTGATTCAGTGGGTCTAGAGTGGAGCTCAATATTCTGCATCTCTAAAAAGTTCCAAATTTATGCCAGTTCTGTTGACCATGGTACAACCTTGATCAATCTTACTTCTCAAAACCACAATTATTTTTATTATTCTTTGAACCATCTCTGAATCTTTAGGATGGAATAGAGAAATTAAAATATTTAAAAAACTATAATAATATTTAGTGAATACTGTTTACCTTTGGTACTTACATATGTGTTTCTCTGTGCTAGACTATTTATACATGCTAGGATCTCCAAATTACTTTGATCTCAAGATCCAGAATGATGGTTAAAATGTGGTCCATGGAATCATAGCACCAAAATTACATGGGTGCTATTATAGAAAGGCAAATTTCAAGACCCATCCCAGACCTAGTGAAACAGAATTTGCATTATTTTTATTTTTTAATATATTTATTGTTGTTAATATTATATATATATATATATATATATATATATATATATATATATATATCCCACCCTCCTAACCCTTGCTACTCCCAGCCCCTACTCACCCCACCCTAGGGAAATGAATTGACCAACAAAATAACAAAATAAAAGTGAAAGCAGGGAAGTATGGGAACAGACTGACATACATCAATGTGGGGTTGGGAGGATGAGAAGAAATAAACCAAAGTACTTATTTACTTATATACATATCTCATGGACACAGGCAAAATAGAGTACCAAATTTGCATTTTCACAAGATTCCAAATACAGTTGAAAATCACTCCTTTAAAGCTGCTTGCCCTCCTGTGCTTACTTAGTCACTATTCTGCTCACCTGGCTGGTTATTTGACTCATTGGGGGGCTTTACTTCTACGGAGTCTCCGAATTCACTGAAAGACATCATTAAAATGTGATTTGGGCCAGGAATCTTTTATTTTTTTAATTTTTAAAATTTGCCTCTAGGTAACTCTGATGATTGGCCAGATTCAGGAATCCAATTGATTATCTAATAGTGGAAATGACAACTATGCACAAGTGGCTACACCAAGGATGACTGATTTATAGTGAATCACAGGAGGTATTATAAAACTATGGCTCTGCAATGGAGGCTCCTGTCTTGCAAAGAAAGTTCTTTGACTTAGCCTGTGAACTTTTCTCTACTACCAAAACGTGAACTTCTGACACCCAATCCCCAACCTCCACTATAGCTCTAGTTCATTGCAGTGACAGTGCTAAAGGATTTGTTGCCACACATTCACAAAACTAAAATTTCCATATATAAAGATATGCAGTAAAAATTTCACAGAGGGTCTTATTGAAAGACAAATCCTATATATTTGAAATGTGTATTATTCAATAAAACAAAACTATAATTTTAAAAATACATGTTTTTATTGATTTTTATTTGTTTGTGCATGTGTGTTTTTTTAAATATATTTACTAGAGGCCCACTGCACAAAATTTGTGCACCAGTAATTTGTGCACTGAGTAGGCCTAGCTGGCAATCAGGGCCAATTAGGGCCTTTTGGCTGCCAGCCAGGATCTTCCTTCATTCTGCACCAGCTCTTGGTGGGCAGAGCACATCAAGCTCCCGATCGAACTCCTGAGGGGACACTTTGCATATTAGCCTTTTATAGATTGATTTCAGAGAGGAAGGGAGAGGGACAGAGAGTTAGAAACACATCAATGATAAAAGAGAATGATTGATCGGCTGCCTTCTGCACAATCCACACTGGGAATGGGAGCCCACAACCTGGGCATGTGCCTTAACCGGGTATTGAACCATAACTTCCTGGTTCATAGGTCAATGCTCAATCACTGAGCCATGCAAGATGGGCTGGGTTTTGTTGTTGTTGTTGTTGTTGTTGTTGTTGTTTGTTTGTTTGTTTATTTATTTTTGTAGAGAGAAAGAGACAGGGAAAGAAAGAAACATCAATGTGAGAATAAAATATTGCCCATTTGCCTTCTGTACACATCCTGACTAGAGATACAACCCACAACCTGGGCATAAAAATTGACCAGGAACTGAGTGGAGGACCTTTTGGTGCATGGGATGATGCTCAACCAACTGATGCTTTCCCAACAGGCTGGGGAAAGCATAGTTTATTATAATTCTGTTCTTAAAGTCTAAACTCTAAGCAGGTTTTAACCGAGTCTGAGATTTATTTAGAATATGTAATTCATTTATTCATTCATAAACTCTTAGTGAGTATTTACTCGGTGCTAGTAGGCACTATAATGGAACTTAGAACATGTAGGTACCTGCTTTCACAAGGAAAATACTAAAACAAGTAAACAAATGTTAATATAATTACTGAGTGTGATAACTGTGAGGAGAACAATTGCTGAAAATAAATGGATGTTAAAGAGTATTTCAGAAGATCTGAGTCAAGACTGAGGATTTCAGAGCATTCTCTATTGATCAATGGATGATGCAAGTCACAAGTGACTCAGCACATCAGTACAACACAAGTGAAATACTTTAACGGGACCTAAATTTTATTGAAATTTGCAAAAACTATTGAAATTTGCAAAAACTTCTCAGCCTTTTTATAGACCCTACAATCTATGTTACACATAATTAAAATGCATTTTTTCTAGTTCTATGATATGGCTTCCTGGAGGAAGTGTCAGAAGTCTTGCAAGAGAAGATTATATTGGCAAAATGATGACATAGAGAAGTAAGAAAACATACTTCAAACGTGTAAAAGCTCAAAAGAAAGTGGATAATGCATACTTTTGAAATATAATTACTATAGTCCCATGGTTAGAAAACTGCAGCTTGCAAGCCACATGCCACTTTTTGGCCCCTTGAGTGTGGCTCTTCCACAAAATACTATGGCCTCGGCATCTATTTTGAAGAAGTGGTGCTAGAAGAAAGAAGTTTAAGTTTAAAATTTTTGGCTCTCAAAAGAAATTTCAATCATGGTAGTGTTGCTGATATTTGGCTCTGTTGACTAATGAGTTTGCCAACCTCTGCTATAGTCTTTCTACTACATAAAGTTGAATGGCTAGGGATTTAGTATACTAAATTGAATGAAGGACTTTGAAGCACAGTAGTTAGAACTTTATCCCAAAAGCATTAGGGAATTGGAAATTAAACAGAAAAATCGACTTGACCATTTTAATATTCAGAAATAGTGTTTTTGTAGTAGGGGAAATATCTATAGCAAAGGGTAGAATTGAATAACTGTTGAGAGAAAATGTTTGTTTATCTTCATTTTGACAATGACAATTTTTGGAAAACAATGAATTGGTAAATACTAAGGAGGTAGAATCAAGACAATATATCAAAGGAATGATTTTTGGAGAAAAAAGGAAGAAAGGAGTTCAGTCTCACTCTCAATTTTCTAACTTCAGACAATTTTTATTTTGTTCCCTGAGCATCCCTTTGCAGTGTATCCTCTAGTTACTTTGCTCCCAACCACCCTCAGTTAATGTCTTGATTTGTGGGAGCTAGGATTGCTCTCCTTATCAAGAACCTCAGTTAGATCTATTCTGACATCTCATGAGGATTCTTAGGATAGACCAAGCTGACATTCACAGTTAAGATCCCACAGTTAACTGTAGGTGGTCCATAAGATAACCTATCCTGGCTTTTTCTTGTATAAGTGAGCCAAATCAATACACTATGTGTCCTACTGTCTCTTCTTCTACAGTGGTTTATTTGGCTACTAAATAAATCAACCTGCCCTTATCTTAATGACTTGCATTGTGTTAATATCTGCCCATTACAGTAATTTCACAATCACTTTGATGTTTTTAATATGCCTCTCCAAAAAACTATACTTACTGCTTTCTTTTTGTTTTGTTTTTATTGTGGAACCTCACTGTTACTGTTCAGTGGCTCAATCATGAAAATCATAGGTCATTTTTCTGGTGTTGAAACATCAATTTTGTTTAAAAAAAAGGGTGCTGCAATTTACAATTTGTAGGTTTTATATGTCTACAATTAATAGATATTTGTTGTTACGCAGCCAGACAGTATAAATTATCCCCTAGGACAGTGGTCCGTAAACTCGTTAGTCAACAAAGCCAAATATCAACAGTACAACAATTGAAATTTCATTTGAGAGCTGATAACCAACTTCTGCACATGGGCCATGAAGTATCAATTGCATGGTATGTGTATACCTGCACATGGTATTTTGTGGAAGAGCCACACTCAAGGGGCCAAAGAACCACATGTGGCTCGTGAGCCACAGTTTGCTGACCACTGCTATAGGAGAAGCATGGATACATGAATGAGCTACTTTAGAAAATCTCTCTCTTACACAGCACTATTGTCATGCACTTTTTGAAAAAGGTAAACCTCCAGTGGGGCTTGTTGAGATGTGATGCAGTCTACCTAATAAAAGAGTAACATGCCGAGACCGATTTGGCTCAGTGGATAGAGCGTTGGCCTGCGGACCGAAGGGTCCCGGGTTTGATTCTGGTCGGGGGCATGCACCTTGCTTGCGGGCACATCTCCAGTGGGGGGTGTGCAGGAGGCAGCTGATTGATGTCTCTCTCTCATCGATGTTTCTGACTTTCTATCCCTCTCCCTTCCTCTCTGTAAAAAAAAAATCAATAAAATGTATTTAAAAAAAAAGTAATATGCTAATTGACCAAACCTTTGGGATGCCAATCAGGAGTGAGTATGCAAATTAACCCAACAAATATGGCAGGTTAATTTGCATACACAGGCACCAAGTGGCCAGGGTTGGGCGACAGTGCAGGTGTTCTGCACCACCCCAGCTGTTCCAGGCCTCCCTCTGGGCAGCATGGGAAGGCAGAAAGGAAGCTCCGGGCCTGAGCAGAAAGGCGACTCCAGGCTGGCGTGAAAAAGGTGGCTCCAGGCTGGTGCAGAAAGGCAGTTCCAGCCAGAGCCAAGGTGCTGCTGGCGGCCAGGGGAAGGAAGGCCCATTCTTACACAAATATTCCTGCATCAGGCCTCAGTGTAAGACATACAATGGTAAATGTTATCTTGATAAGAACATTTAAAAAATATCCCAAGTTGTTGTATCGAAATGGAGAATAGACCTGGGTAAAGATAGCATTGAAGGTTGTTTTCAATTAAATTATTTGTCTACCCCCAAATTATCATTATAGGAAGCTAATGTATTGGTAAATATAATTAAAATAAATAATAAAATAATAGTATCAATAATATCTAATGTTAAACTAAGAACTTTGCTTACATATTCTCTTTTCATTCTCATGATAACCTTTGATAATAATTCTATGTTTATACCTATTTTAAATGAGAAAATACATATTTGGAATAACGGCAAAATATTTGGAGTAGTGAGATACTAAGAGATGTGAACTTTTATCCTTTAGTAGATCATGTACAAAGTTTATGATTAAACTAATGTTCCTCCCCTACCCAAGCTTCCACAATGTTCTAAAGCACACAAGGTCAAGCTAGCCCTTTATGGACACATTTAGCATAATTAATCTCTCTTTGAAAAGAGTATTCTGGAAGTTTGATGAGAGATGTGGATAGGGTAAAAATGAGGTGCCAATGTGGTGCTAGGACATTCGTTTAATACTCCTCGGAATAGCCAGCACAGCTGGTTGTGGAGATCCTCCCATGGTTTAAAGGTTGACAGTGCTAGTTACTGAAAGTCTTATCCAGGGTTTTTAAGGTGTGGATGCCAGTAATTATGTGGTTAAATTCTGTAATCTTTGTTTATTCTTTTAAAAATATATATTTTATTGATTTTTTTACAGAAAGGAAGGGAGAGGGATATAGTTAGAAACATTGATGAGAGAGAAGCAGCTGCCTCCTGCATACTCCCTATTGGGTATGTGCCCACAACCAACGTACATGCCCTTGACTAGAATAGAACCTGGGACCCTTGAGTCTGCAGGCAGACGCTCTATCCACTGAGTCAAACTTTTTAGGGCATGTAGTCTTTATTTTCTAAGGTACCCATTTGTTTTCATGATAAGATTGCTGAAAAAGAGTTTGTGTTGACTTTATTAAGCTATTTTGAAGTCATCTGTGTGAGAAAAGAATAGGTTTCTGACCTAAACTTAATATTTTCATACACACAAACAACTGTCTATATACTTGCTATACTAATAAAGTATAGATATTATATATTCAGCATTGTATATTTATAACGGTATACAAGTAAGATACTGGAAAAAATATATAGCAAGAGTTTTATTTATTTTTCTTTGAAAATGAAACAGGAATATTAAAAAGTAAAAGAAGCCCTAACCGGTTTGGCTCAGTGGATAGAGTGTCAGCTTGTGGACTCAAGGGTCCCAGGTTCTATTCCAGTCAAGGGCATGTACCTTAGTTGCAGGCACATCTCCGGTGGGGGGTATGCAAGAGGCAGCTGATCCATGTTTCTCCCTCATCGATGTTTCTAACCCTCTATCCCTCTCCCTTCTTCTCTGTAAAAAATCAATAAAATATATTTAAAAAATAAAATAAAAATAACGTATACTAAAAAGAGATTTAAACATTAACAAAGGTCGCATAATTAAACATTGACATCATGGTTTCACATAAAGATGCTCCCTGGATTCTTAAATGCAATATCTATATCTATATCTATATCCATCTATCTATCTATCTATCTATCTATCTATCTATTTTTTCTGCCTGGGACACTCTTATCTCCCTATTTTCTTGGTCAGGTCTATTCATCCTGGAGGTCTCAGCATAAGTTCCCCTCAAGGGAGCCTTGCTGGCCTTGCAGATTTTACTATATAGTCCTATTTTATGACTTTATTGAATGCTATAATTTTCCTTTATGCTATATAAATCTAATCAAAGGGTTATTCATGCAATTATTAGTTTAATGTTCTGCTTTCTCATTGAACTATAAGCTCCATTTGTGCAAGGACCATGTCTGTCATGCTCTTTATTTTGTCCATTTACAAAGTGAGCATTCCATAAATATTTCAAAGAACAAATTGTGAAATGTCTAATTTGGATATAACTCTGTGTTGGCAGATAAGATATTTAAGAAACAATATATAACTAAGATAACGAAAAGAAAGCAGCAGCAATTTTTTCTGCTGTTTGTAAAGAAAAATGGAATATTAAAAATAAAAATGCAAGAAATAAATTAAAACAATGAATAGAACAAGTTGCACTATTGTTCTCATTTAAATTGTTACCACGCAGTCAAGAGCCTTTACCTGTAAATTGCCCAGGTTTGATTCTTCCACATCTATTTACTAGCAAGATGGACCCACAGAACTTTCCGGAAGGTCCATATAAGAAAAAAAATCTCAGAGAAAGAATTTCCTAGAACTTAAATTGTAGAGCATATACTCTCTGTGTGAAATCCTGTCTTTACTAATATGCTAACTAAAAAGAGCAGATGATAGTTACCTATAACACGTACTTATGGAATTTAAATAAATGAGTGTATTTTAACATTACATATTTTTCCTAAGCCTTGCAGACAGAATCTAGCCTGGAAATAATAATAATTCGTTGAGTTAAAAAATTAGAAAACAGATGGGGTTAAAGCATTAATGGAGTTTTAAAGTACTGTCAAGATTCAAACTTAGAAATGAATTAAGAGGAAATGTCCAGCCAAATGATTAAAACCCAACATCCAATGAGAAAATGGGATTTCAGATTCTCCAGCGTCCCCTGGGCTCCTCCCAGCACAATGTTTTCCCACCCATTCCACCAAAATACAAAATATGTCTTACTTTGTGTCAATGCCACATCTGGCTTTTGGCTTGGACAGAGAATTGTATAACACTGATTAAGTTGTTCTCAGCCTGAATGGTCAATGTGTTTTGTTTTGTTTTCTTTTTCTTTCTTTCAGGTATAGAAAGCTACTAAGGTTGTAAAAACCTTTATAGAAATGAAATGCATAAAAACTTCCTGTAACCCTGAACAATCTTGACACCACACGAGGCATACTTGAGAATGAGACTTCCTCTGGAGTGTGAGAAGAAAGATTTAGAAACAAAGTTAAGAGAAGATGAGAGTAGCATGGCTCACAAGGGAGATCAAACACTCTATAGAAAATACATGTTACGGTGCAATTGCCCTCTGGGAGTTACAGGATTATAAGAGCCTAACTTAATTAAGGGAGGAAATAGGTCACATTTAACCACCACATACATGGCACATCATTTTGACTATACAGAATAAGAGGAGAGAAAAATGAAGAAATCAGAAATACATGAAAGATGACCACAAAAAGCATCAGTCTCTTTTCCTCCATCTGTCAGGCATACATATGTTTTAATTTTATATGTGTGAAGGATTCACAATTCTTCTATTATCCTGTTTTAAAACCATTAGCAGTATAGTTGAAAGAATAATTTCAGGTATCAAAAGAAAGAAAAATAAAATTGTCCAACCTAAAATTAAAAATATAAAACCTGAATCAAAAGGAAACATATTCTTCCACTCATAAAAATATACCTTGCACTTCCTTTCCTCCCCCATGTCATCAAATGACAGGTAATCAGGTCCTTGTGAACCCTGCGTGGAATCTTCTCTCTTTCAGGGCTCAGTGTCCCTGTGGGGTCGAGCTAATTACAGGTATGTTTCCTCTGCCAGCCAGTCACACTTTGTACTGTTGAAGGCACAATTAATAATTGAACAAAGCTAGCTGTTTGTTTGTTTGTTTGTTTGTTTGTTTTTTTCTCACAAGGCCACGGGTTATATAGGTAGTCTTGTTATCACACAGGGAGCACAGCCTCTTCTTTGGGTGTCTCCAAGAAAAGCTTTTGCAATAGGCTGAAAAGGATCATCCCATTTTCAATTTTTGAAAAAATAAAAAATAAAAGGAAAATAATCAACAAAAAACAAAAATCAAAAAATAAATCCTACTTTCCTTTATAGGACAGGAAAGGCAAATTCTCTCTTCTGTCACCAGGAATATGATTATGATCATATAGGTGCTTATTTAGGTCAGATGTGAAAGAGATGAAAGTGTGGGCTAAGGAATTAATATCATTGTAAGGGAGAACTGGAGTTTGCTCTTGAGTCTGTGAATGCAGCAGGAGTTAGTTTTGCATGCACCAGAATAGAATTTGACCCACAGAGAGGACCTAGATAAAGTATTATAGAAGAATAAAGTTCTTTCCCTTGAGATGTCCTTAGGACCTAAATGGATGATATCTTCAAAGCCCTATAGCATTAAGGATGAGTGCAGAAATCCCCATCCTATGCTCCAAGATATAGGCTTGAACAGGAGTCTGTCTGTAAACTATACTATAAAAGGTCAGATAGAGAACATTTTAGGCTTTGGGGCTAAGCCACTTTTGTTTCAACTTTTCAACTCTGCTGTTTTAGGGCAAAGACAGTGATAGACAATATATAAATGAGTGAGCATGGCTGTGTTTCCATAAAACTCTATTCATGGGCACTGAAATGTGAATGTCATATATTTTTTATAACAAAAAAATAGAATTCTTCTTTTTAAGTGTTTCCTAACCATTTAAAAACCATTCTTAGCTTGCACGCTGTACAGAAGTGGAACAGGCTGAATTTGGCCCAGAAGATATAGTTTGCTGCCTCCTGGTCTGCCTATTGGAAACCCCTGTGAATACACCTATTTTTCTAGCTGATTTTGAGGGTTCTCTGAATGTATCTATATGCTGCCTTTACTGTGGAATATCTGGTCTACTTGTGGCCTTTGTTGACTTGAAACATCATGTATAACCAGGTTATTCAGAGTTCAAATCACATGTTCATTATCATTAAAAAATTTACTAGAGCCCAGCCAGTGTGACTCAGTGGTTGAGCTTTGACCCACAAACCAAGAAGTCATGGTTACATTCTAAGTCAGGGCACATGCCCGGGTTGTGGGCTCAATCCCCAGTGGGGAGGGGGGTGCAGGAGGTAGCTAATTGATGTTTCTCTCTCATTGATGTTTCTATCTCTCCAAACACTCTCTTTCTCCAAAATCAGAATTTTATATATATATTTAAAGTTTACCAGAGTTAACTATGAAGTTCTAAACTCCTAGACCAAGCCTTGAAACTCTGATTCTAGCTATTTTTCTGAAAACAATGAATAGAAAAAGAACATATCTTTATATTCAGTTCACCAATAGCATTGTTTGCCTGAGAAAAAACTTTTACTAGGCAAAAGTACACCTAAAGAAATAAAATAGTTTTATTAATGTAGTACATTTCTTGATTATAAATGGAATATAATCCATCTTCCTTCCTTATTCTTTTCTTTACAATTTTTTCACAGAAATTAAGAAATCATAAAGAATGTATTACATATACATTTAAAGTAATTATAGAAAGTGAGATAATATAATAATGGTAAGAAAATAAGAAGAAAACAAGAATTTGATGCCATAAAATTCATATAGTTTGGTTAAAATCCATATTGTTAACATGTAATTGACATAGGATTTCCTATATTATTTTATAAATGGGCCATAAATTTGGCTCTACCTTTGGTAATAGTCAAAACAGTGAAGGATTCATGATCACTTATAAAAACTCACTGAGTTCATTTATAGAACAAACCATTGTTTAGAAAAAGGATGATAGAAATAATGAAAATAAATAGCAATTTCCTTAAAGGATTTTTGAAATGAAAATTATGTAATAAAGTTAACTATCTCTTAAAAAGTTTACAACAAAAACAATAATTTTGGAGATCTTTTATGACATCTTTAAATGGGGACCAATGGTTTTTATAACAAACGAGAGGCCCATTGCAGGAAGATTCCTGAAAGAAGGCTTTTGGCTGTGGTCTCCGTTGCCCTGCCAGCATTCCTCTCTTCTCCCTTGCCCCGCCTGTTTCCTGCTTCCATCCCTTCTCCACCACCCCACTTGTTTGCTTCTCACAGCTTCCCTTCTTTCTGCAGTACTTGGCTTCCTTCTATGCTGTCTTCAGTCTTCACTCTGCACCAGGATATGCAAATTAACCGACATAATGGCTGTGTTAATTTGCATACTCACTTTGATCGGCTGGTGGGCATGGCTGGTGGGCGTGGCTTTTGAGTGTAGCTGAGGTGCGGTCAATTTGCATATTACACTTTTATTAGATAGGACTAGAGGCCCGATGCACGTATCCAGGCACCATTGGGTCCGTCAACCTGGCCTGCAGTATTAGGCTGAAAAAGGCTCTCCAACATCCCCTGAGGGGTCTAGGATTGCAAGAAGTCACAGCACCCAGGGACCCCAGTGGTGCATGATTGGAGCCAAGGAGGAACTGCAGAAGGGTTCCAGGGCATGTCTGGCCAATCTCGCTCAGTCCTGATGGGCTGGATCCCAGCAGCAAGCTAACTTACTAATCAGAGCACCTGTCCCCTGGTGGTCAGTACCCTTCATAGTGAGTGGTTGAGTGGCCTTAGCATATCATTAGCATATTAATCTTAGATTGGTTAAACCACTAACTGGATGACTGGACACTTAGTATATTAGGCTTTTATATAGAATTGGGATTCAGTAAAAGCAGTTCTACTTGGGACAGGGATAGGTAGTCTAAATTTGGGGATGACATAATTCTATTCAAGTAGAATGTACTCTGGTGGTTTAATTTAATCCAGAGGAAAGGTATATGATACCCAAAGAGGAAAGGTATATGATAATAAAATACAAATTACCCTCTATATGTATTTTTTCTCACATGAGAGTATAAAATGGGTTTAAGAGGAAATGAGCTTGATCTATCTAATTAGTACCTCATTTATTCTTCTTATCTTATCTAATAAAAGAGTAATATGCAATTTGAATGTACCTCTGCTACACCCACAAGCCATGCCCAGTAGCCAATCAAGAGTGAGTATGGAAATTAACCTGACCAAGATGGCTGCGGCCACAGAGCGAGCAGGAGGCTTGGGTTTTCCTGGAAATGGAGGAAGTCAAGCTTTCTGCACAACTGGCCGGCCCTGGACTCCATTCAACGCTACAAAGTTTCAATTATAGATAATAAATAAATCCCAACAAAAATGACAGACGTTATGGAGCTGGAGAGAGCAGGAGGCTTGAGTTGCCCCTGGCGATGGAGAAAGCCAAGCTCCCATAACCCTGGCCTCTGCTCAAGGCTAAAAAGTTTAAATTATAGAAGATATATAAATCTCAGATACCAGGTCCTCTGCTTGGGTCACCAGGGGATGTGGTCAGTCTGCAAACAATCCCAGGCACCTTGCCCAGGCCACCTCATTCCAAGGGTACTGAGACCCTGATCTGGGACACCTTTCAGGGCAAACCAGCTGGCCCCACCAGGCCTCTATCCTATCTAATAAAAGAGTAATAAGCAGATTGACCATCACTCCAACACACACAAGATGGCTGTCCCCATGTGAACACAAGATGGCCACCACAAGATAGCCAACAGGCAGGGCAGGGCATTTGGGAGAGACTATGTCTGTATGGGAGGACAGTTGTGGGTAATAAGGTCAATAGGAGAGAGAAGTTGTGAGGACTAGGCCTGCAAGGAAGGGCAATTGGGGACAATCAAGCCTGCAGGAGAGGGCAGTTAGGGGTAACCAGGCCAGCAGAAGAGGGAAGTTGGGGGTGACTGGGCCTGCAGTGAAGAGCAGTTGGGATGGACCCAGGCCTGCAGGGGAAAGCAGTTGGGGGTGACAAGGCCTGTATGGGAGGGAAGTTAGGGGCAGTCAGGCTGGCAGGAGAACAGTTAGGCATCAATCAGCCTGGTAGGGAAATGATTAGGGGGTGATCAGGCTGGCAGGCAGATCTGGTTAGGGACCATCAGGAAGGCAGTCAGGCGAGCAGTTGGGAGACAGCAGTCCTGAATTGTGAGAGGGATGTCTGACGGGCAGTCAGACATCCATCAAGGGGTCCTAGATTGGAGAGGGTGCAGGCTGGGCTGACACCCCCCCCCATGCACAAATTTCATGCACCAGACCTTTAATATATTATAAATAAATGATGAGTTGAATACATTAACAGTAAGAATGGGTACTGAGTAACATTTTTCTCAAGAAAGTAGAAGCCTCTAGTAAGAATAGCTGCTTAAATAAAAGACTGTTCCATAGATGGGTCCATACTTCACTTGATACATTAATTTGAGGGCTAAGGAAAAATGAAGGCCAATATCCTCACACTACAAAATACAGAGTTGTGTTTGTTTGTTTTTTCTTTTAAAACGCTATAACCAAATACTATCCTGGCCTTTTAAAACATCTCAGGATAGCTTTCCTTGTATGTGTAGCTTTGCACAATAACTATTTATGTTGTTCGTTCCAAAATAAAAATTGTTGTAAATTAATCTCTAGATACTTTTATAAAGAAATTTTAAGAGAATATCAGGTATAAGTAAGTTAAAAGTTGGGAGTTATCTTCTAAAAGAAATGACATTTCATAAAACTAATTGAACCACACCTCCTCTTTACAGAAAAACTAAATATCAGGCTCCATTCTACAAAGGCTGTCATTTGCAAAGGTATGATTTTGCGCATTAAAAAATGCAATTTGTATTAATCCTTAATAATTTGGTAAAATATTTAAATGAAGTTTCAGAAGCAGCAGGACCTGAGAACCCAGTTATGGTGAAGGTGGTGGAAAAGAGGAGGGCAGAATGCAGAAAACATTCCTGGTAAAATGAAATTCTGGTTTTTACTGAATTGGTATCAATAGGTAGGGTTCCATAATGAGGTTATGCAGCCCTGTTCATGCCTAATGCCCCATCCACTGAGCCAAGTGCTAAGGACAGGACAATAGAAGTCACAATTTTGTATTTCTCTTGAAAATTTTCCTCACAAGGTTCTGCATATTAGGAAACTATAGTTAAAATCAAAGCAAAATAAAAACACACACAAAGAATGTAAATGTAATCCATACAAAACATGTGCCCCAAGACACTCAAGCACCAAACTGGAATACATTTTAAACATAATATAAAGTAATTCAAGACATTTAATGCTTCTATATTTGTTGCCTTGTGTAGTGTTTTATTGAAAATAAAATATATATATATATATATATATATATATATATATATATATATATATATTTGTACCATAGTTGTGGACTTTATAGAGATGAACACATTTGCAAAGATCAGAGAGGACCCTAAATAAGTTCTAAGTCACAATTCTATTAGTGTTATAATAACAAGATACATGCTTGCCTTTCAGATCCACTGGAATCTCAGAAGTGTGGGGATCTCTTAAATAGTGTGTGGCATTTTGGAGACTGGAGGGTTGCTTACCAGTTGGTGTAAGGTGTCTCCAGGTGATAACAGGTTCAGGCCGACCATTGGCCATGCAGACCAGGGTCACATTGCTGCCCTCATTCACAGTGACATCTGAGGAGATGTTGGAGATCTTTGGTGGAACTGTAAAGACAAAAGCAAATAGAATATGTAACTATGTCAGTAAAGCATGTTTGCAGCATTGGTCCATGCACCTGGCAAATATGAGCTAAGTACTATTATAACTTTAGACTTCAGAAGTTGGGGGTTAAGAAGCCAGGGTGTTTGAGAGCCTCCTAGACACTTAGTGAGCAAATAAAAAGCATTAGTTTTACTATAAGTGAGAGTCTCTCCACTAGGCCAAGTGCTATAGGAAGTACACAGGGGGTGTAATAAAAGTGACTCATATTTTCCGATTAGAATGACTTTTTTTTGGCGATTAGAAATTATAGACATATAAAGAATACATTTTCTTACATATAAAATGAGTATAATACAATCTCTTGAAATGTTGGGAAAATAGTTATTTAATGTTTTTTTGTGTTATTAATATCCTAGAGGCCCAGTGTATGAAATATGTGCATGGAGGACAATTCCTCTTCCTGGCTTGCACCCTCTCCAATCTGATACCCCTCAGGGGATATAGTATGCAGTTGGACATACTTCTCAGAATCCAGGATGACTGGCTCCTAACCACTCACCTGCCTGCCTGCCTGATCACCTCTAACCCCTCTGCCTACCTTCCTGATTGGACCTAATCACTCTTCCTGCCAGCCTGATCACTCCTACTTTGCTCCCCTGCCATCCTGATTGCCTCTACCCTGCCCCCCTGCCTGCCTGATCATCCCTAACCTCTCTGCCTGCCTGATCACCCCTAACTGTCTCTGCCTACCTGGTTGCCCCCAACTATTCCCTGCTGGCCTGATCGCTCCTAACTGCCTCTGCCTGCCTTCCTGATTGCCCCTAACTTCCCTCCTCTGCTGGCCTGATCTTGCCCCCAACTGGCCTCCCCTGCCAGCCTGATCATCCCTAACTGCCTCTGCCTTGGCCCCCACCATCATGGCTTTATCTGGAAGTAAGTTGGACATCTGGAAGATAGCTGGTTGATCTGGTCTAATTAGCATAGATAGATAATATAGGATAGGATTGCTTAAATAGAAGAGGGTAGCCTTTTTTCAGCAGGAGAAGATGCTGTTGGCAGACAAAAATACATAATCCTTATATCTGGATTGATAGCCAGCCATTGCACTATACTGCCAAAATGGTCATTACGGAATTAAATCACTTTCTTAAGCCTTACACCAAATAGTTGTTGACCTTAAAAATTCACTTTAGGTTTTGCCTTTGCAGTTTACCCAGATTTAGTTATTATTGGTCAGTTTCTATGCCAGTTGGCATCTATGGGCCTATCTCTGGCCCTGATCATAGAGGCGGGGCTGATCAGCAGCCCCTCCAGGCTGCTGGTGAGCAGCTGAACTCTGGAAGAGAGTGAAACTTCGCCAGCAACTGCTGCTGCTACTGATCAGCCCCACCTCTCTCTCTCTATGAGAGATCAGCAGTTCAGCCTGCTCACCTGCTGGGTGCACAACCTGGCATTAGGTCGAGTCTTCAGTCGTTTTAGATGTTACGACCCCAGCTCTTTATATATATATAGAGAGAGATGGATAGATGATAGATAGATAGATAGATAGATAGATAGATAGATAGATAGATAGATAGTAAAACCTGGCTACTTATACTCTAGCCCTATAAGTAAACCACTGCTTAATCACTACAAAAGGAAGTCTCTAAATAGCATCTTGATTAGTGGCAAACTAGATAATTAAAAATTGAATTAATAAAGCCTATATCACAGATAGGTAGATATTACAAAAAAAATGTGATCATTCCTAATAACTGTCATCACCATTACTACTAATAATTTAACAATAGCCAACTCATGTTATTTACTATACATAAAATTTTACTTATAGGTGAGAAAGTGAGGCATAGGAAGGGCTAAGTGAGAAGCAGAAAACTGATTTGACTCTAGGCAGACTCCAGGGCCCACACTTTTAAGCACTACTTGAATGAAACTTCATCTTCACAATACAGGCTACCAGACGGCTGAAAATGACGACAATTACTTTTTGGTGATGTGAGAAATGAGTCCCCAAAGGCTAGTGGTACTGCCGCATGACTCCATTAGTGTTCAGGGCAGCCACATTAGATCTCACATTGGTAGGTTGGAGTAGCAAGTGAATTACTCCCAAATTTCTTCATAGAGGTTATGCACCAATTACAAATAGCAGAGTTTATGTTTTGACTGTGATTTTACTTTACTTTTTTTTTTTTTTTTTTTTTTTTACTCTTAGTGTCTTATGGTGTCCCTGAGAAAGTATGTGTTGAGGAGAGCAGGAAGGAGTTCAAGAATCTTACTTTCTCTCTTTTTTCCTATCTAATGGGAAATCTGTGTGGTGACAAATAAAACAGGAACACTTTCTGCTTGTAGAGACAGCTGCCTGACAAACATATAATCCCCACAGATCCTGTGAGGAGACATTGATGGTACTTGGGAAAATAATCAGATAAGAGTGTCACAAGGAGGAACTGGGAAGAGAGCTCTTATTGTCACACTCCTCACACAGAGATATCCTATATGGCTTCTGGATAGAAACCAGTGTTTCCAAACCAAACCCAATGACAGATATAGAATGTTGTTGGTTTCCATTATTTAATAATTTCTATTTATCAATTTTCCAGTTCCCTTTTTATCTATTGGGGTTAAGGGATGTTTTCTTAGATCCATACATTGAGTTGCAATATATTCTTCTACAGTTTTATAATGAGGGCCTGAAAGCTTATACTCTTTTTACAGAAAAGAACAGAACAGGACACAAGAGAGGAATAATGGCTTATTGAGGTGATCCCATTAAGAACTGTGGCTGGGCTTAGAACTCAGAGCTCCTGAATGTCCAACTGTCCTGTCATTTAATATTGGAAGTTCCTAATTCCCAACTGAGTAAGCTAGGTTTCAGAACATCTCCAGAAAACAAAAAACAAAAACAAAACAACAAAACAAAACAAAACAAAAAACAATGACAAAACAAAACAAAAAAACAAAGAAACCAATAAAATATAAAGTTATGATAGAACAGAACTTCATCATTCTAGGTGCCTTTCTCAATAATAGGAATCATACAGTAATTACAAGTGCTCATATTAGTCAGGTTATAGCTAATTTTCAATTATAAGACACACAGCATAGAGAAAATAAAACTGTGTTCTGATATTTAAAAAAGTGGAGTTGGTGAAGGGGAGGCTCTATATTCCTAATATAAAAATAATCAAATTTATAAAATAGAAATAAATCTTCAATGATTAAGCTCTCACAGCATTAGTACCTATGATACAATTCACCTTTCTTTTATGAGAGTAATATATACCAAGAACCTTAATTTTACATGGTATGCACGTTGAGATGTTGAGATATGCTCAATGGAACATAGACAAGTACTAACAAAATCAGGAATAAAATCTAGAACAACTGACTGCAGGACTATGTTTTGGCCACCAAATTATATTATTTATTTTAGTTAAGGACAATATACTCAGGTCCAGGATCTCAGATACTAAAGGTACAAAAAGTGCTTTACTTTATCTTCTTACTTTACTGTACTTTGTAGCAGCTTCTTCCCATAATATTTATAAACTAGAGGTCTGATGCACGAAGATTCATACAAGAATGGGCCTTCCTTTCCCTGGCTGCTGGCCCTGCCTTAGCTCTGGCCAAAGCTGCCTTTCTGCTCCAGTCCTGAGCTGCCTTTCTGCCTTCTCAAGCTGCCCAAAGGCCCTCAGCATCTAGGGTAGTGCAGAATGTATATGTTATCACCATGGCAATGACACAGCATCTTGGCCTGCCCCCGGCTGCTCTGCGCCTGTATATACAAATTAACTAACCATCTTTGTTGGGTTAATTTGCATACTCACTCCTGATTGGTTGGTGGGCATCACAAAGGTATGGTGAATTGACATGTTACTCTTTTATTAGTGTAGACTAGAGGCCCAGTGCATGAAATTTGTGCTTGGGGGTGGGGTCCTCCAGCCCAGCCTGCACCCTCTCTGATCCAGGCGCCCTTGGGGGATGTCCAACTGCCTAGACTCATGAGTGCCTCCCCACCAATGGCCCATGCTGGGGGCCACCGCCCTCCTCCTGTGTCTTCAACAGGTGCACCTGCTCTCCCCCAACAACCCTCCCATGGTAGCCACCCCCTCCCACGTGCAGTCCCACATTTCGTTCCCTTTTCCATTACTGTATCTTTTTATTGTTCCCTTTCTATATTTCTGTTTTTCCTCTCAGCCTTTCTGTATGCAGGCCTGCCTCCTCTGCTTCTCCTTTCTTATCTACTCCTATTCTATCCTATACTTGGCCTTGCAGCTGCCTGAGCAGAGGGTGGGGTTGCAGCCTGCTGATCCAGTTGTAACGTGATGCTGTAACAGATAATTTTCATATTTCTCTAATATTATATAGGACTAGTGGTCTATATAATTCATGCACTGGGGGTTGTGTCCCTCAGCCCAGCCTGCAATCTGCTACATCCCTGTCACAATCCAGAACTGCTGACTCCCAACTGCTTGCCTGCCTGCCTTCCTGATTGCCCTTAATCGCTTCTTCCTGCCAGCCTGATCACCCTCAAACCACTCCCAGCCTTATTGATGCCTAACTGCTCCCCTGCCAGCCTGATTGTCCCTAACTGCTCTCCCTCACCAGCCTGGTCACCCTTAACTTCCCTCCCCTGCTAGCCTGCTCCCCCCCCCCCAACTTCCCTTCCCTGCAGGCCTGCTCCCCTGCAACTGCCTTCCCCTGCTGACTCGGTGCCCCCTAACTGCCCTTTCTGGACAGCATCATTGCCCCTAATTGCTCTGCCCCCATCCCAACTGTCCTCCCCTGCAGACCTGGGCCCCCAAAACAGCCCTTCTCTGCCAGCCTGGTCCCCCCCAACTACCCTTCCCTGTAGGCCTGGTTTTCCCCAACTACCCTTCCCTGCAGGCCTGGTCTCCCCCAACTGCCCTCCCTTGCAGTCCTGGTCCCCCTCAACTGATCTCCCATGCAGATCTGGGTCCCCCCACCAACTGTACTTCCCTGCATGCCTGATCACCCCCAACTTTCCTCTTCTGCAGGCCTGGTCACCTCCAACTTCCCTCTCCTGCTGGCCTGATCCCCCACAACTGCTCTTCCCTGCAGGCCTGGTCACCCTGCAACTTCCCTCCCCTGCTGACTCAGTCATCCCTAACTGTTCTCCCCTGCAAACCTGGGTCCCCCCCAATAACTCTCCTCTGTTAGCCTGGTTACCCCCAACTGCCCTGCCCTGCAGTCCTGGTCACATCTAACTGCCCTCCCCTTCCAGCCTAGTACCCTCAAACTGTTCTCTCCTGCAGGCCTGGATCCCCCCCCCCGCCACACACACACACTCAACTTCCCTTCCCTGCAGTTCTTAGTCACCCCTAACTTCCCTCTCCTGCAGGCCTGGTTGCCCCCACTGCTCTCCCCTGTAGTCCTGCTGTCCCCCAACAGCCCTCCCCTGCAGGCCTGGGTCCACCCCAACTACCCTTCCCTACAGGCCCAGTCACCCTCAACTTCCCTCCTCTGCCAGCCTGGTCACCCCTAACTGCCCTCGTAGGCAGGCTTGATCACCCCCAACTGCCCTCTCTTGCTGCCCTGATTGCCCACAACTGCCCTCCCTTTTAGGCCTGGTCCCTCCCAGCTGCCCTCCTCTGCTGGCCATCTTGTGGCAGCCATCTTGTGTCCTCATGGGACAGCCATCTTGTGTTGGAGTGACAGTCAATTTGCATATTACTTTTTTATTATATAGGATGATGTAGTTCTTTTTTTTTTTTAGAAAAATAATCCCTCTGTAAATTCCATGTTGCCCTCCTATCAACTTTCAATCTCTCTCTTTCCTCAAGTTTCTTGAAGGAATTGTTCCTTAGAAGATCTTCATCTCCTGTTCATCTCCAACCTTCAATGCAATCTGAATTTCCTCACTGACTGCCAAAGAAACTGCTTTCCAATTTGTTCATACCATATTGTTTCTAGGTCCAGTGAACAATATTTGCTATTATCCTATTTTTCTCTAAAGTATATTACTTTGTTGACCACAACCTCTTTCTTCCATTCTTTACTTTTCTTAGTTTCTAGGTCACCAAACTCAGCTGCTTTTCCCCTAAGTCTCATGGCCACTACTGCCAGTTTACCTCTGGGGCTTATCCTTGTCCTGTTCCTTAAATATCTATATTCCTTAGGGTTTGTTCACTGTCTTCTTTCTTCTTATTATTCACTTTGAGTGATCTCATCTACACTCTAGCTTCAGAAATGTAAGGCATATTGTTGATGGTTCCTAAATCAGTATTCACAGCCCAGATTTTTCTCATGAACTCTATACTAGTTTTCTCTTTGACTCTTCTACATATCCATATATGCCTCACAGATGCCAAATATTCATCACAGTACTCATCATCTTCCTTCCCACTTGTTATCTTGTGTTTACTCTCTCATTAAATGGTGTCATCCTACAAACAGTTGTCCAAGCAAAAAGAGAAACTTCTGACTGTCCCATATAAAATGGATCCCAGTTCTGTGACTAATGAATTTTCAGATTAATTCATTACTTTCTATCTCTATTTCCACTAGCTTTTTACCAACCATCAACATTTCTTTCCGTCACCCCCAAATTTCTGCAAGAGCATCATACCTAGTTTCTTTGCCTCTAGCTTTCTTCTCCTTAAGCTCATTGTCATTCATGTACCACACAACAATCAGAATTTTTTCCCCTAAATTGCAAATATTAGTATAGTATCCCCTGATTAATCTTATTGCCCTGAAGATAAAATCCAAATTTCTTAATATGACTTAAACGATCATTCACTATTGGCCCCTGCTTCTCTCTCCAGCCTTACTTCCTAATCAGTTTGTATCATCCAGTCAGATCAAACAACTTTGGTTCCTATTCTATAATCATTTTCTTCCATGCAGGCAGCATTTTTTTTTCTACATAGAATATTCTTCTTTCAACTCTTCATATGGTTAGCCCCTTTCCTCCTTCAGGGTTTCATCTTGTCAGTTTATTTGCTCACTTTTTCAGGAAGATTGTCCTATCATTCCCACCCCCTCCTTTACCCACTTCTGACTTCACATTGATTGAATTACCCCTCCTGTGTTCTTAACACTGTGTCCTATTTTTTCTCCACCACAATACTGAATCTTAATTGCTGGATTATTTACCTGTGCTTGTATTAAACTGAAACAGGCAGACAGGAGGGCCTTTGTTTTCTTGACCATTGAATCTTATAGAGCATGTTCTTTAGATCATGGAGGAAAAAACAAACAAACAAATAAAAACACTACAGAAAAACAACAGCACACACAATAAAATTTTCCTCCCAATTCTTTTCTGAGCTAAAGGAAGTCATCTCATTGAATTTTTGTCAGAAAAGTGAAAGCTTTTCTTTTGAACCAATAAGACACTGACAGCTTTTATCAGTATTTCTTTAGCTGTCCTCTAGTTATGTATTTCATTATCAATGTCTTTGATTCTTAAAGAAAAAAAATTATCATGAGGCAGAGAAAATGTTTGGATTTTAGGAACATAGGAAGCAAGACAAACTTGGTGCCCGATTTCCTCAATTATAGATTTTTCAGGGTTTTTTTGTTTGTTTGTTTGTTTGTTTTTGTGTTTTTTTTTTTAGTTAAATCATTTCATAGTTACTTTCTGGTTGCCTGTAGTCATTCATAGAGTTTATATTTATACCATTCTATGTAATAAAAGCCTAATATGCTAAGTGTCTGGTCATCCAGTCAGACATTCAGCCAATCAAAGTGTAATATGCTAATGTATGCTAAAGTTGTTCAAGTGCTCGCTATGGTGTGCCCTAACCAGTAGGATAGCTTGCTGCTGGGGTTCAGCCAATTGGGACTGAGCAAGATGGGCTGGATACTCCATGGAGTCCTCCTGTGCTCTCTCCCTGGCTGGCCAATCTCCCCTGTCCCTTCCTGGCCTTGATTGTTCACAGGTGGGGTCCTTTGGCCTGCCCTGCACCCTTTCATTCTGGGACCCCTCAGGGGAGAGCCAGTTTGGTCCCAATCCTGCAGGCCAGGCTGAGTGACCCTACTGGTGCGTGATTTCAAGCATTGGGCCTCTAGTCATTGATAATAATACATTAAAGTAGCAATTCAGAGGTTTCATTCTATTCTATTACCTAGTAAAATACTTACACAGACTGTGAGAAGTAAAAAGTATTATTATTTCTGACATTTTATAGACATAGGCACAGGGGGTAAAATGAGTAAAAATCACATAGCTAAGAAATGCCAAAGCCATATACCAGGTTTATAATTCTCCAAAATTTAACTCTAAGTCAAAATCATTCTTTTTTTTAATGTTTTTATTAATGAATTACATGTATACATATCTTCCCATTGCCCCCCCACCACTCCCATGCATACCCTAACCCCCCAGTGTCTTGTGTTCATTGGTTATGCTTATATGCATGCATACAAATCCTTTGGTTGATCTCTTATCTACCCCACCTCTCCCTAACCTTCATGCTATAATTTGACATCCTATTTGATGCTTCAAAATCACTCTTGCAAAAGTGCTTCCAAATAGTATGTTTTGCTTTATTTCAATTCTTTTTAAAAAAATATATTTTATTGTTTTTTTACAGAGAGGAAGGGAGAGAGATAGAAAGTCAGAAACATGGATGAGAGAGAGACATCCATCAGCCACCTCCTGCATGCCCCACAGTGGAGATGTGCCCGCAAGCAAGGTACATGCCCCCAACCGGAATCAAACCTGGGACCTTTCAGTCCGCAAGCCGACGCTCTATCCACTGAGCCAAACCAGTCTTGGCTATTTCAATTCTTAATAAGGTAGAGAATAGTGTTTAATATACTAATATTATTTGTACCAGCAAATGTGAAGTCAATTATTCAAATTCACTGTAATACTGATTTATGTATGTTCAATTTTTAATTCTTGGGTTATCATAGAACTCTTTTATGTTTGTTTGTTTGTTGTTTTGGTTTTGATTGATTTCTGGAATACTGCCTAACACTTTTTATTCACAGGATATTAGTGTGACATTACTTTTTCCCAGATGTATTGCCATGACCCATTTATTTAATCTTTTCCAGCCTATTCAGTTTCAGCAATCTCCTTAATTTATTTGGATAAGAGCTCCTGATGTCACAGGAATTGACCTTTTGCTGTCATGGTATTTGCAATCTCCCCAATGTATTCCTAGTTTCTTAACTTCACAATCATTTTTCTTCTGCAGAAGTTTTACATTTCTTTGTTAATCTTTTTCTTATGATTTCTTCTATTGCTTCTGTGTATATTAGTTTCTTTTCTAACATTAGATCAGCTAAATACTTATCTCTATTTCTTCTTTTCTTGTAATGTTTTGTTTTATATTTTATACTGAACTCTTTAAACAATCTAGGATTTATTTATGGTGTGAGCTACAACCAGGTTTTCCACTCCCATTATTTTGGTCAATTTCGCTAGTACCAAATGTAAAATATTATAAAATGTATACATTATTTTGGTTCCAGAAATACCCTATATAGTGCTACCAAATTGGCCAGAGCAATATTTTTGGGAAACATGCAAAAGTAAACCTTACTTACCATGCAAATTAATTTTATCAAAATATTTAAAAGTATATCTCTAATCTTTTGGACACCACATTATTAGTATTTATTGCTAGTTCCAAAGTGAATTGTTTATTAGATTAACAACTCCTAAAATGTTGAGTAAAAGAAATAAATTAGATATCCACCTTTCAGAACACTAGCAAAATTCATTATTTCAGGATATTTTCAGGTTTTTCCACTGTTAAAAAAATTATAAAATCAAAATGCCACACCTAATAGTTCAAATTCTGAACTAATAGGTGATATTCTTTCACCCACTGAAATAGACACCTAGAGGCATCACATGATCGCACTCATTGGGGGATAATAAAGAACATTATAAACAGATGAACAAAAGGATAGATACAGAGACAGTAAAGTTTCAAACAGACTGTGAAATTACAGCAGGAAGATTAAAGTTAGGTGAGGCAGATAAGAGATCAATCAAAGGACTTGTATGCATGCATATAAGCATAACCAATGCACATAGACACTGGGGGGTTGGGGTATGCCTGGGCGGGCGGGGGGGCAATGGGGAGATATGTATAAAAATTAATAAAAAATAAAAATAAATAAAAATAAATAAAAAAGAAATACACATAAGTTATGTATGTATTAAAGATATGTATGCTTTTTCTATTCAATACAAATGGAATGGTAGTTTCAAAAATAATACTAACATTTGGTGTATTTGGACACGTAAATGAACCAGCATTAAGTAGGATTATGACATAATCTAGCTCTGCTACCCCTGATTTTATTGACCCTCCTAACTTTTTTGTAGTTGTAATATTCATACCCTCTATCTATACCAAATATTCAGGATCTGTGCTGGTATTTGCAGACCCAGAGGTTCCTGTACCTCTTTTTATAGTTCTCTAGGTTTCAATCATTAATTTTTCTCTTATATAAGACTAACATCTTGTGACCAAAAGTAGAATTGAAGGGAAATTCAGAGACATAAGTGGAATCCTTTACCTGCCCGAATCCACACCTTCTTCTGGTAAGACCTCATTTTTCCTTTGGGGAAACCACATCTCACCTACCGACATTAGTTTGTTGGGGGTGTCCATCAAGTGACCCATTTTCCCTTGGCCAAGGATTGAGGTTCTGACATAAATTGGACCATTCAATCTTTCCCTCCTTTGACCTTGTTTTTTATAAGGAATGGCTCAAGAGATCTTAACACTGATTCAACCTGTGGTAGACTATATTAATGGCCCCGATTTCCCATTCTTCCCTGTATCCACATCCTTTGCCATGTCCATGTCTTCATATAGTGAGTGGCACACAGTTTTCTATCCCTATGTCATGTTATGGATAAGGATATCAGCATAGGGAATACAAGCAGGGTGTTGTAAAGAATTGGCACAATTGAACTCACTTTGTCTTGTCCCTCTGCCATCTCCATGAGAAGAACATGCCCAAATAAGTCTGTTGGTTCCAGGAGAAGGAGGATGGGAGATGGCAAAATAGTATTGCCAGATAAAATACAGAGTACCCAGTCAAATATGAATTTCAGATCAACAACTAATGCTTTTCATTAGTATAAGTTCCAAATATTGAACCAAGTATACTTATACTAAAATATTTGTTATCTAAAATTCAAATTTAACTGGCATCCAATTTTTCATTCGACATACCTGACAACCTCAGCAACAGTCACCTGCAGTGAAGTCCAGCCTGGCTAGGCTGACTTGCATGTTTGTAAGGAATGAAGAATAACTATTGTTTCATGCCTCTGACATTTGGAGTGGTTTTTCAGCCACAATGGTTAGCTAATATGGATCATAAAAGAGCCACAATAAAAGACCCATTAGTTTTCAATAGTATCTGCAACCTGCATTCCTAGAGATGCATGACTTCTGGGCTTTCCAAGGCAAGATTTTTCTGCCTTTCTTTGGATTCTGTGAGCAACTCTATATTCTTCCAATGAGCTATTCCTTTTATACATCAAAATAGCCAATTTCTGTTGTTTAAACCAAGGGATCCTAATTGTTACAAATTGGAAAGCACTCCTAAGGGAAAATTTTAAAAAAGGGGCCTTTCATAGAGGTAATTTTTTTCATCTCTGCTTACTTAACTCGTTTGGGTTTTCACAAAACCAACTTAGTTGTATGTTGAGCATTGGTTCTTATCTATCAGTACACATTGCTTTAAAAATAATCGTAGCTTTGCAGATTGTCTAATTCTAGCTGTGATTGTTTTAATGCCTTCATCCTTGGATCCTCACTAACCAGAAGAAAAATATTAGCTCCAGAGTAGGAGAGAAAAAGAGTCAGCTGGCTTATTTCCCTAACCTTAAATAATTAGCTGTTATTATTTGCATTTACTTCAAAATGTCATTCTCAATGGTATAAATTAGCAACAAATTGGTCTTCCTTGTTCATTTAAAATTGGGACAAGGCGAATAGATTCCTGTGTACGTGTTGGTGGTGTGGTTGTTCAAAACACAACACTGTCAATTTCCTAATCTCTACCTTTCTTTGGTCTGGGTAGAGAAGCTTAAGCTCTATCCTGTTGCATATACAGTAGATTTTACAGAACAGTATGTTGTGTCTCCCTAAGAGTTGGGTTCAGAAATCTACAGGCTGTTTCTTGAGCAGCATTTGCCTTTAATAAGCATGATCCAAGAATTCAACAATAAGAATACAAAAATATACACTAACACATAAATGCTATCTTGTGAAACATCAAACATCCATCCAGCCTGGCATTTTGCTTTTGAAAATGCCACGGAAACATGTTGTGCTGCATTTTGTAGTAGTTTCCCCAATGAGTGACAGAATTAGAAAATGTAACACAGTGTGCTAGATTGAGAGCCAGGGGCTTTTATCCCACCCTACCACTAGCCCACAAGGGAACCACATATTCTCTAATATTTGCTTTTGAATACACATCATCAGACACTTTGTAGCTGCTTAGAAAATGTTGAATGAGTAAATGAACAAATTAGTGAAAAATTATTTTAATATCTTTGAGTCTTAATTTCCTCATCTGGTAATAATGTGAAAATAGAGGAAATAATGTGCAAAGTTGATTCTTAGGCAATATTGCAAGATTACTATTTGGGCCAAGTAAGGTAATGCATGTGAACTTACTCTGTAAACTATAAATTCTACAAGTGTATTATTTATTACATACTAAAAAGAGTGTTGGCTTAACCCCTCCTAAGATAACATGATAAAATAGTTCATGCATTTCTATGGCAAATGGCATTCTAGTTATATTTTTAAAGACATTGTTATTGCCCAAAAGTGTAGGTAATTATTACAATTCATAATTAATCCTTAACAGTGGCATTAACAATAAATCCCCAAAGTTATATACTGAGTTCTTATCTGCTAATGGACAGAGCTATGCCAGTATGTTCAGCCCTTTAGTCAATGTCTAGACATTTTATACCTATAATAAAAGTGACACAAAGATGTGTGTGTACAATGATAAGTTTCACCAAAAAAATTTAGAAGCTTAACACTTGGGATCCCAAGAAAAACCTCTCCAAATTAAATTCTTTCATCATTACATAATGTGAAATGTAAGTCTCAGACAAAGGAGGTCTCTTTTAGTTATTGTTCTTGTAGATAACAGATGTTTCCAGGTGTTTTGTGTCTGTAATTTGAATCTCTGAAGCCTTAGATATACAATAGAAGGATACAACCAGCAGTGATGATTTCTTTTCCACTAGTAGTAGTTTCCACTACTATTAGAATCTTTTTACAAAGCAAGAACCATCTGCCTCTGAAGTAGGTATCTGGAAAGGAGTACTCTGCAGGAACACAATTCCATACAGACACAAATTTTATGGGTGAGTAGGGAAAATATGGAAACTATAGATTCTTTAAGTGTCAGATGAAACTGAGGTTGGGAGAAACTCATTATAAGTATCACTCAATTTCTCTGTCAGGAGTAGTTAGAGATGCTGCATTTAGGCATGCATTAAATGATGACAAAAAGTAATGCACGGAAAGAGGAGTAATGTGTTAACAATTTAGAGGAAAAGATAAAATGTATATATGAAACAAAGCAATGCCATGTGAGTGGTAATATGGCAAAGTCGGAGAAATTAGAGAGATGGAATTCATGAAAATAATATGTTAAAACAATGTGCAGGTAAGAAAATCTATCATTTTTTTATTAAGACAGAAGCAGTTTGTAAATGATACACGTAACTAAGGTAGCACCTGTAGCCACCATCAAAAGGGAAAGTTAATTTGGGTCAGACTAAATAACTCAAGTGCAGTAGCCAAGGGACAAAAGGGCTATGAGCTCATTTATACACAATCCAGTGGTGGATGCCTACATGTGATGATATACTAGTAGGTGTGGCACGGAAATCTGCATCTGGTTGAGTTCCCTGATCCATCTACAAAGAAATTAGAATTTTTAAATTAGAATTTTTCTGTATTTGTGAAATAATCAAAATTATCCTGGAATCCAAGTGTGTGGGCTGTTTTAGAAAAGGAACAAGTTATTCAGACATTTGCATTCATGACCAGCTATAAGTGTCCATTATTGCTGCTTCAGCAGTAAGTCTACTCTGTGGGAAATCAAATGGCTGTTCCCATGCACGGGTCATTGCCTTGCTAAATAAGAGCAAATGGAAGTATCCTGACTCTGCTCACTGAGGCTGCAGTTACTCAGCAAGTCAGCAGCTTCTCCAGAATCTCATATTCCCAGACCCTTATTACAGCTGCTTGGATATTTATTTTTGCTAATCTGGGAGAGCATCCAGAAGCTGACCTAATCAATAGGTGAAAGGAATGAATCTGCTATCTTCCCTTTTCCTAGGCAAAATAGCTTTCTCATTTTTGGTCCTCACAGAATGGTCTTTAGATACAGTGAAAGCAGACCAGATGGTTTTGTTATTTGGCAGAAATGGGGGTATGGAGCAGAGGGAGGCTTAAAATTATCAGGCTACCTAGGGTAGGTGGCAAAGAGCACCTGGGTGAATTCCAAAGTCTGAAAAGTGGCACCCTGACACTTTATCAGAGAACAGAGGAGTGTATCTTTTCCCCTTTGTGCTGAAAAAGACACTTTTCCATGTTATAAACAATTGTTTGGTATAATTTTCAGAAAGATGAAAACTTAGACTGTGTTGCTGGCATCGACTAAAACACCATTCCTATTCCATGAACAGCCTGTAGATTTAGCCCTAAACCAGGACATATTCTTAAAATGCTTTATGGGCAACCAAGGTTGTTTTTTTTTCTGTGTTCCATTGGCTTTCATAAAAAAAAATTAAATGTGGGGTAAACATTGCTTATACCTCCTTAATGAATTATTTAGCTACTCTAAGCTTGCCTCGGCCCTTGCAGCATCAGCTTTGTCCAGAAGGTCATCCAGAAAGACATCGGCTGTCTGGTCTAATTAGCATATTACATTTTTGTTATTATAGACTAGAGGCCCAGTGCACAAAATTAGTGCATGGGAGTGTATCCCTCAGCCCAGCCTGCACCCTCTCCCATCTGGGACATCCCTCTTAAAATCCAGGACTGCTGGCTCCCAAATGCTGGCCTGCCTGCCTGCCTGCCTGATTGCCCCTAACTGAGTCTGCCCGCCATCCTGATCACCTTCTAACCACTCCCCTGCCAGCCTGATTGAAGCTTAACTGCTTCCCTGCTGGTCCGATTGCCCCTAACTGCCCTCCCTTGCTAGTCTGGTCCCCCCCTAACTGTCCTCCCCTGCAAGCCTGATCGCCCCAACTGCCCTTCTTTTCAGTTCTGGTCCCTCCCAATACCCGTCACCTCCAGCCATCTTGTGGTGGCCATTTTGTGTCCACATGGGGGTGGCCATCTTTGACCACATGGAGCAGCCATCTTGTATGTTGGAGTGATGGTCAATTTGCATATTACCTCCTTATTATATAGGACTAGAGGCCCAGTGCACAAATTTGTGCATGGGTGGGGTCCCTGGGCCTGGCCTACAATCAAAGCCTATAGGGGGCTGGCTGACCGAAAGGAGGGACCATGGGAGTTTGGCCTGTCATCCCCCCCCCAATCAGGGCCCAGGGGGAGGGCCTGTAGGAGGTTGGCCAGCTGGCCATGAGGATCAAAGCCATGGGAGATTGGCTGGCTGGGAGAAGGAGGAGCTGTGGGAAGTTGGCTGTGGAAATGCACTGATTAGCAGAGGGCAACTCCTGCATTGAGCATCTGCCCCCTCGTGGTCAGTGCATGTCATAGCACTGTGTCATAATGGTCACTTAGGCTTTTATATATATAAAGAGAATCTTATAAACAACTCCCTATATCAAAAGCAGAGAGGATTTTAAATCAGAGACAAAAGGAGCTGTAAGTGAGTAGAAAATAGAAATATAAAGGTTTCAGAAATCAATCTGTTGTCTATTATACTTAAGAATAATATGAAAAGGCACTGTGCTAGGTAAAGGCACAGGTTAGATGGAGATAAAACAATGACAATTATGACCTAGATCAGCCAGTTTTTATTTTTTCAGTACAAGTGCCAGTGAGAGGTTATCATGAAAATAATAAGAATACTTATTCTAACATTTTCAAAATTGCTTACTGCTCATCTCATTTCTTCATTGCATTTTTAGAATCAGAAATATGTGCAGATAACTAAGGTGCTTGTAAGAATTCCTTAAACTTAATGATTTCATGCCCACATTACTAGCCTAAATTTTCTTTCTTTTCTTTCTTTTTTCTTTTTTTTTTTTAGTTGCTTAAGGCATATAGTGTTCTTTAAGTGTAAGGAGGGAAGTAGATTCTAATAGAAACCAACCAGGGTGAACTAAAGCATGCCTAGAATACAATGAAAATAATAAAAGTTGTTTCCTTTCATTGCTCAAGTGCCCAGAAGATAGAATATTCAAACAAAGAATAGGATTGACAGGAGATTTTTAGAATTTCTTTTTTGCATTGCCTCAATTCAAAGCTTACCCATGACCATTATGAACAAAATGTGGAACATACACATTATTTCTCTCTAAACAATAGATTCACCGTTGTGAATTAATTAAAACATTCATGCAAATTATATTTTTTCAAAAATTATATATGATAGAGCACACTAATTGTTGCAAGTATTAAATGTCACAGGAAAATAGAATACTTTCTGCAATTTTAAGTAGGTTTGAAATTTCCAGAGAGGTAAATAGGTGGGAGCATGTATGTATGTGTGTGTGAGGGGAGTTTGGAGGGGTGGGAGGAGGGAAAGCATAATAAGAAAAAACTAGAGTTGATAAATATGGGTTAGATCTCCATTTTATCTTTGCTTGACCTCTGCTGGAGGAGCAAATACATATTATATAACTAGAGGCCTGGTGAACGAATTCATACACCAGTGGGGATCCCTCAGCCTGGCCTGCAAGATGGGGCTGAAACCCTGAAACTGGCTCTCTGACATCTCCTGAGGGGTCCTGGATTGCGAGGGCACAGGCCAGGCCAAGGGACTAAGGAGTGATGCAGCTGGGAAGGAACCGTGGGAGGGCTCCAGGTTGTGTCTGGCCTGTCTTGCCCCTAGTCTAGATTGGCCAGACCCCAGCAGCAAGCTAACCTACCAGTTGGAGCATCTACATCCTGGTGGTCAGTGCACATCATAGTGACTGGTCGATTGGCAGACTGTCTGCCACCTGGTGATCAGTGTACATCATAGCAAGCAGTTGAGTGGCCTTAGCATATCATTAGCATATTATGCTTTGATTGGTTGAACAGCCAACAGGATGACCAGACACTTAGCATATTAGGTTTTTATTATATAGGATGAAAGAAGACATGAGCAAATAGACAAGAAGAAATAATAAAAATAATAAAGATAATTAGTAATATTTTAGGTAATATAACATTATACAATTTATAAAACACTGTTGTATGACCTGTTTTATTTAATCTATACCCTATTCTTCTGTGACGGCCTGGACAAATATTATTACCACAATCTCCCACCAATGATTGCTTAGATAAACAAAGCACAGTAATAAGGTAACAAATCTGGAAAGTGACTAGCTCTTCTGATTGTGTCAAAAAGATCCAGGAAAGGCCCTGCTACTTCACAGACTAGATTATCTATTGCTAATATGTGAGATGCTGCCTCGTTGGTTAAGTTCAATGGCTACCAAGATAATCAGATTACAATGAGAGATAAGAAAGTGTAGATGGGTAGTTGCACTAAGTACAATGATGGAAATACCACTGATTGTGTAGAAGCTCTAGCAGTTTCATTTACTGAAATGAGTTTTCTGTTATTCAGTTCAATTAATATTGTAAGAGTTTAGCTTTCGGGTTTTGAAGAAATTTTTAAATAATGCTGTTAATGTTTATGTCTGTAACTTGAAAATCTTGAATAATTTCACAGTGGAAACTGGAGCCATCCTCACAGGCTTATGTACTGCCTATATCATGTTTTCTCTTCCTCAGTTTGGCCAACTCAAAATGTGATTTCTCTTCTCTCTCTCTCATCTTTTTAAAACTGAAAAGTAGGGCATGGCGATGGTGAGAAGGAATGTTCCATCCCTGCTTTCCCTGCTTCACAAATGGGTGAGTCTCTCATTAATCTTGAGCTAAATGTGAAGTTAGACATGAAGGCATCTCTGTCCCACCTGTTTGTTCAGAGCCGTGGGCATGTTATGGAGAAAATGTCAAAGATTTCTCTTCTCTTGCTTCTGCACCCTGCCGTGATGTTTTATTCAAACCTGTATGTCCTTAACAAACAAACACTGCCTATCAAAAACTCCCCCACCTGGCTCCTTGTCTCACACATAAACATGAACAACACCTGTGTTTAGGAGAGCTGATCAAGTCTCGAGAAAGGCAGTTTCCTGGTAACATGCTGCGAGGCTGGAGCACTGGAGCGAATGATTTCTGAGGCAGCATGAACCTCTGTGACTGTGTCTCCATCTCACAGTGCTTATGTTTATACAGCATGATGTGTCCACTGACCCAGCCTTGCAACAAGGGAAGGTTATAAGTACCAGTGGAACTCTTGGATCATATTGAGAAAATCAAGCTGCTGGGAAGACAGGGTGGGGTGCTGGTGGGAATGGGCAGCACTTCCACTAGGGGAGCAGGCGGGATTTGTGCTGGGTTCTGTATTTGGTAATTATTGTTCTGTTGGCCAGCGGGGTAGTAGCTTATCTACAGGGCCTAAACCAGAAGATGATGGAAATGCATTTGAGATTCTATATGGAAAGTATGAGCATTAAAGAAGGAAAGCAAGAAGCTCCCATCTTCTCTGTCATTCCTATGTCCTTTGCAAGTACACAAGGTAGGTTATAGAGCAGAAATTGGAAAGAGATGGTCAGGCAACTGGGCACACATTGGGCAATCAATCCTCTCATCTACCACCATTCAACTGACTGAAAGCAGCTGACGTGATGGCTACTTTGTTTCAAATGAGCTGCAGACCACACAAGACAGAGATGCACACTGTAACAGTGAGAGGATTTGTGTGTTTTTATTGATTCCAAAGAGCTCCAGATGGACTGAGTAACAAGCCTGTTGGCCACCAGAAGTATTCTTGATTCTCAGCCCAATCTCTCCATTTTAATCCACTGGGAAAGGGTTAGTATGCCCTTTGTCTATGACTCCATCCACCTCCCTCTGGCCTTGGACAAGTCTCTTTGTCTTATCTGGAAAATTACCTGCCCTGAGAGACAAGCCAGGGAGGATCTTTGATTTCTATGAGTCACATCAGCAAGAAAGCACAGTGCCTAGCCTGCTGTGCCTTCTCATTAACTGCATGTTAAGGGAGTGAACAGATAACTTAATTGAATCTTCAATACCATGTGTAAAATTACATGGAGACAATGAATACTCAGGGCCACTTGTGATTACTTTGCTCTCTTAGCCTCTGCTAACTGCTTTCTTCCATTAATTATACAGCCATTGCATACCTCTTGATGGTAAAATAGCCCAAGGGCTCAAACTGCAAATTTTTAGCTATTTGTCTTCCCTTTAATGATCAGAAACTATGAGAGAAGATAACACCAGCCTCTTTTCATGTCTTGTAAATTATATATATGCCCAGAATAGCTAAGTTTTAAGTTTAAAAGAAAAAAATTATCCAACATATATATTTCTCAAAGAAATAGAAAATAATGTAAAACACCAAGAAGCTCCACAGCACATTAGGTTTTGTCTTATGCTGGCCCCTCCAATAGCTTTGGGAGTCAGATCAGGTTTCAGCTATAAGCCAGCTGGTGCCATTCATTTAAAGGAAAACAGCTATACAAGTGAGCAAGATTCTGATCACTAAATCTAATTACAAAGTGGAGTAAATTATTATAAATGTTTTTAAAGGTGTCTTAAAACACTGTAAAGAAGAAAAATTATCAACCAAACAGAAATCCACTATGCTGCTAGTTGATAGCATCATTTGAGATAAGGACATTCATGTGTGTAAATGTTATAGGCTCTGGCTATGTCTGATACCTAAATCTAGCATCTGCACATTAAAACATTAAAAACTTTATTACATTTCTCTCTCATTCAATCAGATGCTAAACTGTTCCACTCAAAGTACACCTTCGTTTATAGGTCCTAATGGGAGTAGTAGGAACATTTCACTTACATTAGAATGAAGGGAACTTCAAATCTCTTCAATAAAACAACGATTTGTCAATTAGTAAAGGAAAGGAAAAGGCAATAGGAAAATGAGAGACATTTTACATGAGTGTGTATTTCCCCATGCAGTGTTATTCTCTTCTTTTTAATATTCTTCATTAAAATATTTAAAATACTGCACATTCCACACATCACAATGAAAAGAAAAACACGTTCACATTTAATCCATGGTTTCTAAACTAGCTGTCTGCCCAGACATTTCTAATATGAGCTGTTTCTTTATGCTGTCAAGGAACCATGGACGTCATCTAATCTGTCTGCTTCCTCAAGGGATGAATGAGTGTGTCTGTGGGGGTCAAAGCTCTTTAGAATGCTATTCCCAATTCACTGTCTATGATGTTCTTTGGGGGAAGGGGGAGGCTGTTAGTACTCACCAAGGACTTATGAGCTTCACTACATTCCCTAACTTCCTGTGGTTAGTTTGGGACCATGTTAGAGAGCTCTGGCCAATAAAATGTTGAGAAAAGTGAGATAAGCCATATCCAGGCCTGATGCTTAATAAAAGGCCAGTATATCACTCCAGCTATTTCCTACTGTGTCATGGAAACTGTGGGGATATGTCATCCAAATGGCCTACCTGCTATGTAGCAGAGGGCTGCCTGACCTGGATTGAACTTCATAAGCAAAAATCAAGCCATGAGAGTTCCATAAGATCTACTGTGACAGCTAACCTGATTTAAAAAAAAAAAACATAATTAAGAAGAGCAAATTATATAACTTTTATTTAAAAGTGTATTGGCTTAAAGTTGGAAATTAGATAAGATGTTGTCTCAAGGTCCCTCATATTTCATAATTATGACTTTTGAATGAAAATCCTCTTTTCCTTCATTCAATAAAGGATTGATTGGTCATTGCTCATGACTACACAATTAATCTTCTAGTCTACTCATCCATTTCTTTTCTGTTTTCTGGCTAATTTTAGTCTCCTGCCTGACTTTGGTCATCGCCTATAAATGGTGTAGGAACCTCTCCGCTCTGTAGTAATAAAGACACAGTGCACAGGCAGAAACGGATATGTCTGCCTAATGCTGTGCCTTGCTTTTGTCTGTGCCACCTATCCTCCCAACTACTTCAGATTATAAACTTCTGATATTAAGATCCTGGGAGTGCCTGCTTCTGGACCCCTAGCTTCTAATCTATAAGTCATTTAACTTAGAAATTTGCCATTCTCAAGTTTGAATTTCACAAATTTCTATAAGATGCACAGTGTGAAAACAATTTTTGTATAAAATCTAAGCAAAGATAGTACAAAGAAATAGTATTTGAATTAGTATTGGTATTCTCAAAATTGGTATTTTCAAAATTGGTATTCTCAAGCACAAGAGTCACAACCTCTATTCACAACAACAGAAATAATGAAATAGTAGCATATATTTCTATAAATTGCCTGAGGAAATATTGTACTAAAAATGATTATTTTGTATTCCAGGAACTAGAACCAAATTTCTCTTCATTTGTATATGCTTGTTAGTAAGTAGCATACTGCCTGGAACTACTTGAGTCCTGGTTTATATTTTTGGCTTTCTCTCTGTTTTGGTAGCTTTTGTACCTGTAGGGTTTTGTTTTGTTGTTTCTTCTGCCAGCTAAAGAAGGAGGACAATGCCTCAGAAACTGTGTTATATAATCAATGCAAGGACTCAGAGACCTCTGTATTAGTTTTCCTTACTAAATACAAAATCATTCTTTATTGGAGCAAGTAAGGTTTCTAACATGGGTTGAGTGTCTCGTCAGCTTTCCCATAGTGAAATGATTCTATAGTTGGCAGTCCACGGACTTTATTACATAATTAGTTCTTCATAAGAAAACCATAAAAGAATTCACTGAATGTATTTCTAATACAGAACAATTTTTATGGCCAGCCAGGGAGAATATCAGGATACTAGTGAGGGACACATACTAAATATGTGTGACTCTGAATAGAAAATAGGATCTGACCCACATAAGTAAACAGTTATCTAAGAGCAGCCCCACTCACTAAATACAAGGCTTCAAGGAGACCTAGTTTTGAGCCCCATACTTCCTCTCACTCCCAGTAGGGCTTCTTCAGACTACAAAAATCTCTCTATATCTCAGTGTATTCATCTCTGAATATAATATATTTTTTTAAATACCAATTTTTAAAATTCCAGGATGGATACAAGGATTAACTAAATAATTTAGGGAAAATATATTGGGGCCCTAACTGGTTTGGCTCAGTGGATAGAGCGTTGGCCTGCAGACTGAAGGGTCCCAGGTTCAATTCTAGTCAAGAGCATGTATCTTGGTTGCAGGCACATCCCCAGTAGGAAGTGTGCAAGAGGCAGCCGATCAATGTTTCTCTCCCATCGATGTTTCTAACTCTCTATCCCTCTCCCTTCCTTTCTGTAAAAAAATCAATAAAACATATATTTTTTTAAAGAAAATATATTGGGTATACATGCTGAAATACTTTCTTTGACGTAATATCTTTTCAGAAAGTAGTAAGAAAAAGATAAAATTAAATCAGGAGTGTATGCTAGCATGACTGATTTTTATGTGGGTTGCTTATTATGTCCTGTGATTTTGTAATTATACTTGGCTTATCACAGGTTATAAATACTAATTAGGGACTAAGAGATTAACCTTTACAGTTTGTGTATATGTCAACAATAGCCTATATTAAAATGCTCTATCCAACCTCAATGCTATAAGCTTATTTATTAAGATGGCTTTAGAAGTCAATCAAAAGGACTGTTCCTTGAATGGGCCAATGCTTCCCTCTACTATGATTAATACTTCCCTGTACCTATTAATGTAAGAAGTCAAAGGTCTAATGTCAAAGGCATGAGTGTGATAACCTAAGTGCTAACCAAAGGAAAAACTCAGAAATGTCTGAAGACATACAAGAGTAGGACCATCTCTTTTAATATATATATTTGTAGAGTATAATTTAGTGGGTAGACATTTGGCTCTGAGGCCAGGTAATTTTCTAATGCTGGTTCCTAAACTTACCGGCTGCTAAATCTTAGGAAAGTGTTTAGTCTTTCTTTGACTCAGTTTTCTCATCCTCAGAATGAGAAATGTACCGTATCTCATAGGAATTTTAAGTATAAAAGGAGATAACTAATGCACGTGAAAAACATAATCTGATACCATGTGTATAATAAATGCTTATCATAAATGCTGTTGGTTTCAGAATGGGTTAATGCCACTGATTGGAATGTTAGGAATGGTAGTTTAAAATATACATATTTTAAATATAGAGGGACTGCATGACTGACTGACTGAATAGAGCATAGAAAAATTCTCTGAAAATAAACTCTGAGAGCTACAATGACCAGTAACTTCTATTTACTTTATGATGTCTCGAAGAGCAGGGTAAAACATCTACATCTACATAATATTTATTTCTTCAATAGTGTGATACACTGAATGCTTTCTGTCTATTTATAATGTCTTTGCTTTCAGAGGATTCCAAGCTCAGCTAGTCTTCTGAGATGTACACCACTTTTACTTGAAGGCAATTCATTTGGTAAGTTTAAAGTAAAATAGAAGTGAGAGTCAGAAAGTCAAGAGAGGGCACCAGAATAGAAATGTTGCCTAAATGCCTGTAATTTTCTCTGTATCACAAATAAATGACTGAAAATTTCCCTTATATCAGGTAAGAGTTACAGTTGATTGGGAAAACACAATTGAATAATTTCTCTTTTATGCAATTGAGGCAGCAGTAGATAATTTTGCATAACATTTACTTCAGCTTTGTATGAGAGAGGAGGAAAATCATTTGATGTAGTCCAAGTTCTTTCTTTCTTTCCTGTTAGGGTTTGAAATAGCCTATATTTAAATGTATCGAGGTGTCTTTGGAGAACCACAGGCATAGAGAATTGGAAGTCTGTAACTGGAAGCATCTTTTGGCTTGAGATATGTAAAGCTATTGTGAATGCTCAACAATACATGTTGAAATAATTAAATCTTTTGGAAATGATTGAACTGGATGTTTTCAAATAAGCAAATCTACATTTGTCATTCTGAATTCTTTTTATGGAAAAATGGTGTTTCTCCCTCCTGTTTAGGCAATTAAAAAATAGTCATCTAAAAATCATTCATTATCAAACATAGTTCTGCATATAGTAAAAAATGTTCTGGAGCTGAGACCTTGCTTGCAAAAGATGTCATCCCTCAAAGGAAGTCTTTCTGTCGAAGCTATTATTCCCTATTGGAATGGGAATAAAAGAATTGCTTCATACCTACATGTGTCTTCACAGTAGTGTCTTTCCCTTGATGGCGCAGATCCAGTGCGTGTATTTTATCTACATGCTATGCCCATCCTGAAAAGCTGGACATTTTCCAGTATCATTAGGGTTTGGAGGAAGAGCTGTTGCTCCTTAGAACTTTACTTCTCTTATGAATATTATTGTCTCAATTTATTTTAATGCAATGAGTGGGAGATAAATTGGGAATTAAATGCATACTCTGAAGCCTCTATCTAACAGTTCGGCTGTTTGGGGCATTACAAAAAGAGGCACGGGGAAACCTTTGAGAGTTTGGAGCCTGCTGCATGAGAGAGATAAAAGTAGAAACAGCAAATTGGCTTCAATGCGAATGGCAGGTGCATTTGTTCACTGGAGGCAAGTTGGCAATTTAGTTTTCAATGACCAGCTTGCCTCTCTAAGGTTCACCTTTCAAACTCCTCCCTTTTGCCCTCAACTTATAGTATTGCCAAAGCTCTGCCTCATCTCCAGTCCCTAGGCTCCAGGTAACAGACACTCTTCATCCTGATACTTCTTTGGGGAAAAAAAGTCCTGATCTTCTCTCTGCTTAATAGGAGTGGAATTAAAAAGAAGAAAATGGAAAACTTGCACAGTGGAATAACACACACAAAGAGAAAGCAAATGTATGTTGTGCAGGGATGGTATTGTCCTATCTGTATAAACACAAACGGAGGGGAGGAAGACTCTGACAAAACACTGTGACTCTGACCTCACTCCAGCATTTCAACAGGTAGCAGAGATGTCAAAGCCTTTCTTTCTACTTCCAGGATGGGACATAAGAGACACAGGTTAAAGAAGAAGGATTTAAAATAGAGAAGCTGATGAAAGCAATCTGTCTTCACTGAATAAAGATAAAGAGGGAAATGACAGTTTCCAACTCCTCACCTCAGGTAAACAAGGAGAAATGACTTCTTTCTGGGTATAGCTCATCTGGATAAAAAAAAAACATTTCCTCATTACATAAAAGCACATGTAGTGCTGAAATGTACATGACACAGTTTATTTTTATATCCACCATTCCTTTTATATTGATTGGTTTTTCACCTCTATGTTGCCATCATGGTTACATTTCTTAGCAATTCCACTTTTGAACATTTTTGATAGAAATGGACAAGATCACGCACAGCATGATTTTCCATGAGAACATCCTTTTGATCTTCCATAGGAAAGTTTATGGAGTAAACTAGGTCACATGATTTTAAAGCCTATTCTGGTCAACAAGATGGCATATAGACCCTGGGCAACAATTAAAAGAGAGCATATAGCAAATAAGTGACTTCTGAATTACACAGTTGTCTGGAAGTAAACATCAATTTATTAAATATGGTTGTCCCAGGTTTAACAGAAAAATCCATGAAACACTTCTGTCTCAAAACTGTCTCTCCACTCTAAGAAATCAAAGGCCTCTGAGTTTAGGCAAGAGAACAGTATTCCTATTCAACATTCAGTTCATTTGCAAATGAATGCCTAAATAATGAGTGTCTCTCAGGGTGTGTCTTATTCTGCCTCTTCCTAATGTGAAGGGAGAGAGGCAAACTTAAATGTTTCACTTTTCAAATGGCCTTGATCACACCATAGAGATATGTACCATAAAGAAGGAAGCAGGAGAAATGGCAGTAGAAGCTAATGCATTGATGCCAACAAAAAAACAGTAAACTTCTTGATACTCTCAATAGATAGTACTTCTGAGATATCATTTTATTTTAATATAATCTATAATAATAAAAGCATAATATGCTATTTAGACCAAACAACCCGCAGAATGGAGCCAGGGCTGCGAGGGAAGCCTGGGTCCTGGGTGCCAAAGGGAAACCGGTGCCTACAGCCAGGATAAGGAAGGCCTACTCTTGCATGAATTTCATCCACCAGGCCTCTACTATTAGATATCACTTTAAATCAGTAAGAAGGAAACAAAGTTATGCATATGTTCTGAGGGCCACAAAAGTATATAAGACTTAACCTTGACTTCCAAATGGAGTACAACATCATTACATATAGCAACCTGTTTTAAAAACTTCTTTAACATGGGATCATTTTTTTTCTGTGGGTTTTATACTTGAATATACTTGGAGCATTAATTTATGCTTGAAGTACACTCTATTATTTGCCTTTCTTTGCCATAGACCTCTGCTCGCTGCTACAGAAGAACCAACATATGTCCACAATTTACTTAGATTGATTGATGCTGATTGCACATTAAGTTTATGGGCAATGTTCCATAATAAACAGGAAGGACCTTCACTGCTTGAAAATTCACTCACTGTTCTGAAAAATGTGTAACTATCAAGTTTAGGATTAATTACACTTACGTTCCCATTAAGAGAAGATGTGAAGGGATATTATGACAATACCTAACACTTATCAAGTGTTTTACACATAAGAATTCATTGAATTCTCTTAACTACTCTAGAAGATATCATTAATATTTCTATTTTAGGGATGAGGAAACTGTGCTACATAGTTTATGTTCCCCTGCCGGAAGCTCCAGGGGGGTAATGATCCAATGTTTCTTTTTCTCAGATAATCATTGATCTGTTTGTAAATTTTATACTTTCCTATATATCTTACTAGCACAGGGTTTCTCAGCTTTGGCATTACTGACATTATGGTCTAAATAACTCTATGTGTGTGTGTGTGTATGTATGTGTAAGTTGTCCTTGTATTTAAAGCATGTCAAACAACACCCCTGGCCACTATCCATTAGATACTAGTAGCTTCCCATCCTTACCCTCCATGCTTCCCTGTCAGTTATGACAACCAAAAATGTATTCAGACATTGCCAAATGTCCCTGGGGGTACAACCAGCCCTGGTTGAGAATCTCTGGTCCAGAGGGTTGTGCTGGATAGAATAGACAGGGAGATGAACTACCAGGCTACTAGTAAGTGAAGATGGCATGAACTGTCTTTCTCCAAGACAAAGTCAGTTCCCACAATAGATGGCTTGACTCGGAAATTAAAATACACTTGTGTCTCTGGTTCAAGAGTAAAATTAACAATGGAATCAGGTTCTTAAATAGATCTACAAAACATATCATCTCATATCTTAAGATGCTGCTTCAATTAATTAAAAAGTAATATAGGATGCTGTCATCTATTGCTATTATGTTTTACTTATTAAACACCCATCTGTGGTTACTACATCCTTTTAAAAAATAACCCCAACCCTATCAATTAAAAACCTTCTACTCGTATATAGGTGCTTGCAGTAGATTCTAAGGCAAACATTCTGTTTATCTTCTTCCATGTAGCATATGAACCATGAGGAATTTGGCAGGCTAACACATAATTATTAACATCACTTTCATGCCAATAGACATGAAAAGGTTGCTTCTGATTATCTACTCTACTTGAGGGATGAGTGATGCCACTACCTACCTAAATCAGAGCAGATGTCCCCTCAGCACAAGATAACAAAATGCTATTTCTGGGCACCAAAGCAGCATCACAGTGTGAAATGCTATCCAACAAAACTTACCAAGAACACTACTATGTTAGCTTGCTGCTATGCAAAGCAGACCTGCCAGTAACACCTGGCCTATGTGCAAATGGCTCTGTACACTCAGAGAGGAAATATAAAGCATACATTCTTAATGTCTTTGTATTTATGGTTTCAAAGTTTCCTCTACCTCCCTCACCAAGTTCTGGCAGAGGTAACTTTATTCCTCTTTTAATTCGGGTATGACCAAGTAAGAATGCTTTAGATACATGGACAGGAAGAATGTACTCATGGGAGATGCTCAGGGTTGATTACCTGGAAGTGTGTTTTGTACTGCGAAATGCTGCTCTGCTTTCCAGATGCAAATCAATGGGAATAATAGCATGTAAATTGATGTATCAAGATTTCTGAAAGCTCAGCGTTATTTCTCCTTGCCCAAAGATTTCACCTCGCCTTATTAACTATTCTAACAACCCTGCTATTTTTTTTTGTTTGTGTAATTCTTGTTTCCTCCCATTTAGCACATAGAAAAAAGCATTAGTAACACTCTTGGTTTTAAATGAACCCTATTAATATTCGCCTCTGCAAGGGACTCTGGGATAATTTTGATAAATGTGGCCATGAAGCTAATTTGACAGAGCTAAGTGTGATGTTTGTGTGTTCATGAGGAACTGCTTCATGCACAAGAGGGGGACAGCCTGAGATGGGGAGTCCGATGGTCTCTATTTCCAAGCCACAACTAGCAATCTAAAGTAGAAATATAATAGTACTCTAAAAACAAATGTTAGAACCTAATTAAAAAACAAAGTAAGTAATTCTTGTGAAGTTAAAGCAAATCCCACCGCTTTCTGATCAGGCAGTTGCTCACCCCTGAGAACCCTCAGATCTCACAGCCCTGGCTGGCAAGACCCAGAAAGCACTGATCAGAGTAAGGAGAGCAAAATCTGTGTCTGTAGGAGAAGAGGTGAGCCTGGGGGTCAGGCTGCATTGCTCTCTGATGCCCCCTAGCGGTAAGAATTGTCCCTGAAAGGCAGTTGCCTAGAGGGGTACTTGGTAATTACATTTCTAGGATGGGAGGGAAAACAAACAATAAAACAGGGTGCCATTTCTGAAAAAGCTTTATAGTAAATGTCAGCAGTTCTTGGAAATGGGCTCATTCCACATACATGGCTTGCTGGAGAAGGGCCTCACCAAGGTCATTAGCTTTATAATAGGATACATAAATAAGTGGTATGGGATTAAAGGCTTATAAGAAATGCAAAAAAACAAAACAAAAAAAAAATGTTATAATTTTGCTAGAGAATCGCCTAATCAAGGTGCAACTCCAAATGTGGTCACATAAATAAAAGAGAGAAAATTTAAGTTCTTTCTACAACGGCCTCCAAATCTTGTCATTTATTTTCTTTAGTGTTTCAGTCTTAATATTTTTGAATTCAAAATATTTATTTTTCAATTAGAGTTGACATATAATATTACACTAGCGTTGGGTGTAAAACATAGTAAGCAGACATTTATATAACTTACCTAGTGACCAACCCTATAAGTCCAGCACTCATCTGACAGCAATCTATATTAACTATTTTTATGAACTTTGATCACATTTTGAGAACAAAGGTCCACTTTCTTAACATAAAAGTTCCCAGACAATCACAGTGACTGTCTTTGAAGAGGACAGTGGCAGGAAACAAGTAGAAAGTAAAGGAAGTAGTGGTAGTGGTTTGGTGATCATATTTTGGGAAGAGATGGCAAATCTGAGAGATGATAATAAGGTAAAAAAAATGTATAAAACCACAAACATATCAAAAAGCTTATTTTTGGTGGTGTAAAAAGAAATAAAAGATTGCCATTTTTCACAAGTTGAATGCCCAAGTGTTTCTGAAAAGCAGAATGGAAAGATGGATTACATAGCTATCATTTATTGAGCATGTACTATAATAGCAAGCCTTTTTCTAAATACATTTCACTTAATTAGCAGATTCTTCTTGAAATGTAGATAGTATACCTACTTTACATATAATTAAACTGAAGCTCAGAGAGATAAACCATGCTGAAAAGTAAATGACTTCCCTCTCATAGGTAAAAATCCAGGCTCAACTTTAGGGCTCCCCAAAGTCTCACAGACTATCAACTCTAGGCTGGTCTCACTTCAGAAGAGAAGCTCTCATGCTTTTGAAGATTTGACTCTTGTATTAGGATATGGAAAACAGAAATCCTTTTGGATAAACCAAAGTAGGTGTGTTTTGCTATTTTAAGCAATTTCCATTCATATAGTTTTCAGTCTTTCTGCAGACCTAGAGACTTAGATAAGGTGACTCCATTAATATAACATTTCTTAGAATTTAAAAGACACAATAAGACTGTAATTTTGAAGCTAACATGACTCTTATTTTGGGCTGCATTGCTGGGAGCCTGCACCTGGTAGTGGCATCGCCATCTGGTGGTTCAATCAGAACCTATTAAGCACTGGGATAGACTGCCTGGAAGTGGAAAATATGGAGCAGGGAAGCTCAGCTTGGGCTCCATGACTTCACCTTTGAAAAAAAGAAAAGGAAAAAAAATACAGCCCACACAGACTACAGAGCAATTGTTCCTGCACAGCAGCTCTGGTCTAATTGATTTGGACACCACAGCTAATTTTCCCTCAGACATCTGTTAGCACACATTAGTGGATGTCGTTAGGTAGGGAGGCACAGATTAGATGGGGAGCAGAGCTCAAAGGCCCTGGTTTAGGAGACTGGAGCAGACGGAGGAATAACAACAGATAGTTTGCCAGCATCCCAGCAACGTCAGATACTTCTGCTGCAGCAGCCCTGAAAGGAAATGGTAATGGCTGAAAAGCCATGGCAGTCATGCATAATAGTCTCATCCTTTCTTGTGTTTCTCCAGATAATGTGTTTTTGGAACTTCCAAGGGCAAAAAAGGTGATCCAGATATCAACAGAAGCCAAAATACACAAGAAAAAAAGACATGCACTGTCCATGCCCCTTCTGTTTCATTTGTTCTTGTATTTCAGACATTAGCATGCAGGGAGGATTCCAAGGCTCAGGCACACAGCAGTCAGGCAGGTGATAAAATGCTGGTGAGGTCAGAGGTGTTCAAATCATCTCCCATTGCAAAGGGCTCAGAGATAAGTCCTGTTTTATTTATTCTCTTTTATGCAGCTGTTTTCAGATCCTTAACTGATGCCAGAATGCAATTCCTATCCTTTGGGACATGTTTTGCAGTTGAGCAAGTCAACAAAATCTGATGCCCTCAAGGAAATCCTCCACGAGCTGGTCTATACTTCCGACTACTCTCCCAGTGAATACATTTAAAAAATTGTGATCCTTTTTCTGAAGCAGTACACTATGCATTGCAAATAAGCTGAAGAAAGAAAAGGCTGCATCTCAGGCCAAAACAGAAAAATTCTACATACAGGCAAATATCTACATTGGTGACACAGATTCAATCTTCCCTCACTGCTCCCAGCATCCGTTACAACGTATGTTCTCATCACTTCACTCCACTTTGAAAATCCTTACTTATCTAGTCTTCATAGTGTCCAAAGTCCATTATATTTTGGTGTCAACTGATTATTCACCTTTTCAGACTCCTCTCTATGTTCCCCTTTTACTCTGTTTTAAAACAGACTCTTTGCTATTTCCTAAATATCCAAAACAATTCCATACTTGCATCCTTTTCATTATTCTTGACTATCTGACATTCTGGCTTGTCCTCCACAGTGAAACCTCCCTCAGATTTTAGGGAAAGAATCTTGTCTTTCCTCTCTGTGTGCCAACTGGAATTTGCTCATGTTTCCATACATTTTATCACCCATTATAGTTTATGTTTGCATTTCTAGTCGTCCTTCTCCTCAACTGCCCTATTTGGAATTTATAGGTATTTAACTCTTGTTGGGAGGGCTATATTTGAGTTACCTTTGAATTCCAAAATCTAGCACAGTGCTTGGCATATGGTAGGCTCTTAATAAATACCTTTCAAAAGGATGAATTTATGAATCAACTTTACCACTGAATATAACTATCTTAGTAACAGATAGTGCCATGATTTATTGTTAGAGAAGAGTATTGATGATAGGACTTCTGAATGGCCAAGTATATCTTTAACTTGGTAAAACTGACAAGTGTGTCTATCTTGAAAAACATTGTCATGTGTACCGACTTACATAAGATGGGATATAAGTCACCAAACATAATGTCCTAGATTGTTACCAGTCTACCAAGGAAGGAGTATTTTGTTCAATAACAGTTCAGAGGGTTCAGTTATGGTAAAGTATATATGAGACCTTGAAACATAATACATTAAAGTGGAGTAAGAAAAGGTAATGAATAAAGTACTTATAGAAGTATATCTCTGAATATTATGAATCAAATATGGACTGTCCATCAGAGTAATTAATCAAAAACATAGTCACGTGACCTATGGTGTGAGTAGATAAAATAGTTCAAACAGATATAAATACAACTAGATGCCCAGTACACTAATTCATGAACATTGAAAGGAAATTAATTAGAATAAATATTTTAATATCGCTATTCACCTTTTCTCTATAATAGAAGTATCACCCAAATTCATGATAGAATATGACAGATGGAAACATATGCATCTGTTTGGCACTAGCAAGATATATATATAGACTAGAGGTCCAGTACATGAAATTCATGCATGGGGGATGAGGGGTCCCTCAGCCTGGCCTGCACTCTCTCCAATCTGGGATCCCTTTTGCAATCTGGAACCACTGGCTCCTAACCACTCACCTGCCTGCCTGCCTGATGCCCTCAACTGCTCCCTACTGGCCTGATCCCCCTAACTGCTCTCCCCTCCTGACCTGATCCCCCCCATCTGCCACCTTCTCCCGTCTGCCTTCTCCCACATCCTCTGCAAATGGAACCTCAGTGCTGGAACAGCTCTCACCCCTCACAGATGCTGCAGCTGCTGGCCTTCAGCTTTTGCAGCCCTTTGGCTTTGTCTGGAATAACATCTGGAAGGAAGTCCAGAAGACATCTGCCCTAATTAGCATATTACCCTTTAATTAGTATAGATAAACTTGCTTAATTATACCTACTTTCTGATTTAGCTAAACTTTGTCCAGCCCAGTGAAGCATCCAAACTTCTCTTTCGGGTAATTTTGGGAGCAATACAGCAATAAATATCAACACAAAGCAGATTATTATTGTAGATCACACAGGGAGAACAAAGGGTAAAATATTGCAGCAGTGTTTGACTATATTTGGCACAGTGACAAAACCTGAAATCATTTTTAAGTTCCACCATTTCTTACTTCTTTTCAGTTGGGTCAAGTTTCTAAACTTTCTAAATCTCCATTTTCTGGATAATGAAAAGAAAATAAGATTCCACTGAATCGCCTATCTACTCCAGGACTTCTGTGAGGATCAATTGAGATGAGGCACAGGAAAATGCTTCACAGACATTTGGTTAAAGTGTAAAATGTTTGCACCTGGCTATACCAGTAAAGCAAGTCATGATCCTACGCTGAAGAAACTCTAAGGAGGCTAGTTGTTAGGGAGAGGAATCTGAGCATTGCTACATGATGTCATTACCCAGTGTTCATAGCCACTGTTTCCAGGCTGGGCTGGGCTATGGGACACATTTGGCGCCATGGAGTCTCAGGCAGTGTCAGCTGCGATTTGATGGGCTGTCGCTCTGGGATGATGGTGGGGTCTGTGTCCCACTTGGGGGAAGCCAAGTGTTGTTTTGTTGGTGACAGGTCTGTGGTGCTGTTTCTTTGTAAATGGCCCATGCATGTCACGGCAGTTCCTGAGTTGAGTGTATGCCTCCTGGTTGTCAGCGTGCATCATAGCGACTTGGTTGTGCAGTCGGAGGAACACTTAGCATATTAGCCTTTTACATATATAGTCTTTCTTGTGAGCTTCTTTTGCTTCCACACTATTTGAATGATAGAATAGAGCAGCATAAAATAGAAGTATTTATTTAGCACTTATTATATTTTGGGCACTGTGTCAAATATTTTAGTGTTACTTTAGTCAAGGAATCATCATCTCCATTTAAAAGGTGAGGAAATGAGGTTTAATGAAATGATATCACTCATCCAAGTCACAGATCCACAGCTGCAGTCCCCAAATCAAACAGATGTTCTGGTTTCAAGGCCAGGACTCATCTTACTATGCAATGACTTTCTGTTTCTTTTCTCCATTATGATGTGAAACAAAATAAAGTATAATATGAGGAAGAAACAAGAGTTCAAAATAAAGAGGGCTGGACAGAGATGAAAAAAGAGGTAAAAGGCAGTGCAGGAATGGATGGGTGAAATTCAGTTCTGTAAGTCTTATGGAAGCTGATACTATAGAAATTCCATTGAGCACAGAACCTTCTCTTGGTTCAGTCTCAGACAGTGATTAAGAGACTATAAATACAGTGTCTGCATTATAGAGGGCCGCAATGCCCAATTGGAGCTTCAAGCCAGGGCTGTCCATCTGTCCTAGCTTTAATAGGATTGATCAGGCTTGGCTATCTCTGCTTTCTGCCAAACAGAATCAGAAGGCATCAGTGTTAGTAATTTGGGAGCAGTTTTTGGCTATATAAGTGGCTGTTAGTGGAATTTATGGACAGTGAAGCTCGATTCAGGGCCAGCCTGTAGCAAAACCAGGGAGCAGACAGTTCATCTTCTCTACATCCTTCCATGTTCCATTCTTCCCCCAACCATTAACCAGGAAAGAAAGTATTTGAAACATTCCAGCAATTTATAGCAAGATGTTGGTGGCATCTGCCACCTTTCTTTTCTACCCTCCCCAAGGTAAACGGTATGTACCTTTAAATCCTGTCTTTAGTTCTGTGGCTGTGGAGTAGTTGCAGTAGAGGTCATAAAAAGGTGATTACTTACATAATCATCTTCACTGACTACTCATAAAGCCTCCATTCTCCCCTCCCCTTTTGTTGATTGCATATAAGAGGCCTCTAGCTACCTTATACATTAACCAATTTGTATCTTCTTGGATCCTTTTTGTTTCTGAAGAAGGATAATTCTGGATATATAAACATATTTTAATACCAATAATGGGCCTTCAGAAACTAGATAAAAATTCCATTGTTTTCATTTTAAATTATATTGCATGTATATTTTAATCAATATGTAACACAGAGTCCAAACAGACAGCAAGGTAGAGTTAAGTAATACACAGGGGGTTCATTATTTTATTTTTTAAAAATATTTTTATTGATTTCAGAGAGAAAGGGAGAGGGAGAGAGAAATAGAAACATCAATGATGAGAGAGAATCATTGATGGGTTACCTTCTACACACCCCTCACTGGGGATCAAGCCCACAACCAGGGCATGTGCCCTGACTGAGAATGGAACCATGACCTCCTAGTTTGATGCTCAACCACTGAGCCATGCTGCCCTGGCAAGACTGTGTCTCTTTAAAGAAAAGAAAGGAGTCTATATAGTTCAGGAATTGTTATTTTGCTGGAAATGTTCAATTTACACATTGCCTTCTATACCAGCTTCCCTCTTCTCTGTGTCCTGGAAGGCTGACCACATGAATTATGACAATGGCAACCTTGCCTCTGGCTTCCAATTGGGATAGTCCAGTGAGGAACACTGCTGAGATTTGAAGGATGGGTAGAATGGGGAATAGGCGTTTATTGCTTGGCTGGGGGACTGCAGTCTCCCACTCTGCCTCCCTGCTCTTGTTAGAGGCTCTCATTTTCTGGCTTCTAGTAACTGCTCCCTCTCATTACTCCATTCTCTTCAGACCCAGGGCACTACACTATCCCTTGTGATTTCTTACCCCTGCCTCTTGATCAACCATTAAAAAATACATTTCCTATTAAACTCCTTTGAAATTATCAAATTTGAGTATGTCATCTGTTTCCCACAAAGACACTGACTGATAAAGCCTTATTACTCAGATTTACTTTTATTCTGAAGCCTGAATATGATCCTGGGGGAAACTGAGGGAAAGGGGAGCTTCTACTAAGTTACAGGGTTGAAATGGGCAGTTTAGTAAAAATAAATAAATAAATAAAATAAAAGGCACCAGGAAACCAGATGAATTTCCCATGCCAGATACTAGCCATTATAATGTGACTCACATTCACCCACTAAAGCATGCTTTCCGGCCAAGGTCTCAATAATAACAAAATAAAAGCTTTGGAGTCAGCTTTTCTTTCCCCCTAGGCCAAAAGAATATGTCCCAGTTATTCCTAAATGATTTCTTGTTGAAAAGATCCAAAATATGAGTTGTTAGGAAATGCTTACTTTTTTCCCCACCAGCCATAAAATTCATTTGTATTAGCAATGTAATCAGTGACATCTTGTGAAAGGTAAATTGTGTCTTAGAAGGCCACAATGCAGGCATACTGGAGTCCAGAATTACATGTCTCCAGGCAAGATCTCTGGAAGTTCCAGTGATCGGTTAAGTAATCAAATAGCACAAACTATTTGCAATGATTATATAATGGAATATTCTTTCATGACTGCTTCTGGTAGAAGCCTGGTGGCAGTGGTAATGAGGGATATATTTGGGAGCCTCATTTTCCCTTCCAGAGATATGGAATCTACAACAGCAACAATAACAACAAAAAGTGAAAGGGCTTCAGGAACCTGGCATAGCTAAAGATTGTGAATCATTAAGGCCAGCCCAGGGGCAACAAGGTGAATGATGGTGACCTCCTCTGTCATGTTTTAGTCTCTTATACATTTGGCACAAAAAATTAGGATTTAAAATAGCTTTCCTGGAGGTTCCATGTGACTCGTCACTGGACCCAGACAGTACAAAAGGGATGATTAGTGAGGCAAAAAAAAAAAAAGAGGATGTTCTCCTGAGATGACTTCCAAAAGCTGCTTCTTGCAGCACAAATCTCCCTTTGAAAACACAGAACTTGCTGGGACAGGCAGTAGTATTCTCTCCTTCCAATGATTAAATTTTGCTTGAGAATCTCTTCTTTTTTTTTTCTTTCCCCAAATGAGGATCACCTTCCAAATCCAACAATCTTTACTTGGAGGAGGAAATGGAAATTCAAAGGCAATCTCTCCCCAAAGCCACTATCCTGGCTTTCCTTCCCACTGGCCATCAGCAAAGAATCTCAGGCTCTTCAGAGAGTGATGAGCAAGGACTTCGTGACCAGCTCTGACTGCCATCAGTCATGGGGATGTCACTTCTAGTCTGGGTGCCCTTGCAGAATGTGATGGAGGCCCCACCCATGTCAGAGCTACCAGCGGAACCAATTCTGAAATGGTGCAAGGGGCTTGGGAAGAGGGAGATTCAATTTTCCTCTCCCAATGGAGTCAAACTGCTCCCCTGGGGAGTACAAGTGAAACAGCTGTCATCCTACCACCAACTGTTTCACCCATTTACACAAAGCACAGAGAAACCATGAGAAACACTGATGTAAAATGAAATAAATAGAGGAAATGGGGGTTTAAGAGAAGAAAGGGGAGTGGTAAGAAGGCCATAAACTTAAGAACTAAAGAACTGACACTCCAGATTGGTTAGTGAGCCAAGTATTTCAGGACAATGGACTGGGTTGACAATGAATCTTTCACAGAATTCCTTCATTCATAGCTTATGATAGTGGACAAAATCCTCTGTGCGTAAAGCCAGCAATGAAGAGAAAGGAGAAGAAGAAGGATGCTAAAGCAAAAAGATAAAGAAGAGGAGGGAAGAGAGGAAGGGAGGAAATAGAGGGGGGGTGAGAAAGAGAGGGGAGGAGAGAGAGAGAGAGAGAGAGAGAGAGAGAGAGAGAGAGAGAGAGAGAGA